>LUCM01006371.1:163943-239686 GCA_008360955.1 Fasciolopsis buskii
ATTCGATTCTGGTGAGAAATATCAATCAATTCGGAGTGTACAAGTATGTGGATGTTTGGACAAGAGAGCACCGGGTACGCATACCTGACGAGCGACAATAACCGCAAACCGGTCGTGTGCTTCCGGGCAAATTTTGTTCACGCATCCAGATACTACTTCCTGCTTCTGTATATATACATATATATATATATATATATATAATAAGTATTTTGGATCAGTTGAATCCGAACGTAATTGATATCTACCTTTTTCTTCCGAGGTAGCCCATTATCATGCGAGGTGGTCAGGTGACCAGTAACGGTACATATGCAACAAAATAAACGGCTCAGTACAACAGGTTTTACAAGGAACGCTCCTACACACCTATGAACTTGTCACGATAAGCGCACAATTTTTCAGTCTCTCCGCGAGTTAGGACTAATAGCCAACTCCGACTTTGCTCTCTGGTTTACAATCGACCAGGTGACTAGTTCATGCTTCATTCACGTAATGCCAAAGTGATCGACCAGGCAGTTCTGTTTCTCCAATATAATGAGGCACCTCTGTAGCAGAACTTATCGCACCATGATAAAAAGTTAAGGATTTCGGATTTCTGCTCGCCTCCTCTCAGTTCCAGTTCGAAGAAACTTCGTCCAAAATGGTCCGAGTTTTCCAATTGGAATTGGATTCGTAAGCAATTTAACCACAAATCAAGCTGGTCTGAGACAAATGAACGTAATGACTAACAGGCGGCCTTAGGTGTCGCACTACGTCACCTAAGTTAACTGCCCGTGGCTAGATTAGCATTGAAATTCGGTGAATATTTTTAGAAAATGTCGCCTAAAATATGGTTTGAACCACGGAACATTTAAGAATTACATCATAATAAAAATACAGGGGACGACATCATTCGCCGTGAAAAAATCAATACTCTAACCGGGGTGGAGTTCATTGCGAGAATACAGGAGAGTCGGTGGCGTTGGAAGATGCATCGGCAGCTGTTGGTTGGACAAGTCTAGCATTGTATTCGCCTTCCAACGTAATGGTGCTGGCTGTATGGAAGTCACGTGTCTTTTCAGATTTTCGTCTTATTGTAGCACGGTGATTAGTAAGATAGATATAACGTTGCATTGATATCTTATTATGATGATTTTATACACCTAATTACACAATTGCCAGATTATCTATACCCCATTGCTGGTGATTTTAACCACCGTTCCAGGGCGAAATGGCACCAGTAACCCCCTATTTAACTCCGATTCATATATGTAAGCAAATGTTTGGAATAAATCTGCGTACAAATCGTGGAATGCAGACGGTGAGCGGGAACGATGAGACACAAAGAAACGGCGTGTACAGTTCAACATATGAGAACTGCTCTATCATCCACAACCACGACATCGGGGTTTACAACTCCTCTCTTAGATTCACACTACATGGTTGCCCAAAACCGAAACAGAGGGTTGAATTAGGGACACTTATCCCAAGCTTCTAGTCAAATGGACTAACCCACAACGATTTGAAAGTCGAGGTTTAGCCGTCTGCACTGGACTGATTACCAAGGATTAGTCAATCCAGTGAAAGGGGCCAACCGTTCGTTTTCATCCTTGGGCCGTGGTACAGATGTTTCTGCCAGGAGAAGAATGCGCAGGTCTTCCTCGGCAGAGGTTTTCTGAGACGTACGGTCATTTGGGAGCATTTGGCTACGTTTTCAGGACGAGTAGCCGACTCGGAGCTTGAGACACCCATCTTCGATCACACAGAGGATGATCTAGTTTTCCTTTCTCATATATCAGCCAGGGAAGACACAGTTTTAGGCGGATTGGTCAACAGCAATTCAATTGCGTGGCCTGTTTAATCAAATGAACTTTCTGTCACTTCTAGAGAATTCAAGTGTTTTTCCCCGTTCTACCAAATTTGTATTTTGACGGAATGAAACAACTTAGTGTTAGTAAATGAGTAATTTATCACTACCTAACATGACCTCTTTGCATTGGTTCCTCTTTTCCCTTTTGCTTATTCCATCTGCACTTTGAACTTGTTCATGAAGACACAAAGCATTATTTTCGATTTATATGGCCCTACTGAATTCGTTTCAGACAATACTTCAAATCCAAGAGATGAATAGAGAAATTTGTCATTCAATTCACGACCAAGCTATCACGAATTGACGCTCTGTTCTGAACAAATGACCAACAAACTGATGAAAGCAACCACTCACCAATCAGTTATTTTGGTACTATTTGCAATATTAGATTGATCACTTGCAGTGCAAATGTTGAAAGTTTGAACATCGAGTGTATTCACCCGTCCGACATCAATAAATCTCACTCATTTACTGTTGACTGAATGGTAATCTTGTACATCATCGTGTCAGATGCATTCCCACCGAATTTCGAGTTCGTAATTTATTCCTTAAGTCTGCTTCCTACAATTCAAGGGGTTCGCTCACTGTATGAATGCCACGTGACCATTGTCGATCGGAATTCACAACCCAGTAATGTTGTTCTCTGTCTATCACTTTCTCGCTCTCTGCTCACCTGATGTAAATGCATGCGATACTCATCAATCCCACTGCGATGTTTGCACAAGTTTGAACGATTTAGCTCATTAGAAGTGGCCTATTATCGCACTTTTCGTTCTCTCATCCGGGACTTGAATGTGTACGTACTGTGCGTGTGCATATATATATATATATATATATATATATATATATATATATATATATATATGTGTGTGTGTGTGTGTGTATGTGTGACCAAAAACAACTGACTGTGATCGCCTGAATTGTTCAACAATGTCAATCGGGTTTTGCCACGCACCGGGAAGACACACGTGGATTCGCTTAAGAGGAATAAGAGAGACGATTGCTTTTCGGGTTTCATTGATCTACTGAAGTACGGGAATACTAGGTATTTCCGAGATGATAGCCACAAAGACAGGCTGCGTGAAGCTCTTAACGACTAATCATAATGGCGCTACAAAATTTCTACTGCAGATTTTCTCTAATGAGTAGTAATAAACATGTCATGAGCAATTTATTCATGATTTTAAAGCATTTAACTCAAATTTTGAATGAAATACCATGACAAGATTGTCAAAACGGTTATTTGAAAATGGTGTCGTTGAAGTCTGTTCTGGAATGGAATGTTTTAATTTTGAATTGGTTGATCGAAATGATTAACTAGTCCATCTCTCACCCATTCGTCGAGGATTTGCATCACAGTTCCGGTGCGACAGATACACATTATTGGTGGATCCCAATTCTGCGCGATGAGTCCATCTGATCGGCAAACGTCAGTTTGGATGCGTAATATTTAACTCGGTTCTCCAGTTATTAGACCTTTCACCATATAATTTTAGGACGTGGATAAATCAGAACAGCCTCTTATGATTTCCAATGAAATGGAATGTTACCTTCGATCTCACAGAGAGAATCATTGAAAGATTGGGTATCGGCACATCTCAATGTAGGACTCCAGGCGAACTGCATCCCAGTCTCAGCAAAGTTCCACTTAAATATCATTTTTGGTCCAATTACTCATGAGTAATAAGTAATCAAAACTTGACAGATAATTTATCAATGGCGTTTGCAAGACAACGGCAGCATTAATAGCACCAACACGCGAAAAGTCATGGGTAATAAGTTTTAAATAAATTACCTCATATCATACAGACTAAAATACATGATCAGGTTTTGGTTTTAAGTTAACACAGGCTACTTATGGAATGAAGTATACACTGAACGGACATCTGGCCAAAGACAATGGACTCTAGATTCGAGAAAAAGTAAACAATTCGATTGAGTTGTGCGGTAATGGAAAATTTTCCCCCGGGGGGTTATTGGCAAATGGGTTTTCTTTGGCAGACAAATATGCAAATAATGCTCGTAGGGTGGAATATATATATGGTTCAATAATCCACTTTCCCAAGCCCCAATCAATGTTCATGTGTTCGGCCTATCAAATATCGAGTCCATAAAAGTGGCAACGCCGATTTGTTTACGTGAATCGTATTTAATAATCTAAATTAAAAATTCCAATCAGTACCAGGTCCGAATGTGGTTATCAGTTTCCCCGAGGAATGAAGACCAAATTTCGGGAAAAATTGTCAAGGTGAATAGGAGGAAGTGGCACGAACTCCACCCTATGGAATTATATCATTCCTCACTTTATTTCGAAGTTAGGTCAAAATTATTTTAACATATGTGAGAATATTCGCAACCGAGTAAGAATATGCCTCCATGTCCTTAGATTTCTCAAGATTAAGTTTTCCCGCTGGCTGTAGAGCAATGTAGAGCTAATATGCGCACATAACAATAGGTACGCATAGATATACCGAAGTAGGGTGGATCATGCTTCAGACCTACACAAATGAGATTTCAGCACGTCTTTTGAATGACATTTTTAAATAGCCTTGAAATAACCCCGAAATAATATGGGGAATGGTATAGCGACAACAACTTTTCACCTCAAAAACTTCTAATTCCCAGTGAGGTGTCATACGATAGATCAGGAAAACCTTAGAATCGGTTGTCAGAGCATTTCACGCCTGAGTTCCTCTCAGATAAATGCAGTGACATGATTATCCAGCACTTAATTACAACCACACTCATAAAGCGAGATGAAAACTACAATTATTTTTTATGGGTGTCGCAAACACAAATTAAATTTTTCTCAAGTGAGTGACCATTTTGTGATTCTCGATGCATCATATGCTACTCATAAGTAAGGCAAGTCGCCCGCAAAAATGGAATCTTGGAAAATTCACATTAGACATTCTAATATATATATATATATATTGTCATTCCCTACACAGTGTTAGAAGGTCTGCTGACTGAAGTTACAAAACATACTGGATACTTTGGAGGGTTGATAACCACATGACAACAACTCAGGCAAAGGGATGACTGGCATCTCAACACCTTTCGTTTTAGTGTCCGACACCAAACGAGCACCCCATCATCAAATACACATACCATACCTGACTGGTGACAACAAAGAAAATCGTTAAAAAGGATCTGATATGATTTTTGTTCATTTGAACTAACGATATTACCAGTTTCTTTAAATATGCTCAATTTCTTAAACAATTGTCACTTTCACAATCTGAATGAACTTTTTTCATACTGGCGCCATTGAGTTGCCAAGATCCCAATTTTTGCGGATTACTCATAAAAGACATAACATTTAAAGTACTGAACAAACATGGATTGTTGGGATGTAGTAGACGATTTTTGCACTGTTTCATCAGAAACTCGAAGAACGATTTACCGCGCCTGACTACCACGCCAGAAGTTTTCGTGATCTGGCTTTCGATCGGAAGTCACTGGATTGGATGAGTATTGGATTCCAAATGGTAAGTGAAACTATGACATTGTGGTCTGGGATCATTTGACACAGCAAACAACCTGCCTCGTTCGAAATTAAATTTCATTGGTTAGATGAATACCAATGGTGGTGATAGTATTGACAGTATTGACAACCATAACGGCGATCAAGCAACTGTCACCAAACTTTTGTGAACGGTAGATGACAATTTAGTGGCCTTGTTCGTTACCACACTTTGATTGACGAGACCATGTGGGGTTCTACATCACTCCAAGTTTCAGGGTCATGGTTGTCGACCAGCATCCCCCTCCCTATTGCAATGGGCCATCGTGGCTACACTCAGACTCTTATTATGTCATACAAGATGATTATACTTGGGTAGGGTTTAGAACAGCCGTGGTTTTGTAGTCATTGGTCTTGGTTACATTTGAGGTATAGAAAAGCTAAACGATATGTGACGTCTCCGGATTGGACGGAATGTGGAATATTGTGAAAAATTCAATCCACAACGTAATTCGTACTTTTCAACTATCAAAATGATGCACAAGTTTGTCGGCTAGGAGTCACAGGGCCGATAGAGCCCGATCACTGAGTGTGCGTGTGTATGTGCTCGCTCATGCGCATCACGTGAACTTACGGACTTGTCTAAATTTATACAAAAGTATTACTAGGTTTTGCATCCCTTCAAGTACAACGGAAACAGACGAACTGCATTTTATGTTTGTCTGTTAATGTCCACGAACAACCGCCAACATTTCGGCTCCGTTATTGAGGCTGATATGGTTAAATACGAGGTTTCCAAGTCCAAAGAGTCTGATCTGATTCTGAAAATCCACTATTCTAATATCATATTTATGCTCCAGTTTGACAAGAGAATTTCTTAACAAATTTTAATTCCAACTTACACTGGAAGAATTCGCATTCCATGACGCAGGCTTCAATGTGTCCGCGTAGAGATACGGTTGACTTGCTTCACCCTGATCTAACATCGAATTGATCCGTATTTCCGGAATTGTTAGTGGACGATTCGTAATTCGTCGGGGTCGAGATTCGTCCGCAAGATCTGGCTCGAACTCACCGGAAGTGGTTTTAGATGTCCGTGACGAGGCCTCCACATCATCGGAGTCTGGTGTTTCGAATTGTCTTTCAAAACGTGGCGACGAGGATAGAACTGTACCGCTATCTCCCAAAGAGTTGCTTTCATACACGCTACTATTCACATCATCCTCGGATCGATCGTCTGGCACTGAATATTGAGGGCTGGGTTGGCAGTCGGCCAGATTTCCGGTTGATGCAGCCAGTCCGCTACGTTCTGCGAGGAAAATAAAAATCCGAACAAGCAAACTGGCAAGACAAGTTGATTTCTGATCGATGGAAAGAGGTCGTTGTGAATAATCCTAGCGTATGCGAATCACAAGGAAAGATCCACGCAAAAGACTGAAACTATGTAATCGACATATATAGTGTGGCAAGCTACGGTTAATTGCCCCAGCTCAGTTAACGGTAAAGAAAATAACAACGGTCGATTTGACGAGGGCCTGAAAATCTTAGTTCGGTAGGAAATTGGCACTCGTTACTAATATAACAGTATCTTCCAATCAGTTTTTAAGATAACATAATGTTATCTGCTTGTTTGTTTTCTGACTATACATACGGGGTGAGATTAGTTTAATCTAGTCGACGAAGAGGAATATCCCTGGGAAGAGATCTCTGTCCACTTGCATCAGAGATCCCGTGTTCGTTGAGGTTCTCCTAGCCGTGTACGCTTTCTGGAAATAGAAGAAACTGCCAGTCCGATCGATCTAACAAGAAATTCAACATTAGAGCTTAGATCTTGCTCTCTCCGTACTTTAAGAACCAAAATAAGTGCCAGTCTGTTCTAGAAAAGTGCGCTGCTTACCTAATGAGAAAGACATGGACGAGAGCGGGGGTCGAACACGGTACCGTTACATTCCAAGTTAGACTTTGGCAAACGTAAAAGGGTTACCGGGTTGAAACTGTCAGATAAAAACAGTCCTTTTTGAAAATGCGAACAGAACGAACGTGCGCCTTTAAGATTTTGACTTTGAAAATGCGACTCCTTTCGCATACATTTTGTACTATGAGTAGGGCTAATTGTTTCATGACTTTTCCCTTCGTCACTGGGTGGCTAACGCATAAGCATTAAGCAAATTATGGCCATTTTAAACACTAATGATGGGTTCTGACAATGATGAAAACGCCGTGTTGGAACAATTCGATAGCCCCACTGTGTACTGAAATCCATGGTCGTTCTTATCGAAAACCGATCAGTGAAAGCGTTCAACTTTGATTGAGTTCAATCTCCCATTTTTAGTGACCCTTGGGCGCACATGCTCAAAAACGAGTACATTAATTGAAACATCTCGCCTCCCGCTACTCAATTTGGTCAAGTAGTCAATACCATCAGCTCACTTGTAATGCTTATGTCGTATGCAAATAACCGCAGGGAGGCCATCCTTATAGTAGTCACGACGTGTGAGCGACGGCCACTGGCTCGAGGGAATCGGTGATGGATGGATGTCTGTGTCATCTAGTGTTAGATTTCGATCCACGATTGTCCCTCATTAATCCACATCCCAATTCAGCAGACCGCTAAGAACCACGGATCCCTCCGCATCACAATATGCTCACTAGTCTTGATTAGAAGTGCACACTGTTAGCTCGCGGTGGATAAGTCGGCTAGTCAAAAATCTGGATTTGCGTGTGAAAGGTGGGACCAGAATGGCAGTCAGCCAAGCGCGTATTTTGACTACTTGATCGATTTGAGTAGCCGGAGACGCGATGTCACAATTAGATGTCTCATCTGGCAGCATGTGCACTCAAAATGCCACTGAAAAATACGGGGGATTGGTCTCAATCAGTGAGTTTAGTGCGTCCATTATCTAAAATCTATTGAATGGGTAATTAATTGGAACTTTTTTTAATGGGGAAGCTCTGGACTGAATAAACTCAGCGAGTAAAAGCAAAATAAAATTTATCGAAATGTGCAGCGAGGAGAGACGACATCCTAATGTCCGAAAACTAGGTCACTCGGATCAGGTGAACGACACAGCTACAAAATCTGAGCGCACGGTTGGGATCACAGTCCTTCGCCTTAATTTGCGGACACAGATGAAAAGAGTTTGCCTTTTGTGACTCGACTCGAGGCTAACCAGAATCACTGCTATAAAATTAAGACGAAGTCCTGGATTCAACAGCCAACCAGGTAGCAAGCTTTGGCCTTAACCAAACTATATACACATAACGTTTGATTATGGCTATTAAACTAATTATATCTACCAGAGGTCATTTGATCGTTTTTTATGTGAATAAGCAAGACTAAATCTGAACGCAAATCCACAGGGAAGATTGAAACCTTCGGAGATTGTTTTAAATTCCAAAACAGGCGGCTGTTGCAAAACGATTCACATGACAAAATTCGGTCACGTGCAGCTCGATAAAAACATTGATTTCAATAAAAAATCTGCTCATCCTCACAAGACGAATTGATCAAGGCGACTCGTGGCGAAACACCTGTTGCGGACGAGGCTCAATACTGGCTGTTTTAATTCCTGACACATCAGTTCTTTGTTAAACCACAACAAATAGAGGCTGGAAGTGTTTGTTAGATTTTCTGAAATCCTGAATCCAAGGCATGAAGTAGTATGCAGACATTTATTTCTTCATGTCCTGTTCTTAATGGTTTCAGTTTTATCACAGTAGTCAAGAAATTAATGGAGTATTTTGAAAATATCTAAAATTCAACCGAAGTAGTCATTCCATTACTTGTTACTTAAAATCCTATATTTTTCAAGGTATGTTACTGTTAAAATTAAGAGCTAGTGGGTTCAAGCAATGAAGGTATTGTTTATCGATTTATCAGCCATTGATATGCCCAAGTATGCAATGAAGACAAATGGTTGGTCCAGTGACTATCAACCAAGTCATAGTACTGAGTAATATCGATCGCACGCCCACGGGTGTAACAGAGAATCGGTAATCAGAAAAGCATACTTTTTTATGTTTTCATACAATTATCTCCACTAATAATAATTACGTGATGATCACTCACGTGTCCTGGCGTCTAACATGCCCGATCGAGACGAGAAGGCCCGGGAAGATTTTGGCATCGATCGCGCATCCAGCATCGTCCCAGGTTGACGTGAATTGCCCGAATACGCCTGAACATGTTGGATTTTTGAAAGCAAAAGAAAAAGTAGCGAATTCCGTCAAATCCTTTTCGAGTTCTATCCCTGTTTGTAAAGCAATCTTTTGGTATTTTCAACGAGACATAAACTAGCCGAAATGAACCAATAAAAATAAAACGAAACCGTCAGCTTTGTGTCTTGTAAAAGCTTCGATCCATCGCATTTCTCGTTTTCACGCGAAAAATTCAATCAGAGCAAATGGTATTATGTTGCTATTCATTAGCTATACGAAACAAACCAACTAAACCGGAAGAAAAGCTTAGACTAGCAAAATTCACCTGTCGAAACGTAAAGGATTCCTGGCAATCTTCTACAAGCAACTCGGCAGATAGAAAATCAGAATGGTCTCAAAACTTTTGATTGTAAACTATTCCTGATTCACAACAAAGTAAGAAAAGTAACAACAAATGACGTTTAGCATGTGTTCTCGGAATTTTAAGTGGATGACTAACAGATCGTAATACGAAAATCAGAAAACAATGACGCAGCCCGTGTGTTCTTGTTCGTAGCTCGCTCTCTCTTAGGCATTCGATGAATCGCAGTCAGCCAAATAGGCTCAAAAGCTTTCAGGGAGTAGAGCTTCCGGCATACGTAAACCTGAGTGCCATATGTGAGGAATCGTCGTGAGAGTTTGACCAATCTGGAAAAAAATCGATCGACAGACACCAACTCAGAATCCAGGTTACCGTGCGGTAGGTAGCCCCGAAAGAAAAATGAAAAGATTGGATTGAAAGCAGAAACCAATAGGCTTCACATCATTTCAGCCATGTTAAGCACCACGATCCCCAAGCCGTATGATTCCAAGAACGAGTCACTTTTTTCTGGCCGCAAATCGAGCACCTGCTTTCGACCGAACGTAAGATTATGAACTAGTAAAAAATGAATGAGCATATCAGGCCAGAAAACTTGTTGCTGAAAGTTAATGGATGTCCCAAAAGTTGTGAAAAGTTCGGATTACTGAAGATTTAGAGTATGGGACAGAAACAACGTGAGTGAAACCACCGCCGAATGGTCAGCACCAGGTGTGAGTTAGATCAGAGGATCAACAAAGAGCTGCTTGCCGCTTGGCATGTTTCTGCGTTGTCGATAAGGAGACGATGGACAGGTGCTGGCGGCGTCGAGCACTTGGTGGGTTTTCGCTTGACAAATAATTTCCTAGAAAATAACACAAGAGCCCGATGATGGCACTATTATGCGAGAATTTTAGCCGCCAAATAAATAACTCCACTGCGCCTTGTCACGTTCTACCAACCGGCAAGGCAAGGTTTGCCATAAGAGGTGCATGAACTGATCACCTGGTCACCAGCTTGTTTGGAACTATGTCGCTCTCTTGAACGTGCCGTTTGACCGCGTAGAGGGTAGATGTGCGCTCCTATATAAACAGATCTATTGTGGACTCGGTGACCGAGTGGTACAGCGCGCACACACACACACACACACACACGCACACACAAACAGGAGGCAATCATAGACGAGGACGGAGAGTCGACCATGTGCAGGACGGTTCTGGAAAAACAGACACCTGTGGAAAGCCCATAAAAACGTCTCTTTTTCTCATTTTTTTCTATTGCGTCCTTTCCATGTTTTCTCCTGCTACCGGTGACGAAAGATCTCTTTACAGATTAGTGATCTCTTGTATAAACATTCTTACACTTATAGACTCTGAACTGGTATGTCGCACCCGAATCTAAATTGTAGCATCAGGAGTTTGCGTGAAAGCTCTTCATTGAAGAGCCCACAGAAGATTCGTAAGTATAATCCGTTGATATATATATATATGTATATATAGGGGGGGACCTAAGTTACGATCTCGTGCACCGCCAATTAGTGCGTCAACCAGATCGTTGTGCGAATACGTGTGCGTTCCGTTTATGTTCCGCGACCAGTGTGCTACTTTGTGTAACATGCTTGTTCTGGTCAACCGTCAGTCATTGTGAACATAGTCTCAGGGGGCCTGAGGCTCCTGTGCGCATTGTACCTTGGCATGCCTAGTGTTGATGTTCGGTCTTCTCCATCGTTCTAGTGTTGTTTGACGTCAGGTATTGGCGTCTCATGTTTTCCGTGTTCTCACAGATGTTCCAATGCACGGACACAACAGAAAGTTGGTGCCCCCTTTGGCCGACACTGGCCCATGCAGCTTCCGAGTCTTGAGTAATTTCTTTCGAATTACGAAATAAAATCATACGGAGACAGATTCCCGTGAGTTAAAAGGCGCATTCTCAGTTGGAAAAGGCTTAACAAGAAACGGAAGTGAACAATGAACGTGGATTTAGGAGAACTCAGATATCCAGCCTTTCACGACACTGGATAAGCATGAAAGCATGGGTGTAAAGATGAAGGCAATAATAGTTTGTCAAACAGAGAACGAGCAATAGCATTTCGAAAGCGAGAGGAGAAGTGCCATTTGAAGACTAACAGGAGAATTTATATTTAGAATCGCCAAAACACTTATTAGAATTCGCACAGCTCCCAGAATGATATGTGACCAAGTTCGGAAATACGTGAAATGCAGCAGACGTCGAGTTTTGTATTCCTACAAAAACAATAAACATGAACCATGCTCGGGTCGCATTCCCCCGAGTAGCAGCAACACGATAAGGCCAGAAAACGAGCTAGTGAATGCTTTGGAAAGCAAACATCCCAACACACAGGGTTTTCAAAACAAGCTAGCAGACGGCTGGATGAAATGATAAGTCATCCGATGCAACCCAATGGGATGCCAGGCGTGGTGCCTGATTTGGATATCACATGACTGCTAATGAGTAAAGTAACATCGTCCGAGAACGACGATACTGGGGCATAGATGAGCTGGAGAAGGTTGAATGAGGAGAAGTAAGCCAAACTGAATGGGAAATACACGTATTCCTACGAGACAGATACTGTCACTCTGTCCAGCGAATGCGGTGGAGTCACCGATGTAACTTTGGCAAAGGATGCACATTCGTAACTCCCAATGCCGTTTCTCCTGTGGTCCGACTGATACGGTCGTGGCGTTTGGACACCGGGGTAGCGGGATCGAATCTTCTTACCGCCGGTCAGGTTTCCTTTTCGTTTGGCAGCCGTCTGTTGGCCGTGACCACCCTTCTCCAGGAGTGCTGCACACTATCGTTTCATTAATAATCGAAGTAAAAAGATAGAATGGGAAGAATAAAACGTTCTGAAAATTCCTACTGGCACTACTGCTATTACATGCCAAAATCACTTCATCCATTGATTGATAAATAGCTAAGTACCCATTATATTCCGCATGTTGCGATAGCCAACCTTGAAGAGGCATTTGCACTAGTAAAAGAATGGAATAAAAATGTTTTGCCTAAAAGTAGACAATGTGCTTTACGCCACTGTAACTGAACAATTAAATTCAAAGTCGAAGATTTGTCAAACGCTAGCCAAACATTACTTTGTTCAGATTCGAAATTCAGCTAGAAAGTGATTACTCCAACCCGGATATCGGTATTTCGTACGAAAGGTTGAATGGGAGGCCAGTTACATTAGGTGCATTTGCGCACACAAATGAACCCATGCATACGGCACAAGCGCAGCAATCGACGCGCCCAAATCCACACACACACGTACATACATACATACATACATACATACATACATACATATATACATACATATACATATATATACATACATACATACATACATATATACATACATATACATATATATACATACATACATACATACATATATACATAAATATATACATACATACATACATACATACATACATACATAAATACATACATACATACATACATACATACATACATACATACATACATACATACATACATACATACATACATACACGCTTACGGATCCAGTTTCTTGTCTGGTGACAAACTTTCGGTATAGTTTTATCGATTTACGTCTACCGATCACTGTTGCCGGATCCCTGGGAACGTGCATTCAGCCATTCGGGAAACGGCCTGCTCAGTGATCGGTTGTTCTGTCTTTTCCAGTAGCGAGTTGAACACAAAGGAGGTCTAGTTCCAAACGTGTATGTTGCTTGGAATACAGGGTCAGTATGAAAAGACAACGTGCTTTTTCGTCAAACGATTTGAAACGCATTTTCAATCCAATGGTGTATAAGAAATACGTGCACAGTTGAAAGAGATCGACCAGTTTGTTTTTGGAAGTTAATGAATGAGGTGTGTTTGACTTTGTGACCTTGATCGTGTTGATGTCATACTTTGAATTGTTACATTATAAAGGGTAGATTCACCGTGGCTTCCAAAACCGTTGCTACCTTTACACAGATTACGTGAATAAAGTTTACATCCTCACAAAGTAAGCAAAATGCTGTAAAAACCCTAGTATGTGTTGCAATTTTGAGTTCAACCAAAATTTGATCTCCTTCTACGGTACTTCACTGATTATTCGTGGCAGGTAGCTGGGAGAAGAGAAGAAGTATGCAATTTACAAAATTCAGGTCATGAGAGTGCCAAATGAGAATATCAGTGCACAAGAAGTTCACGTGACAACATAAACGCAATTCAAAACGTGCACGCTATTGATTGAATTGGTGCACGTGTGTGGGTGTGTAAGGTCGTGCTTATAAATAGACACACGACTCGTCTAATATTATTGATTTCAGTTATTTTTAAACTTTCAAAATATCAAACGGTCAATTTGCTCAAAATAATTTCCGATGGGTGGAACAGTCTGCTTATTGAATTCGAAATGATTCTGGGATCACTACCTTGGAAACACCGTAACAAAACAAAACAAGACGAAAAAAAATAAACAAAACCCGTTGAGACACAAAAGTGCCAGCAAATCCACTCGGTCTGGATTGAGTAAAAAAAGCGGAAACCTCGAGTTTATTGATCCGTAGGATAACTGTCAAATACTGTGCACACACATACACACATACACAGACACTTTGTAAACGACAATATGGTTGCTTTATTATACATAATCTTTCATACGGATACAGTCTCACTGAGAATATGTTTGCTGTGCGATATAATTCACCATTTTACCCCGATTTCACTCCATTAGTTTTTGCACTTGTCATTAATGATTTGGCTACTAACAGTATTTAACAAACTTGATACTGGCATCTTCCATCGATTTTATCGGTCCAAACAGAAGGAATCCCTGGACGTACTGATGTTCGCGCGCGCGGCCAGTAAATTCGTTCCTTTCTGGGAACTTTGTTGGCAAACTTTCATTGGCAGTAGACGAGCACTTGTCTCTGTCAGTCTCGACTGATATTATCCTCCAACTGTTTGCTTTCTTTGTTAAGGAAATCACAATGTGCATCATTTTCTTCAGGAATAGGGGTCGCAAGAAATAGACTGTTGCCAAATGAGGAAATTGATCGGCTACGGACGGATTCGAACCCTGTCCCAGAGACTGAAACGCCATGGTGTGAACCACGTGACCAGTACGGCAGAACAGTTGCACCTATTTCTCGCCAATCCTTGTCTTGAATCCCTCTTACTAATGATTCATCTTCTTTGTCATCCCCTTAACACTAGGTGTACAACTTTCCAGTCTTTGCCATTAAGTCATTAAAGCTATTCCGCTCTTGAGTTGCGTGCATGTGGAGCTGGCGAATTTCATGCCCAAAATTTCGCCAACCTCGAAAACGTTTCATATCAACTTCGAATTGTTGGATGCCGTTCTCATAAATTGGGTAACCAAGAGATGGAAATATTTATCTTTACCAGATTTTCGTCTTATTCTCGCACTCATTTGATGAGAACACCACTGATTTTCCGGAGAAGCAGAAATAACGTTATTTCGAAGGTATATATATATATATGGCACTGGTTTGTTCTCTGAGCTGAGCAATTTGGTTGCAAGCGTGTGATCATCAATCGAAGTGACATCATCAGTGCTATGACATTGTGGCGAGCGTCTGGTTGCCGTCGACCGCCTAAATGGATCACCTAGTCTCTCAGTCAGTGTTGATCCGCTGCTATTGGTGAGGTGGTAGAGTAGAGATGCTGTCCAGTTGCTTTGTTCACGTTCGTCTATTGTTGACATGTACTGGGCTGAATCAGAGTCCGTTTCGACTGGCTTCTGCTGTATGGTCCTTTGATCGGATCGATAGGCCTAAGTGGTCCAGATCAACGTGTCTGTTTATTAGTCTTTCCGAGGAGGGCCAAGCTTCGAGAAATTCCCTCGAATACTTTATTCTACCCAAGGCGACGATCTTCACGTTTTCGAAGTTGAACTTGTGACCCTCCCGGTCTTCGTAAATTGAAATTAGAGTGAGTGGATCGTCTGTTTGTTGCCAGTTGGTGCTCATGGATCCGTGTCCCGAGTTTCTTTCCTGTTTGTCCGGTGTACTGTTTATCACAGTCTTGATAGTCGATTTGATAGACAACGTTAGTTCGATTCTCATCAGCTGTCGGTTCTTTGGTCTTCGATAGAACTTTTCGTAGCGTTCTTGTTGGCCTTTGGACCACTTCAATTCCATGAGGCTTGAGTAATCTTGTTGTCATTTCAGACATATGCTTGATGTACGGCAAGACGATTCATGCTTTGGTTTGTTCAGCAATCGCCTCTCGGTAATGTTTTTTGTTGGCTCTTCGTCTGATGAAGCTTCGAGTGTACACGTTACGCAGAAACAGTTGAACGAGATGTTTTTCTTCTTGTTTCCTTCACTCCGCAGTGCTGCAGTGGGATTGTGCTCTTTTGAAAAGTGTCGTGATGCAACTTCTCTTGTGGCAGCTTGGGTGGTTGCTTTGGAATTGTAGGATTGATCTGTATGCGTGCTTTTGCGGTATGCGGATGTTTCCAAAGTGCCTGTATTTGTCCGTGTGACGAGCACGTCTAGAAATGGCAGACTGTCGTCATGTTCCGTTTCCATAGTGAACTTGATTTCCTTGAAAACTCCGTGGATGACAGTAAAAGTTCGTTGTAGTTCAGGTCGTTTAATCATTACGAACGTGTTGCCTACATAGTGGAGCCACAGTTTTGGTTTGATGTCCGGCAGGATGGTCTTCTCTAGTTTCTGCATCACTGCCTCTGCAATGAGGCCAGATATTTGTGAACCCATTGGGGTCCCCTTCACTTGTTCGTAAAACGTACCCTCGAATTTGAAGCATGTTCGCAGGCATAATTCTACTAATTCGCGTGCACTGCTCGACCTTAGTTGGTCGCTCCATTGGTGTTCTTCCAAAAGTTCTTCTAGTGTCTATCTTGCCAAGTCTAAGGGTGTTGACGTAAAAAGAGACACGATTTCGAAGATCACAACCTAATGCTTTTCAATGTTTATCTCGTGAAGTTTTTCCAAGGATTGCAAGGGATTACTGATTGAATGTTCATGTCCTGTGACGAGCGGTTTCAATCGCCTTCATAGGCTTTTGGTCAGGTTGTACGTTGACGTTCCCACTAGTACGACTATTTGTCGTCTCAGGCGTATTTCTTCTTGAAACGTAGGATCTGATTTAGGCTGCCCCGATGTAATCTCGATGTGAATTTCAGATGAGTCATACATCAATACAAGTTAATGCCAACTTATACGAAAAGTACTCAAGTATCAGTTTACCTGGTAGTCCAAAGTGGTAAGAGATTTAATATGGAATTCCAAATTGTTCATCACGCACAGACAACATCCGAATTGCCATTGAGAATCATGAAAGCACCGTACCACAAGTGCATCTTTGTTAAGAATAATCAGCAAGGCATATCCATCGCTCCCGAGCTGGGACGCGAACCCGGTACGAACGATTATGACTCGAACGTCTTAACCATTACCCTAGTCGGGCTGATTTTCAAAGGTTCGTTGAACATCAGCACTAAATCAAATACTAATACGCTAATAATGGATTCACTGACAACTGATTTCTACTACCCCAGTGAAACACGAGTTCAAGATCCCAACTGTGTAATTCAAGTAGCTGCCCACAATAACTCGTTAAGATGCTTCCTGCACACCACAGGAGACGAAACAGCCAGAAGTGCGAACCAGCCGGGGGCGCGAATTGTCCCGTCCGACAAAGATTATTTTATCCTTTTAGATTGGGTCGTGTGTATAGTTGTTTATGCCCTGTAATTCAATTGATGATCGAACGGATAACAGTGTTAGCCGTAGCTTCTTTGTTATTTCAGTAATATGGTCCAACAGACTGGGTGATGACACGTAAGACAAGTTTCAAGACGAACTCACCACCTTCGTTAGCAAGAGCGAAATCTCTGATGTCATAGTGCTTGCTGGTGATTTTAATGCGAAAGTTGTAAAACTTAGTGCCTCAGAGGCTTGTCTAAGTAAGCATTGTGCCTTGCCCGTTTAGCATACAGCTGACGAAGATAGTTTTTATTCGTGTGTAATGCAAATTTCCGACACAACTGGCCTCCAAAGACGCTACCGCTGGAGTGCTTTTGTTAAACTGTGTAGATCCTACTGGTCAACGTACTTGGGATAGGATAGTACGTTAGTTCTAGGACATCATCCCTGCAATCCATTGGCCTTCGGCACAAACTACAAACACGGTTAGCCGTAGAATGTCCCTCTGATTCAGTGGCTTGCTCCATTTATGAGCAAAATTATCAGACGACTTAAGAACTCCGATGAACAAAAATGTAAATGAGCAGGATCAACTCATACGAGCGATGCACTTGGCAGTAGGTTTTACCTACGGACCTGAATCTGTTGCCTAGCAAAGGGTCTGTGAGTCCAGTGGAGCAAAAATGCCAACTCCCTAACTGTAATAAGGTCTATAAGATAAGTCGACATCTACAGCATCAAGCATCGAGAAGCCGTAAGAATCATCATGAGAACTAGTGGGTTAGGATAACTGAAGAAATGGAAGCATCAAGTGCTTCAGATAATAACAAAAGACTGTTTGAGCTTATATGAGGCTCGGGTGGGCAGCGGACTTCAGTAAGCGAAACTGAATGATCGAAATGGAGACCGTATTCATGGCATACGGCAAAAGTCCGACCGTTAGGCTGAACAATTCAACGATCTATTTAGCTGGCCATAGGCTAATTCAGGTACCCCGACATCAGCAACTAGCGTAACCACTTTTCATATTCGAATATAATAACAAGACTGTGTGATACGAGAAGACCTGACTTCGTGGGAGCCATTCGCCCGGAGTTAACGGAAAGTGACCGTGTCCACTCGACGAAGCTGCCGAGAATTGTTGACTGTTATTGGGGACGACACCTGAACAATCTTGACCCATTAATCCAAACCACCTGCGGCATCGTAGTGGTAATACCCACGCCTCCTACACGAACGGGCCGGGGTACAAACCCTGGATTCGATGATGGATATGTACCCCACCCCCTAACGAATTCTAATGAAGGTGGAACTCAAGTCTGGTGTTTCCCGGAGCACCGGAGCACCGGAGCACTTGTGGTTTGTGCATTGAGAGTGGGATCCGAAGGGCAGTTAGTCCAGACAGAATACGAAAACTCCGCCTCGGAGTATCACCTCGCTCGGAAGACAAATTCCTCACCCGGACTTACCAGATCCCAATCAGACTGATGCGTGCCAGGTGACGAGAACTCCGAGTCTCGATGTTTGTCTTTGTGTTTCCCGTCTCTTTTGTCACCGCGGGAAAATGCTCTTTTCCGTAACTTTCCGATCGAGATGCTTGCAATCTCATTGGCCTTCTCTATCAATGGCATTATTTGTCAACGTTCCAATCCGCTGCCACAATGAGAACGTTCCACGAGGGGCAGGGGAAGGGAAGGAAGGAGATAGTGAAGAGCTGAGTGAAGAGGTGATTCGAGTGGAATTTTACGAAACAATATTTTTCGGATATTTATGTGAATGTACCGACAAAGAGGTTGTTCGCACAGCTGATTGGACAACTCAAGAACAGTGCAACATCGCTCAGAGAAAGCCGAATAATGAGATTTAATTGCTTTTTTCCTGATTATTTACTTCTTTATGGAATAACAATCGACATTATATTTCGAGCATGGGGCTCGTGGCCAACAGAACGGTGCCGAGTAGGGAATTTGACTAAAGTGCCAGTATTTGAGCCCGTGACTCGTAGGTTGAAAGACTAACACGTTGACCGCCTAACCATTTCCGGCCAAACGGGGCAAACTAACAAAACAAAATCTCCTGTCCCAATCAATTTCACCGATCTAATTTTCCCCGGGAGTCGAGTGATTTGTGTTCTGACCTCTCGTTGGTCTGAATTATAACCACAACTATCTGTAATTGGCAAAAATGATTGGTTGAGTTACGATCCAGAGCGATTCAGTAATAATTGAACACTAGTGCAGTTATGCTCAAATTGATCTTTGGACTCAAAGATTCACTCTCGATAATTCAAATTACACGTTCTTCCAATACAAATGCCCCTCTGAATTCCCATTTTTGGTCTCTGGGGCTGGAAGGGGGAGATAATTCTTTGGGTGTTCTCCCAAAACTCTGGCCTGAAGTGTTCGACCACGTGGTGTGATTCGCTTGCAAAAGCCGCAAACTGTGATTGAGCATTTCGAATAACAAAAAATCAAAACAAATTTGTCAACTTACTGGCTTTGCGCGCGATTCAGTGAGTGAATCAGTTTGTGACATGTTACCAGTTTTCGATTATTTGATTCAGTCTCATTAAGTGTAATTGCCATTGCATGACAATTCAACTGATTTACTATTCCACAAGGTGTTGATTCTCGATTAACATGAAATATCGTTTTCATTCTGTTCAACCAAACTTTGACTGTGCGAAAAAGTGTTGATTAATTGGAGAATATGTAATCATACTTGTTTACAAAGCATTAAGCTACCAGTTCCTCACTCTCAGTTTATTTGTGTTCAGGTGACCCATGGTTATTCACGACAAATCTGTCTTCCAAATGAGGCATAGCAGACATGCGTTGCACCTGATCAGTCCTAGCAACAAGGCATGACAAGTAAGCAAGGGTTGCATGACCTTTAATTAAATAGTTCTTTTGTAAAAACTAAGTTAGAAATCACACCGACGGAAGCTTTTGTGATTTTTACAGCAATAATCATGGAGCCTTGATGCCCAACTGTTCAATGAGAAACCGTGGATATACTATGCACAACTGTTCCATCTTTGTTAGGAACTATCAAGGCTAAATCATGTGATGTTGATGCTCGGCGGACCGTTTGAAGAAAGAAATTTGATGCGATTTTCACATGATTCGGCATGCAGTAGCAGCCACCAGTGCACCATGGAAGTAGAATGCACAGCTGTTTCATTGATGTTAGGAATCATCAGCAGTCTATATATACTGTGCCCGAACTGGGACACGAACCCGGGATGAACGGATATGATTCAGCAGGATTGCAAACCAAACCAAGTACTAATGCTTTGTAGGTCCAGTTGAAAGCATTCGTCGTACTTAGCCCGCCCACGGAGAAGCCATATTTTGTGGGAGCCGATTACTGCATGCTAGCGGCCTGCGGACGTGCAAATTAACAAAGGATAGATGCTATATCATGCGTTGTTCGATTCCAGTCAACCGCCGAGAGGCCTCCTGGATTCTCAGCCCCAGGTTAGACGTGGTGGGCATCCACTACTGATGATTCCTAACCAAGGTAAGGCAGCTGTACAGTAGTGCATCTACAGTTTCTCAGTGGTGAGTTGGGAAGTGGATATTGCATGATGAAAATCGCATTAAATCCACTACTGCTGGTAAATTATTCGATTATTGTTTTGTAAAGCTCACAATTACTTGTGAGTAGTGTGTGTAACTGGTGTAGTTTGCTTCACTGACTATCCTTCGGATTCCAACGATCGCTTACGTACCCCAAACCACCCGGTAAACCTTACATTCGGGAAGCACCAGACTCGGGTTTCACTCTTATTATAACGCATCCGTGGCGCAAATCCATTCAATTGTTTATCCCATTGGATTTGACCTAGAGTGACTGATGGGAAAACCGGTGCACGCTAGGATTTGTTGGTACCATGTTTTTGCGACGCAATCCCTTTAGCATGGCATTATATTGTTCCTAGGTCTTAGAATTTCTGCTAGAAATAGGTTCATATCGGATGCAAACCTCTGTGAAAACCCGTCAGTTTTGCCGTAACCGTCGGACCGGACGCATACAAGTGACCTTTAGTAGTCACGTCATTCTCATGTGTTTCCACGGGTGCCTTCGTTTTCAGATTGACTTCCATCCTTGGTGTTTTCCATAGTCACGCCCCATGTGTACATCCAGTTCGCTAATTTGCCTGCTTCTATTAATCACTATTCACTTCTGTAACGACTATTAATTGATTCACTAAAGCATTTTTAACGAATAATCACACATAATCAACTTTCGTGCTCTCGTGAAATTGCCCGGACAATCTAGTTGTTTAACTTGAGTGGGCGACTGTCACTGGTTGTCTGATTTGTCGTAGTCATGTCTTGGGACCAGAATGCCCAAGTCTGGTGTTCGCAAATTTGTTATTATCGTCGTCTTATTATTTCCTATGGAATTTCGATATCTCGTTTTTGGACTAAACGAGGTATCATTTCCCGACGAGTCACTCGGTAGTGAACGACGGTTTGGTACATCTAAGATATTTCACATGGCCAGTTGGTGCAAGACGAATACGCGTAGTGGTGGTCATGAGTTCTTTGTACCAAGACAGCGTAACCAAAATGTTTACTCTCGCCTCGCTTTGCTCTACCCGGCATAAAAAAAACGACTGTAATTATTGCGAATGTGTTTGATTTCACCGAGATGCTCAAAGTACAAAAAAATCGTTCGAAATACGAGTGCCGGGTTGAGAGTAAACACGCACTATCTTATTCCGACAGATTTATGACCAGGAGGTTGACACGTCGAATTCCAAGCAGTCGTAGGATCAACAATAGCCAAGCACTTTTAAAAACAATACAAAAATTATTTTCGGCGTAGCTGATGATGTTATTCAGCAGATCTGGTCATAACAACCGAAATTTACTATTCACGCGGAAGAAATCCGCACCTTCTAAAGACCACCTCAGCAAGATGAAAATCAAATCAAAAGGTCGACAGAGTTATGGATGAGCTTTACACGTGCGGGGAGGTTGGACGCTTTGCTTTCACACGAGCAGTGATACATTTGTTTGAAAAGCACCAAAACCATTTTGATCGAAGAGAGGCACGTGATATTCTTGTTTACAATATCGCCATTGTACAGGCTGAGTGAGAAACAGCCGCGATGTCACTGACCTCTATTACGGAACGATGGGGTGCGTCTTTGTCACGGATAATCCTTTACCTGACCTAACGGGATTCGTGATAAGAACGGTTGTTTAACACCGTCCAAAGTGAACAGTATTGGGTCTATTCATGAATCCCCGAACCTCTAGCATTGTGTTTTCATTTACCACACATAGATGAATTGCACAAGCTAATCTCGATAGCTCTTAAAAACTCCATAAAGGTTCTTTAGCCTAAATGGAATCGAATCAAAAATGGAATGCATACGCAAGTGCGATCACATCACATAAAAGTTGCCTTGGAGAAAGCATACCAAATGGACTTTTGGTTAAGCATCATGACCAGCCGCATAACCGGAAACTTCCCTGTCAGTGTAATGGTACGGCAGAACAACCTTTGCGTCCTTGCATGCGATCGCAATCACGTGAACAGTGAAGTGAAATCAATCGACCGCCGTGTGGCCAGCCAGCTAGTTGATCGATCGATCAACCAATCAAATGAACAGGAGTAAACACGGGGATTCGTACCTCTGCAATTTAGCCAACTCAATCTAGGATTGGTTTCTAACGTAATGCCAAGTAAGGACTACATCTACTGATGAAAAAGAAGAATGGATTACCTTTTTTTTCATGATAAATTCAATAGTCTTTCTGAGCACGGAAGAAAATTATACCTCATTCGAATTAGTACAGTTTTCGGTTATTACTTGATAAATGCGTCTTCCAGGATGTTTCGATATGATCACTTGTCGACGCATCCATATAGCAATCCACCGTGGACAAAAGAAAACTAATCCCACAAAAGTACTTGATTGTCGGTCACGGTCTAAAGCATTCACGAAGACGATTACCTGTCCGTGGATGTTATGCTGTGTTCGGACGACGTGGTACAAATTCTCTTCATTTTAACATGAAATTTACGTGTGAACTAAACGGAAATAATCAATGTCAAGGTCGATAAATATTGGTCCTATGATTACGTTCCACGAATACAATAACCTGAACACCCCCTGTGTGAGTCCAGTTTGGAATGCTTTTGTTGATTCTCCGAGGTATTATATCAGAAAAAAAGTGAAAACTGAAATTACTCTAGTAACTGGGACAAGCTGAAAAGAGCTCCAGTTATTTGACTGATTGATTAAGGTAATGAAAGGATGAATTTAGACACTTATTCAAAAAATATCCTCCAGACTTGGTAAAAACGGGCGCTTAGAAAGTAGCAAGTGTGACCTGATAACAAAATAAAAGCATTGTTGAGTGTCGTGTTCCACTGTCTCGACATGGTTTACCATGAGAGGCTCATGAAACGATTGGTCGATCGTCCGAAATAAGTCCCCGAAAAGGCTAGAGAGGTGCATCTTCGAATGGGAAAGTTTATTCAAGACCCCGGGGTGGGGAAGCGTGGAGGTTAAATAATGCAATAATATGCAACGTAAACAGCCATGCGTGAATCTGATCCTGCGAGAAACCTTTTGAACTGTTTGCTCATTCATAGGAATGATTATCTATCGCCCAAAACTGCTTATTTCTTTGAATACACATGTTATTCCCGCTTCCAGCTGTAGTATTTCCGGAACAAGTTTTATTCCCGTTCTCTCACGTCCTTCTTCAGCTAGCATCCGATTCTCCAAGCTCGCTTCCACCTCCTTATGCTATTTTTTGTCCCTCAGTCCCTTTCAGTTTAGCCACTCTTAATATGTGAACATGAATGCACGTGAGACAACACAAGTGATTAGCCCGTACACTGGAGACTCCATCAGTTGATGTCTACTATTCCCAAGGGACTCCAGCTCTGTCATTCAATTGAAATTCCCTTCAGATTTTTCGATGAATTTTAATCTACGCTTTTATGGGAATAAACTCAAGCCACGGATTCTGGTTTTGATGGGCTGGGTGTAGCTCTCACTGGGAGGGCTGAGGTTCTACTGCTTGATTGGATTCCACTTGACATCTGGCTATGCACAATGAGACTTAGCGGTTCGTGCAAAGCTAACAGTCCTCGCGATGTGTCAATCATCTTGGTGTGAGCACCCACAAACTGCAGCACAGATGCAATCCAAGGCACTTCCTGCCAAAACAGCATGACCTCCTACGCACAGCAAAGTGGGTGACATCGTGATGTCAGTAGGGAAAGTGAATGACAGGCTAGATCGGCTATCCTTGAACCGGGCTCCCTATTCCTTTCGTTCGAAAAAGAGAAGTCATTGGTGGCTCTGGATTCCAACCATCGACTGTTTCCCGCTAGTACGAATTCCAGTGGCCCCAGTCACTGACACTCCACCTGGCATTCGTCCTCCCCGAGTTGGTGTTGAATCCAGATCGACCAAATCGCATTTATCTATCGATGGCTGGGCTGTTTACAAGATTTCCGGTCGTTCTGGGCCATTCTCTTCGACTCCGACCACATGTTAACCCGCACTAAGCTGTCGCTGTGCTTTTCTGTCCAGTCAAAACGCGCGAGGCAGCATCGGTTGAACTGGACTAAGCCCCCTTAACTTGCTCGTTGTCAGTTTTCCAAAACGCGCTAGCTGAAAAGCTAGAGTTGTCATTGCCTAATAAAATTAAAGAGCATTGGTCCAATTCCAAGAATGTCATACAGTCTCCTGACATAGTAAATTGTGACCTGACTCGCCATGTTGTGACACCCTGGATTTCTGTTAAGCCCAGTACCTTCTTGATGCAATTCAATCTTTCTTAGCTGGCAGCTGAACAGTGAAGCATGCTCCACCACAAGACACGAAATTAACATAAGCATACATAGAGATCGCAAGAGATGATCTCATCGTGCATTAGCAACGGAACATGCTGCGGATATGGGAAATCTCCACAGGCTACTTCACCTCACCAGAGTTAGTGATAGGAAGTCATTTAGTGCGAGCCCAAACGATGAGAATTGTCTCTGGCTGGAGACTTTAGGAGGTAATGGTACATGATCCACGGTATTGGTTTCACTCCCCTGTCGGTAGAACTAGCGCGCCTCTTAAAACCAACCGGGAAACAAACCTGAAAATCATAAAGTTTGTCCGATGAAATATACCTTTCTTTTTCACACTCGTATCCGGTCAATGTGCACTTTTTTTCCAAACTTGTCGGCAAAATGTTTGTTTTCAGTTCGGTAGAACATATGTAGCATGTGCATATGACAGATGGTTACTTACACTTTATTGATAAAATTTGCCACTTATCGATCTGACGAATTAAAAAGACCATCAACGACAAACAGAATGATCGATACAAATTTGTTGAGAAATTCAGCTAATTTTAGTAGTAGGAGATTGAATGTTTTCATGAAATAATTCACCATGTGATATTATCGCCCAACTCACCATAAAGAAACCAAGGAAGCACTGTACAGCTGTTTCATCTTTGTTAGGAATTACGTAGCGTAATGGCTAATGAGTTCGACTCAGAATCGTTCGTCCCGGGTTCGCGTCCCAGTTGGGGCGCGGTGGATATGCACTGCTGATGATTCCTAACAAGGATGAAACAGCTGTATAGTGATTCCATGGTTTCTTTATGGTGAGTTGAGCGATGATATCATCACATGGTGAATTATTTCATGAAATTTAGCTAAGTAAGATGTTCCCGATTAGAACAAACAAAAATCAGGGAGTGTTCTGTGATTGTTCGAGCGGGAGAGTTTGAGTCGTCCATCGGTTAAAAATAGTCTCAGGCAACAGTGAGACTCAGATAGATCAGTGTTTAGAGATTGGACAATGNAATTGGAGTTATATCAAGGGTATAGGTGCATCTGATTTTGTTCCCCACCTTGATATTGGTTTTTCCTGGCTACGTGACCGTGTGTGTGTGAGAGAGGGCAGCTCACCCAAATCCCATGACAAGACGATCCACAACTGTGACAAGACATATAAATCAAGCGTTTTAATAAATGGATGCATTCTCTTATCATTGTCCAATCTCTAAACACTGATCTATCTGAGTCTCACTGTTGCCTGAGACTATTTTTAACCGATGGACGACTCAAACTCTCCCGCTCGAACAATCACAGAACACTCCCTGATTTTTGTTTGTTCTAATCGGGAACATCTTACTTAGCTAAATTTCATGAAATAATTCACCATGTGATGATATCATCGCTCAACTCACCATAAAGAAACCATGGAATCACTATACAGCTGTTTCATCCTTGTTAGGAATCATCAGCAGTGCATATCCACCGCGCCCCAACTGGGACGCGAACCCGGGACGAACGATTCTGAGTCGAACTCATTAGCCATTACGCTACGTAATTCCTAACAAAGATGAAACAGCTGTACAGTGATTCCATGGTTTCTTTATGGTGAGTTGAGCGATGATATCATCACATGGTGAATTATTTCATGAAATTTAGCTAAGTAAGATGTTCCCGATTAGAACAAACAAAAATCAGGGAGTGTTCTGTGATTGTTCGAGCGGGAGAGTTTGAGTCGTCCATCGGTTAAAAATAGTCTCAGGCAACAGTGAGACTCAGATAGATCAGTGTTTAGAGATTGGACAATGATAAGAGAATGCATCCATTTATTAAAACGCTTGATTTATATGTCTTGTCACAGTTGTGGATCGTCTTGTCATGGGATTTGGGTGAGCTGCCCTCTCTCACACACACACGGTCACGTAGCCAGGAAAAACCAATATCAAGGTGGGGAACAAAATCAGATGCACCTATACCCTTGATATAACTCCAATTTTCACTGATCGTCACGTGACCTGTCTAATACACTGGCATTCCTAACGCCATAGAGGCACCGAAGTGAAGTGGTGTATGACTCTTTTTCTGTTTCAGTTCTTAAAGTGAAAACGGTACCACAAGAACAAAAGACTCAGTCTGCTTCGAAAAAACGAGGTAGCAGAACAACAACATGAAAAGCAGGCGGAGTTGATGTTGCCACGAAATTTGTGAGGCGACTATATAGGGTGACAGGTTATGCTGCGCACATAACGAGGAATGTGGGCCCGAGTAACGAATTACTCGGAGACGGTAGATCAAATGGTTAAGTCGGGAAAGGAACTACTGAGCAACTGGCATCGACATTTGTCGTGTTTTTTACTGGAAAACATTTGCAACGGGCAAGAACGACTAGAAAGGAATATTGGGGCTTGCAGGACGAGATATCTTCGACGGTCATCTGAATTCCAGTATTTGAGATAAGCTAAAAGCATGCAGAACTATGCGAAAATAATGATTATTCTGATGTATCGATTTGCACAGTTTTCCAGGATCCCCAAACCGCAAGTACTGGTTTGAAACAAGGTACCATAAATCTCGCACCAATCTACTCTGGTTTTGGTTGATACCTCACATCATCGTCTCCTTCAACGAGGAAAAGAGAACGAAATATGGTGAAGGATTGACTGCAAAGGAGCAAGTTGAACATTTGTACACCAGAGTAAATATTTCGGATGCAAGAACGTCATTGACTGTGACATAAAGCCGTGTCTTCTACTGTTTTCATCCGCCACGTGGAAAGATCTTATAGGCCGCAACCCGGTAGTTCAACTAGACTCAAACAGGAGAATCTGGTAATTAGTTTTTTCGTCATCGACTGGCCACCTCGATCCATGCCCCAACCACTGCCAGTCTCGGACAGCAACATACATCAAGGAGGGCGTTCTGCGGGCATGCGCGAGACATGCCCCAACCAACTTGACCTGTTCAAATTCCGAGTCTCTTCAAAAAATTGGACCCTACGGACCAGTGCCTTAGGCCTAACGTGTGAGTCACCGTGATAGGAAAGATGATGGTCAGCCCGAAACATATTCTCAGTCCAAAAGCGTTGCCCCAGTGATCCAGTATCCGATTTGTCCCAATTTGTCGTCACGGCCAGCGATCTCGAGATTAAGTATTCGTTGGACCCACTAGTGAGACATCAGACCAAATGAAGATTGCCAAGTACAGAAGTTGGCCCCCAGTAGGTGTTTTATAAACCCGACTCTCGCTGTTGCTAACTCTAATGCCTTCAGTCGGTCTTCTCCACTTTGGTTCGATCCCACCCCGTTTAATCAAACGAGAACGGTCGAATGGTCTCTGGACGATCAACACGACAGTTTCCGTTTATTTGCCATAATCACATAATTTATATGGGTCCTCGGTCTAACTTCTTTCGTCATTATAGAGAATTTCGCCTGGCTCCCCTTTTAGCGTGTCACAAATCAGACCGCTTTCAATCAACCTGCGGACTAGCGGGGCTGGCCAACTCTGTGCCTGTCCTCTGTTTGTAGTCGGTCCAATTCCAAGTCCGTGTGTTGTTGACCTGACGTCAGAGCTGTTCGGACGTCAATCCTGTTCTTCCGAGTATCATCGTGCTTCGCTTTCTTATGACCCATCGTATCGAAGGCAAATGACCTTGCAAGTTCGGTATCCGCACTTAGCCTGCCCTTACACTAGGACGATCCAGACCGATGACCTTCGTCTCGGGATGCCAAGACCACTTGATCACCGATGATGATCTAACTGAAACAAAGGACAAATTACTTCAGGTTAGCTTCTGCCAAAAATTCATTCAAGCTACCAAAGTGCATCAGTTGATCGCTAGTGAATTAATGAAGGTCCACGACTAAGGAAAAGTTTTGTTTTCTCAGACCTTATCGATGGAGCAAGGTGAACAGTTCATGACCTGACCAAAGGGTATGAAAACCAATGGGCTGTCGTGAATAGGCGGTCCCAATGGGATCCTTCAACTCGACGGTCGGAGACCTTGGGCTATGTGGCTACATGCCATAGTCAGGGTAATTATTGCATTCGACCAACGAAATGTTGACCTTAAAATAATGAAATATGCATCAAACGCTATTCGAGAGATCAGATCAACCAAAGTGTCAGACTTCCTTTCCCATTCTCTCACATTTTGCCGTTTGTTGATAAACTGTAGAGAGTTAGTGACCAAGTGTCATGCTTTCTCAACATCTAGTAGTATGCTCTCACGACGGGTTTTTTTATCATTTAACTGAAGTTAATATATTAGTAATGAAAAATGGGTAGGTTTTAAAAAATGTAAGAAAAATACAGACCTAACCTGAAACCTCTGCAGGTCTAATCGTCATTCTTCAGCATGACTACCGTCGCTTATCCGTTCAATTGTAACCATGACAATGCGACCGACTAGATCGTCGGTGAATGAGACTTCGTGTTCTAGTTTCTGATCTGACCACTTTGTGAAATTAGCCTCGAATCAAAAGCGTTATCGGCTTTTTAACCTAGAGGGCATAACATTTTAGTTCAGTGGTATGTTTCACGCCTTACCGTGTGTGACGAAATTCAAAATACTGTTAAATAAAGCGTGTAATCTTTTTGCCAATTGCTTCAACTAGTTGGGTCCCAGAACCAAACGGATAAAAAGTGTGGACTGGAATATGAATCACCATGTCCCAAGAATTTGAAATCCGTTTGTTTTGCTCTGTCATCTCTATGGTCAGGTGTTTTATCCAAAAGCTCGAGATCAATATTCCAACAAGAACTTCTGTTTTGATCCGATCAACCCACGAAGAACCCGCGAATAATAAGGGATGATTGACGGTGTGGAAGAAGGGCCTAAAAGAATTATCACTTAGAGAAAGTATTGCTCAGTATTTTTCCCATACTTTCCCGGGATCGTTTTACTCGATCGCTGCTGTTCCATTGGCGGCTGGTTTGCATCTAGAATGACTTTTATCATATATAAATATATATATATATACATAGTAAGTAGTACCTGGATGAGTGAACAAAATTTCCCCGGGAGCACGCGACCGCTTTCGTGGTTGCTGCCACGTGGCCGTAACCCGGTGCTCTCTCGGCCATGCAAACCCCTGATACTGCAAACTAGATTCGGAGTGCATGAGTATAAAGGTGCTTGGAATAGAGAGTACCGAATACGCATACCGGACGAGAGGGAACAATCACGCAACTGTTCGTGTACTTCCGAGTAAATTTTGTTTACTCATTCGTATACTGCTTACAATTTTCATTCCCCATAAAAGTGATAGACCGTGAATCGTGCAACTATTGATAATCATGACTCCGGCAAGTATTCGCACCGAACCAAGGATGCTAAGCGCCTGACGACATCCGTTGTTCAGTTTACCTTGTACGACCATTCACTTTGCACCAGTATGCTCTGGCTAAAAAATGCGGTACGACTGTTTCACCTATACAGAACAGCATTATGTTTTGAAAGCCCCCTTGAAAGAGCGTCATATCTGACATTGAACACAATGCATCCAACGATGTCCGTTGACAGAAAGAGTGTGCAACGAATCACATTCACACAACGAGCCAAAAATTTAAAGGAGATTAAATCCCAACAGCCTTTACAGTCTACTTGACCAGCAGAAAAGATCGGTGCCGACCACCTCAAAATATGGATATTGACAGAACCAGTTCGTTAGGCATACTAACAAAGTATCCAAAGCAGGGCTGTCATATAAACTCAAAGTGACCTTCTGATCCCGAAATCGAAACCCCTGACATCCGAGACGATCAATGCTCCGTCGACTTGTCCACTATTGTGTTCACTAAGCAAACGATTACAAGGGAACAAAGTAAATTTGTACAACAGTATAAATCGATTAGACAACTGGTTAGTAAACATGTCAGTGATCTAGCATTACCACGTACGGGGGCAACTTCTCTCGGAACCTGGAACCTCGGATATCGCAGCCAGAGAAGTAACAGCCGGGTGAATCACAGTTTTTTGTAATTCGAACTGAACCTGAAGAAGTCATATGTGCATGTGCATTTACCACGTGACGTGGACCGATCATCGCCCAACGGTGCACGTGCACGTTTCAAGTCAGCTGACCGTGCATTCCTTTGATGGGTTCACCATCGACGAAATAGAAACAAAACATCTCTTTCTATCTCTTCTTGGTCAGAATTTCACCAAATGAGGTGTTCCAAATCCGTAGTGGCAAAATCCCCAAACCGGCAACAGACTAATTGGATACACGGTCCTCATTTGAAATCAAATATGGCAATTAAATCTCTCACGTGCAGCGAGAAACAAATTAACCACACTGAAAACCGGTGGTAAGTAAATCTAGTTGTGTTTGATTGCTATCGCTTGCTCATTCCATGCTTCGGTGTCAGTGATCTTAGCAACATCACCAAAACAGTTAAATGGGTTAAAACGCATTTTTACATATCCACACCCAAAAGGGTCATTGCTGTCATCGGTCCAGAAGACAAGTACTGGGCTTACGGGCAATTGCTAGACCTGTATCTACGATTAACAGACAAACCCATGTCTAGAATCCAGAACGGTGATCGGCGGTTTCAACATGATATTCGAAAGAAGTTATCAGCAATCTACTGACTGTCAATCATGGGCAGTCGGCAGCTTGCGGAAATTACACTCAACGGACAGAAATGCATCGGAATCAATTGAATCAATAGATCCGAAACAATGCCTCATGAAGCCAAGCAGTATACCACACAAACCAGCGCGTTCGTACTAAGTAATGCAAGTAGTCCCCTTTCAGAAAATCTTGAGTTGATTCCAGAAAACTGTGGGGCTGGTTTCGAAAAGTTAGCATTGTCTTCAAATAGAGAACGTAAAACTTTTCTCACGTTTACAACTCCTCCATACTGGTTAGTTTGTTTGGTTAGAACGTTCCCCAAGCCACTCGTCTAGCTAATCCGTTCGTATTGAACAAAGTCGTACTGTTACTTGACCTTATTCATCAATCTAAGGACTATCTGTGGCTAGCTGATCACACTTGGTGATCGTATATCAGATGACATCTTCGCGTATAGGGAAAGTTTGGTGGTCATTCACCAATTTGAGGCATCTGTGGCGTCGGTACATCCTACTGTGCTATGAGTACGAAGCTGTTCAATTACACGATGCATTTCGGCATCCATGGTGCGCACAGTTATTTGAGCACGACTGAAAACTCCACACGGAATCTTCATTGGTTGCACTTTCACTGTTCGAGTTGATTCGCATTAAATGTCCACGGATTTTTGTCACCGAGTACGTATTCGTTCGGCAATTGTTTTATTCGAATGAGCAGTGTGTGAATTTTTGGAGTTCGTGTTGCCAGTAGCATGTTTTGCATCCGAAAGGACGAAAAAATTGTCCCCGATGCACACGACCGTTTTGTGGCTACTGTCGCAGGTCAGGTGTGCGTATCCGGTGGCCTATAGTCCAAACATACTTACACTTGTACACCCTGAATTGATCGCACCGGAATTTAATTTTCACCGTCACAAGTTAGCATGGAAGAGTTCACAGAAGAATCATGAAATAGTCCACGTGATATTATCACTCAACTCACCATAAAGAAACCATGAAAGCACTGTACAGCTGTTTCATCCTTGTTAGGAATCATCAGCAGTGCATATCCACCGCGCCCGAACTGGGACGCGAACCCAGGACGAACGATTCTGAATCGAACGACCTAGCCACTACGCTGCCGGGAAGGCTCCGAAAGGTTTGTTGAACTTCACCACATGATGATGTTGCACCGATCCGTCACTAATTTGCACGGCCATGGGCCGCTAGTGCACACCAATCGACCTCTACTGATGGATGACTTCTCTGCAGGTAGCCTAAGTACGACGAAGGCTTAGGCATGACCTGCGGAGCTTGAATACTTGATCTGTTCAATCACGTACTACTAGGATGAAACAGATGTACAGTGCTTCCATGTTTTTTAATGGTGAGTTGGGCGATGATATCATGTGGCGAACTATTCCATGGGAAAAATTCAACCTCCTACTTCTAAAAAATTATTTGTCAGCTGGGCTGATGTAGCTTTGTGACCTAGGGGAGAATGCGGCCAGAATTTTTGTAACTTGCCAGTAGTATCTGGAAGAGTGAACAAATTTTCCGTGAAGCACACGAGTGGCTTCGCGATTAGTCCCTCTCGTCAGGAAGGCTTACCTGATACCTTCCGGTTCGACTATCGCCGCCCTAAGTTAGTTTCGAACTAGGATCTCATCTGAATCAATGTGCTTTATTCTTAGATTGACTTATCATCCGCTCACGCTCCTACGAACTTAAATCAGATTGTAGAAATGTTTGAGTTCGCTTTTGCTCACCCAATTACCACGTCTGGCTTGTCGAGAAATAAAAGTACTATTTTGTACGGCTCCAACCCTCGAAGTCATGGCTCATGATCTCCCTACTTAGGATAGTTAGCTCCAAGGCTTAGAGCTGTGTACCTTTCGCCACCCGGATGCTGCTTCAATTTCACAGGCCCTCATACAGCGTTTACCTAGTGTTAGCATTGATCACAGTGTCATGCGAAATAATGGAACGCTTATTATCTTCTATCTTTTACTTTCTTTATTAACGAAATAACAACGTACACCACCTCTTAGGAAGCGGGCCGCAGAGTCAGAGGGCTGCCAAGTGTTGAAGTTGACCGACGGTGGGAGGATCCGAACCCGCGGCCTTCACGTGCAAGCACCACGACCTTACCCTCTTGGCAACCGGACCTGACTTGCCCCCACGCTGGCACCAGGGAATCCTATGGTTTGTGAAATTGTTTATCATGTGATATTAACGTTCAGCTTATCATTAAGAAACGGCTGTTTCATCCACACCACCCGAGCTGAGACGCGAACATTTCAGTGTATCAACATGCACCCATGAATAATTTCTTCACGGAGTTTCAAGTTCGCTGGAATGGACAAAGATGAGATAGATTACATCTGGCACCTGAATTTTATGGAATATTGTCAAGACCGAATTGTCTCGGTGTTTAGATGTGAAATATTAAACACTATCGGGAGCTTCTTGTTTCTTCCATATCTGTTGCTTATCAAATTGGACTTTTGCCTATTGGTGACACACATCGTAATTGGGTGAATACACTCAATCGATCAAGTATTGATCAAACAGGCTACTAACAGATGGAATTTTTGCTTGTTCTTATGTAGACTAGGCTACAAACAATAGAATGTTGAGGAGTGTGTCAAAAGAATGAGCAATCCATACACAGAGAACTGACCATGACACATCCCACTTGAAAAGTGTGAGGAGCAAAAGTGAAACATTTCCGTGCGTGGTCGTTAGCCGGAACATACCGGAAAGAGAAACAAGTACAGAATGTCGTACGATCACGAACGAAAGAATGTCTGAACTTTATCGCGAATCGGTCGATGTGTAGACTTCTCAATCGTCCATCTAAGATCCTTTATTTGTCTGCTTGATGGCATACATATGCATTCCAAATTGTAAAGCCCACCCTGCTGTGATCGCACGACTGATGCACGATGTGAGGAACCATTACCGTTAGAGGCCATCAAATCAAAAACATGTAAGCAGTTACACCAACCAGTACAAAAACTGACTGTTATCACATGTAGAATAAGTGTGAACGGAACTACCAAGGAATAGACAAAATGAATTAAAACACGGACGAGAGAGAGAGAGAGAAAGAGAGATTGCTTGGGATCGGAGGCTTACAAACAAATGTTTTGGATGAGTTTGAAAACCCAAAAACCGACGGAATAGTCATTGAAAAGTAGAACTGTTTTGTAACCTAATTTACGCATGCCCGACAGTGGCCAAGCCTCAATGCACAACATAAGGGACCCGGGACAACAATTATGTAGAAACGTGAGATGATACAGAACCACATGAGGTCCAAGTAGGGTCAGGTTAACAGTATTCCGGTCATCTGACTGGTTATATAATTTCTAAAATTTATGTTTGTGCGTATACTGAATAAGAATTTGAAGGTGTACGCTAAACTCCAAAATATTTATTGTGACTTTTCGTTCCTAGTGTGGATGGGGACACAGTACTAAGCATTTTACAACTTGATACATTTTAGTAGTAGGAGATTGAATGTTTACATGAAATAATTCACCATGTGATATCATCGATCAACTCACCATAAAGAAACCATGGAAGCACTGTACAGCTGTTTCATCCTTGTTAGGAATCATCAGCAGTGCATATCCACCGCGCCCCAACTGGGACGCGAACCCGGGACGAACGATTCTGAATTGAACAACCTAGCCACTGCGCTGCCGGGAAGGCTCTGAACGGTTTGTTGAACTTCACCACATGATGTTGCACCTATCCGTCACTGATTTGCACGGTTACTGTCCGTTAGCTCACAGCGATCGACCCCTACTTCTAGTATTTCCTGAAATTCTCTTGTCTGATATGGAATCTGAGTTGCACATATTTTTGCCAGTACGTATATTTTCATGTTTGCATGTATATAACATTTTTGGCTTCGGAAGCAATCAATTACCAACGTGTTCACACAAACAAACACAAATTCGGCGGGACACCCGATCAACTCCTTGAGTTTTTGACATCGTTAGGCATACTTATCCAATAAACCTGTAATAGCAACTCCAACCGTACAAGGAATTCCGATTTAAACTTTTGTCAATCAGATAAAGGTTCCTGAACTTGCAAGTAGGTGGAAACGCCAAATCCGAAGTTTCTAAATTGATCAAACTTGCAATTTTAAAGCTATTTTGGAACCAAAGTCTACATATAGATTAGATCTAGACAATTAATCATTTTAGAGACTAGTATTAATCGGCAAGTGCCCGCACATGACGGCAGTTTGGCTGACGATGAAAAGGTGTACGACATGAACGCCAAATCATCAATGACGACAGGTGAACAAAATTGGACATTACGATTAGGCTGGACGGGAACTGTTGCCGCAGTGGTAACATCAACTCCTCCCAGTTGGAAGGGATGGGTTCAAACCCTGGAAACGATAACGAACGTGCACTATTAAAAGGCTCTAACGAGAGTGAAGCTGGAGTTTGTTGGAAGGTTAACCGAATGACTTGAGGTTTATGGGTGAAAGCTGTAATCTGAAGGTGGCCAGAAAAGCATATGGAACATTAACCCACATACTACTCACAAGTATTTGTGAGCTATATGTGCAAAGGGTTTTCTTGTAGCCCCGTGTGGGGACGAACATCCTGCGGCGGTTCTGGCCAGGCTAGACAAACTTTCGTCGAGACTTGATGCACTGTCCGGGAAAAAGCAGTGTGACTTTGTTTTACCTGCGGTCTTATGATGTGACAAAACGTGAAAGGTTTCCATGCAGGATGCTTTCTGCTCCTGCTAATTCTCGGCACGATGATCCCCAAATCCAATTCTCAAATTTCCACATGATCCATTTTTTCTTCTAAACCTTCCAGGGGCAATATCCTAGGAACTTTGCTGTCCCTTATTTGGGACACACAGGTGAAATTAGGAACCCAGGTCTCCACCAACTAATTGACCAGCCCATCGAGATTTTCTTCCCACTATCTTCTTTCACAAGATGATGGGTGCAATAATATTTAATCAGCTTTATTACGTTTTCCGATTGTATTACCTGTCGGCCCTGCCTGGTTCTTTATGATGTCTTGAGCTATAACATACGCGAATATAACAGAGCTCATCCAGTGGACTGTTCTCAACCGTCTAGGTCACGTAAACGAAACGCTCTAAAGCTAACAAAAAGAGACCTGTTCTTGATTAGTGCACAAACTACTAAAAACAAAGCGCTAGAAAAAGAATGACCCCCCCTTCCCGTCCAGCTTAGGAACATGCCAGGATCCCGCTACGTAGACTCGGATACAGTCGTTGCTTTTTTATCATGTGACTGGGGCAAGCTATTCTCCGTGTCCTATGCACTTGAGTCAGATCACACGAATGACCGAGAACAGACAAATTGGTTGCAGATTGTTACCCTCGTTAAGACCATCTCTCTGTTCATATATCGGAGTGAGATGTGACTAAATTCGTGTCACTGTGTTGGAAACGACAGCCTAGATCTAATGTTCAAGTCATCAAAAATTTCAACACAGACTGGGACGCAAAACGACCTTGTGTTGAATGACGTGTTCACTTGTTAACCGATTGGTGGATAACTGGATTACGTGCCTTCCAAAGGGCTACCAGACAGTGTGCAATAACCGCCCTCGAACATTATCCGTACTGTAACTTTTATTCACTGTTCTGAATTCTGCTCTCTTAAGCCGATCCTATCTCTAGACTGTTATCGACCGTTCCAGCAAACACAAATGAAAACAACCAAAGCCAATTGGCACATAGAGTTCCACTTATTGAGTAAAATCACATTCATAGGCTACTTTGCTTGCATTGGTGTGCCTGTGCGAGTGTCATTATTTCATCGGTTGTCCGGGTCATGTTTTGATTGGCCCAACTTAGTTGGTGCATTTCACCCGGTTTAGTTCATGACGTCTTTTGTCAAATCCGGGACACTCATCCTGACTGGTTGACCCAACTAACAGTGTGGCCTTCTTAGTTTTCGTATTGATACTCTTGCCTTCTGGTCACGCCACCATGTCGACCGGCCGTTGGTGGCCAATAGGAAAACGCGGTCTCACTCTGGTCTTGCCTTCTGCACTTGCCGGGTGTCCGGGTAGACCAGGTTACATGCAAGCCTGCGTATTGGTCGAAATTCGTCCGGTACGGTCTAGCGTCGCCCAACCACCGAAAAAGCTCCCTTAGACTCAGGCACAAAGTCATGCAGACTATCATTCCCTTACACTGTTCACCAAATATCGACGCATTGGGTCACGGTTCAAGGGTTGCTAATGCAAACCCCTGCGACCACTTGTTACTATCACAAAACTGGTGATGAAATTTAACAAAACTCACACAACAGTCACGTGTTTGGGGGGTGGAGCTTCTCTCCAAATTTATCAACATTTGCACACGGGCAATGTAAGGCTATTCAGAGAATGTGACGCCAAAAAACGTTTCATTTCGTGTGATTATGACACATTTTTCATGCGATTGGACTTCGGGAAAAGCGCACATTCACCAAAGTGAATTACGTCAAACAGCGTTTTCAACTGAAGTCGAACTGCTTAGTGCAAGCAGGCAGAAGTACCTAAACACATTGAAATATCATTTCATTTAGTTTGAATAAACAGAAATTCTGTGATTTCTATGAGCTTGAGATTTAGGTCGTAGGTATTTCATTACCCATCGGTGTTAGATTTGAATTTCGCAATCGCATACTATTGAAGTGCTTGCATAATCTTCCAGTCTGGTAACTTTAGTTTTACGTTTTTCCATCTTATCAAATTTCCTTGTCAATCAATGAATTTCACTTACACTTTCGCTTAACTGTGCTCGCAAAAGAGGATAATCTGTAGATCGCTTGGGATTTCCATGGCTGAGGACCAACGGTGTCACTGGGATGGCTTTGGTCTTTCGAATTGCCTACTACTGCACAATAAAACACATCACATGCCTCTCCGAGTCATCTGATCACCGAAACGATCGGTCAACCAATCAACAGAAAGGTGAATCGATTGGTTAGCAAACTAACTGTTTCTCTTACTCCTAACTCGAATCTAGAGAAACGTGACTTCAATAGTTCACGAGTAAAATATATTAAACATGTCCCATTTATGCGCGAGTGTGGTGGAGGGAGCGTTCTCCACAGCCACACAAAGGTGGGGAATGGGCACTACCAGTTTAGAGCGAAAGTAAACCTCACACGGTCCTATTAGGTGAGGTGTGGTAACAAGCTGGATGACGGCTAACTGCCGTACACTACCGCAGTGATCGGGGAATCGGGGATTCGAACCTCTGATCCTTTCCGTGACAGTCGCTTAACCCGCTTGATCAAACCTGGGTCGAAATCGGCGATTTGAATCTTGAACAAGTCCGTTCATTTGTGTGGTGCACTGTCTTCCATTTGAGTCTCTGGCTTATCGAAACACTAACGAATAGTGCGAAAGACCAAGTTGATTCGAGTGACAGTGTGCCAGCTGCATGCCGCCTAATGGTTTCTTCGAAACGGTCGATCTTTTCTAGATCATCTGTTCGCACGGACTTGGGATGTATTCGTTTCGCCCAAGCGATCATTCTTCTATGAACAGAACTTTGGGTGCAAGCTGTATCCTCTGTCTGAATCAAGTGAATGGATTGATTTTTTCTCAAAATTGTAAGAATTTCTATTTGGTTAGTTCTTGCTTGAACACTGTGACTTCTTTTTCTGACAGTCAAGGTGGTTCTGACGGGGTCTGTGTATTATCACGCATGTGGATTCGTGTGTGACAAACAAACGGCGTGCGAGCCTGCGACCATTGCTGAAACATCTCTTAATCAGTTGTGTTTGGGTGTGGCCAAGTGTCCGGGATGGAACGCCTAGGCCGACGGGAACACTGACGTCAGCGTTCTACGGATAATACTAACTGGCTCCAACAATTTCCCATTGGATGTCACTGCGAATTTGCACGAGTCTTCCGTTTCGTATCACAATATCCCAGTATCCTGTCCATCTTTGTCGAATTCCTAGGCACGCTCCCAAACAAACCTTTAACGAATTGGGTGCGATCGACAGGAAGATGATTCAGTCCGTAACACAACTAGATTCGGAATTTTATTGGAGCTCTTTAATCTGCTACATTTTGTCGACATCACTTTCGAGACTCCACAATACAATTCAGCAACCAGAAAGAGAGAACGTTTCAGTATTCGGTCCATGACCGACAAATTCATCACTGAATTTATTCCACTTGTAGATGTACATAATTTTCTGTCATTTAAGCATACTCTTTAAACAACCAGCCAGGCAACTTGTGCTTATCTCCAAAATCGATGATTCGGCCAGCCAAACGAAATCCAGTAGCTATTGATTTTCCTCACCGTAGCACGATTTTTATCGAAAGACTATAGTATAGTCAGTCTAACAATAAAGCTTGCAATATTCATTACATGATCTCATAAGCTCTTTTCAAAGTTGGATGGAGGGGTTTGTGAACAAGTCGCACTATTCTGTGTTCGATAGTTGCCACGGCTGGCGTTTGACGGAATGTTGTTTGCCCCCGGGGAACAATGATGTGCTGTCAGTAAGAAATCATGTAGTTCTACTAAAATGAATGTCACTTCAATCGTAAACGTCTTATGCCCTCTCGATCACGTGTCAATCAGAATTGATGTTTCAAGCGTGGATGTAGTAAAACGGATACTCCCGGTAACCGCTAAGACGCACTGCACAGCAGGTCAGGAAGCCGTGACCCTGAAACTTGGAGTCATTTAGAGCCAAGCACGCTCGCGATAAATCGGGTTACACTAGCATGTATAAAATTATTAGACAGCACGTGTATACACAATTCATAAATGTAGCCAAGGACAAACTGATCAAGCAGTTCAGTGGGTAGTATGTAAGTTTGAAACGCGTTTTCTTCCCATTTCCCTTATAATGGAACGAAATCTGGACATGATTTTCAATGCCACTAACTCATTGGAAATATTCAACCTCTATGGCACCTAGTTGTACATTCAAATGTCCTGTCCGGTACCAAAGGTTTACCGTCAATATGACACTATGGTACAAAGTCGTGGGTGTATTCCTTGCTTGGATGCGAATACCCTCGAGATCAAGAACTTATCCAGGTTGAACCACTTATTCGTTTCACAGAATATGCCCACTCCCTGGGTAATTTCAACGTGGGATAACACTAACGACCGCGATCAATCCCCGACCCATTGATTCAGTCGCACTTGCAGCGTTATTCACACCCGAGTTAATAATGACGTGCTTGATGAATGTGAGTAGCATGTGATCAGATTTTGCTCACGTCATCTTCCTTTTATCGTTTACTGCCCATTGCCCTTATCGATGAAATTACAAAGTGCATCACTTTCAAGAAAGAGACCAGGGCCAAATGAGGGCTGTTCATCGGAAAAATTTGACTGGCCTTGGAAAGAATTGAACTCGCGACTTTCAGGTTAAAACGCCATGATACTGACCATTTGACAAATCCGCGAGTCAACTACTATACGACAATGATATTGTACGGTGTAAAAGTTGTAACTGATAGAATCTGTAGCATGTGGTGAGTCTTTGAATCGGCTGACATGCGACCCAAACAACCAATCGTATCAAACATTCGATTCACAATCATTCACTTTAAGCTACTTGTGTAGCTGTCTTATTGATGACTCCATGTTGTGATCAGACAAATTTATCACCTAACAACACGAGCGACGCGACACCAATCGTATTCAGGTGAACGAGCTGATCCAACAACTGTAGGGCGGGCGAAGACAAAGGGGCCGATCAAGTTTGGGGGGGGGGAGTAGACTGCCAGCCGATGCCAAAAATCCAAGTCCAATTTGTTTCGGTAGGACAGTAAAGCAGAATTATTGCTTTCAGTTGCATGTTTAGCACTCGAATGAGTGAATAAAATTGGTCCGAAAACACATGACTAGATGGACGGTTATCATCATTCTTCAGATGCGCGTATCTGGTACTTCGTATCTCGGTCATCTACGTAGTTGTACACCACTTTGCTAACGTGACACTGGAATTTCATTGGAATCCTTACGGGAATGCATGGAAAAACGCACGACCAGTCACCGTGGGGTTCTTAAATGTGTTTATCCGTCATGCATGGTGCTGACGACTCGATTTAGATTCAATCAAGATTATGTCTGGAAAATCGGATGAATGACCCACGGGCGGAAATATGATCCAATGCAAGCCTGACAGAATGGCTAGAATCAGCCATTGGTGCCATTTCTGAGACGGATTGAAAGCTGTCTAATTTTCCTGACTTCTTCATAGGTGAGTAAGCTATCAATCGAAATGACAACCAAGGAAGAAACAGTGAGCTCAAAAGACTGAAGTCGGTCGACCAATGAACTTTGACCTAAGAAGATCAATACAATTAATCTGATTTTGACAACTAAACGAGAGTCATTTTGACCAGCTAGAGGTCCTTTGATCTTTTTTTTGTTTATCTAGTCAGGGCGGAAACGAACTGAAATCGAGACGTCCGTTAGACGTTGTTGGAGTTAGCAACCCTTGATGTTGAGATTTGAAAACAATCATAATGAAAAGATGATTTCGCCCGTTGCCCCAAATACGCAGACTGGGTAGTGAAATTCACGGCCAATTCACCAAACAGTTCACGTGACTACAAAATTTCGTGCCTATTTAGAGCTTTGTCAGGCCGTCCGCGATGTCTTCCAGCTTTGTACAGCAGGACCAAATATCAATAGTACAATGAACAAGGTGTGTACGGGTGAAGACGAATGGCGTAAGACAGATTCCGGATTGTCACAAGGTCATTAAAACGGAATTTGCCAAACGTCCCGGATGCGATAATTGTTGATCCAACCAATTGGGGATCTTGCGGTCAATATGAATTTGCCACTTAGCTGTAGTTATCCCCTACAATTTTTGTTATGATCACACTATCTCTAGTTTGTATCCTAAACACCTAAAAGATGCAAGAACACTCGAAACTATCGAATGATAAGTTGCTCTCATCCAGGTAACATGACAATGTGTAACAGTGTGAGCTAACTGGTAAACCACTTCGCTAATGTCTTGTATTTGACAATAATAATTACCATTGCGGCGAAAACGCATCGACGACGCCCAGGAATAATTGCCATTGATCGCACGAAACAAATGGAAACATTTTGTTTGTTTGTTTTGATGAAAAACCAAATTCCATCGTCTGACTTAAAAGTTAACGGGAACGGGAGATAGAGAACTGGAAATTGAATGACAAGTGGATTGACGAGCCGATAGGTGAGCGGACACCTTCGTCTTTTATACGCTACATAACACTGACCATCCATCCAGAGCTAACTTCGCTTACGTCTAGTGCACATCCTAGCAACAACAACTACTACAACTACAACATTAAATAAGGTAACCAAAAATTTACTTCCATATACAATCGGAAGAGGTCATTCGTACAGGTATTACGCGATGCCTAACAGTGAGGCAATCAAACACGGGCCTTAGCATGTGCTCCAATGTTATGAAATGTGCTCATTGTATGAAGTCGGAGACGGTTGACAGCAGACAGATTGCAGCAAACCATGATCGACTGGGATTGAAATAAATCACGTGAACAAATGCAAGCAAAATCTAATCTCATTTTGTAATATTAGCTGCTATATATAGATATATATATATATATCTGTATACGCTGAATATCGTACAGTCATGTGTGAGATAATCATGTGTCAGCCGAAAGAATCCAAGTTACAATTTTTTTGAAACTTATTCAAGCCAACAGATCTGACATCGATCGCCCCTCTGAATTATTTATATTTAGTACCTGCCTGGGCGTGATCAAGTAGATTAAGTGTGTACCACCCAAAGGGATTGGAGGTGTGGATCTCCTTCGATTCCTTCTAACGTACCCCTTTCCTCCTCCTCCTCCTCCTCCTCCTCCTACTCACTGTATGGTACGCCCGTGTGGTTATGGCGGATGCTCCCACAACTGTACTCATGCGTAATGCATGTAGCGAAGGGAAATAAAGTTAAGCGTGGGGCGCTTTCAAGGATCCAGTGATTCTTCATCGACAAGTATGCTGTTTTTCACGAACAGAAAACGCAGTCGATTGAAGAGTGCAGAACGGTACACTGATCACCGATGGAAGGACTTGGACCGGTGACAGTCAAGTCGAGACATTACGATGTTATCTAATTAACTATTGTTGATCGTCTTCCACAATGAATTTTCCTTTCTGTCATTTGGTGGTTTAAACGCCATCGAATGCCATCCTGTTAGATGAATTCTGTCTGATTTAGGAATGATTTCCGGTAACTCTCTCTCTCTCTCTCTCTCTATATATATATATATATACTAATTCGGACTGTACAAGTATAAGGATGTTTGGACAAGGGAGTACCGGGTACGCATACCTGACGAGCGACAGTAACCGCGAGACCAGTCTTGTGCTCCCAGGCAAGTTTTGTTCACTCATCCAGATGCTACTTCCTGCTTCTATATTATATACATATGTATTTTCTGGGGCATTCTGCCCTCGTTCCTAAGGTTGGCTCAGCCCAACTGACAAAGAATTGTCAACGAATCACAGTTGTGGTTCTTCTGTGGACTCTTCGACGAAGAGCTTTTATGCACTCTCTTGATGCCACAAATTCGATATATATATATATATATATGCGATAGGTTTAATAGGACTTTAAAATGACTCATCATGCATTTGCAGTATCAAACTTCTCAGTAAAAAGCCATATGCAGTTGTTTCATGGTTCTTAGGAATTCATCGGCAGAGCATATTATGCGAGTCATACAGAGTCAATGTTCATCAATAGATTTTGCAGGCCACAGATCTTTGCACATCGGAACAACGACTGCCAGTGTTGGCAAACCGTTGAGTATCAGTCCTAGCGTAACATCTAAGGCGTTCGACTCATAGTCGTCCCAGTTCGGGTGCGATCGACATCTAGTGCTGATGATGCCTAATAAGGATGCAACAGCCTTAGCATGTTTCTTTTGTACATTTGCACAAAAACCCAAGAAGAACGTAGTATTCATGAATGGAACAGAAAGCGCTCTTATAAGCTTTCGCCGTGAGCATTTCGATGTTCTGTTAATGTTTTTGTGTTGTTTTTTTTCTTACCAGGCAAGAGTTCTACAGACGAGCATTTAAACAGCATTCACACAAAGGACTTCTGTTCTGAACCATGTCTCACAACGTCTCATGCCTACGACTATTATCATTACTTGGACTCCAACCAAGAAATCAGGAAGTGCCAGTTGATGCCAAACCCGACCATGATACCTTATCCATACTTCCACGTTGCTTCTTCAGCCCAATCCCAGAACGTGTAAACAATGTCACGAAAAGATAGCCGATTGTTACAGATGCGCAAAACGTATCCAGACCACCGGAAGCCATGTAGTGCGACTATCTCGGTCAGATGGTGTTTATGAAAACCCAACGCGCAACTCCCCCCCCCACACTATTGCTTGCTCGATATTCCCGACTAAACTCGATCAATATTTCCGGGGTCATCGATGCGCGAATACAGAAAGCCAACCAGGAGATGCGATGGAAGCTATTGGATATTTTTGACCCAATAGTTGTCACTTTCAGGTGACCTTACTACTCCTAGCCTTGAACTACAGACTTGAATAGGGGACAGTTCACGCAGGTCATTCCAAATTTATTTCAAGCGAAAAATGTAAAATATTGTCACATTAAGTGGCTTCAGAATTAATTGAACACATGGTGCCAACAGGCCACCAAGTCATTGTGAAAAGGGCACGAAATTGCACAAATTTGCTTAAGTGACTCGGTGTTCTATGATTAAGACTACAATAGCTAGTGTCTAATGTTAATGACTTGAGTTCACTATTTGCGCGTGGATTTAATTATTACATAACTGAGTTCGATAGTGTGCCACTATTCAAATAATGCTTTGCCCTTCGGGTGACGTACCTTTTGCCGAAAACAGCAATGACAACAGGACAGAACACGATAACTTCCAATTCGAGTCGTGTACCAAACAGGTGGAAATTCATAGTGGTTACAAATGACCTGATTATATTAGTAAATCTTTGGTAGGATACTGTGTACACTTCTAAGTTTTCACTAGAAGGAAATGGGATGTAGATGTGCTACGAATTTTTCCATCCAGTAGACTCGATAAAACTTACCGAATGGAGACAGAAAACACTGTCCCTTGTTCTTTTGTCACGTGTGGGAGGCCGGATACGATAGGGTGCTCAGCAGACGGACGTGGATATCGGCTCCTTTTTATCAATCTTGGCCCGTTTTTATCAACACACACACACACGTGCGCGCACACACACACACAGGCACACACACACACAGGCACACACACACAAATAAGTCGATGCGTGTAGTTTGAAGGCAGTGAAAGCCACAATCTGGACAATATCAGTAGGAGAGGAAGTTCCAACTGTGCTCCTTCTGGTTTGCTATTGCCGTTTTACTCGTTTGTGACGCTGGCACCACAAATAGTAAGCATGGTCGTGAAGGTCGATTCAGAATTGCACGTGACTGTGCACGTACATACGTAGAGATATAGGTACACAGAGAGACACAGACAAACAGTCTTAGTCTTAGGCAAGCCACATACAAGCGCATAAACAAGTGTAAGTACGAGTCTACACATGAGCATGAAATCGCACGCGTATGTGAACATACAGTCACTGACGGTTATCAAACGAAGCAAGGCGGAGCAGGGTGACGCGATGGGATTCACGTGTCTTGAGCCGTAGAAATAACCCGTTTCCTCGACCTTCGAGGGTGGGAATGTTAGTGCGGTAAATTCCTCACCACTCAAAAGACTGGGTGGAACGGAATACATAAAGCAAAAATTAAAAACACTGAATTTTCATCCTTATGGATGACTTTTTACGTCACATTTGTCACTGAGAGAAAAACAGTGAAATGAGAGAGCAGAATAAAAAAACGCATTCGTCCAACAACGTAATGCTAGGTCTTGTATTAAATAACTACTGATTATCAAATAAATGGAGAAATTTTATATTGATTCTTCACATCCCGAGAGAGAGAAAGAGAGAGAGAGAGAATCCAACGTGACCCCTGGACAACCCGGTGAGTAGACAAACCTTAATGAACCTGACAAAACGAGATTATTGTGCTCACTTATGAGAAAGGTGTCGCGTAAACACATCAGATCAGCCGAACTGGATGCAGAGCTCAGACCTCGATCAGATACACGAGTAGCTTGGCTCTTATTTGTATCGCCTATATTATTATATTAATTCGGAATTATGTCAAAATGATTCTGATTTATGCTGAGGATATTCATCTCACACACGAGGTCTCACAAGAGCACAACCAATAACGGATTGCAGATAATTAGTGCACCTTACAGATCACGTGTTTAAATATGCCCATGTAAGATGGATCACGGTTCACACCGACCCAAACGAGGTCACACTCACTCAAATGATTGACATTTCCGAATGTATTTGACAAAATTCAGAATAATTTTGAAACAGTCCCAAAATAACACGGAAGTGTTACAGAAAACTGTCCTATTCAATGTATGCCGATCAGCGGTAATTTTGTCCGGACGAAAAGTCGACGGCACTAGGGATTGAGAAAATTCGATTTGGTCAGAGAAGGTTAGCAACAAAACCGCAGCAGCTCGGGTATCTGAAAGTAACCGAATGGACTCAAAACAAACCGACGTATTTCATATCACGAAATCTGTTCAAGCGTCACGTTCAAACTAAACCAATCAAATGTTGCGCTGATTGTGAAATAAGTACATTAAATAACATTGACGAACAGGAGATGTGACTTTAATCAGGAGTATTCTGTCCGAGATTTTGTGATAATCAAATACTTGGTCCTTATTACATGCTCTACTTGTGCGCAAAAGCGAATCAGCGAATCGAAACGCGACTGAACGTTGTATGAGTGCTGACAAGGTAGGTAAATCGAATGAGATGAAGAAGGAAGTGGCCTCTGAACGAGCCACGAAGAGCGGACCACTTTTACTTTATCCGAGAGCTGTGGGGAATGGTTGATTTCCCATCCTGCTCTCCTACTGGGAGTCGATCCGATTCTTCGCATGTGAGTCATTTACCCTTTTGCAGACAAGCTTGTCGGCCGATTCTGTGTTCCGAACATAATCTGGGCTCACTGTTACACGATTCACCCTAACGGAACTAAACGGCTTTGCGTTTCATGCACGGGCTTGTATTATCAACTTACAAATTAAGTCAAACCATCCCTAATCACCATTGGGATCAGGGATTTACCCCCTTCATCCCGCTCCTTAGCTCTCTGTTACGGGTGTCCAAAACTGCTTAGCTAGGACACAAGACTGCTCACTCCCCGATTGGTTTACACCAGTCGCGCACGGTCAATTTAGTCTGGTCTCTTTCATTGTCGTTATCCGAGCTCGAGATGACACCCGATCATCGTCCCCAAATAAGACAAAGGATTCGCAAAGCACAAAATACTCGCCTCAGTAATCAGATCAAGAACTGGAGGCTCCCGGACTAACAGAACACAAAATATTGCACCCGAAAGCTAATTGTATTTCGTGAAATCATCACGTACATACGCCATCGATTCTATTCGAACAAACAATTGCAGACGTCATGTGCGATTGCCACATGCCGTCTGATGGCTAGTGGACATGGAACATGCTCCATTGTTTTGGCTGCGTTGCCGGGATCCAGTCACGAGTTGGCATTGTGAGAATACAACTTATAGGTATCCATTAGCAATTGTTCGATCACGCCTCATCTGTTCTGGATCGCTGATTAGATTACGAGAAATCCGCCTATTGTGTACGGAGTTTGCCAGTTGGTGAATAACATTCGTCTTGAAAGTCGAAAACTATTGAAACACTAATCAATTTCGAGGGAAAATAGAAAAAAACGTTTCGGAGCCAAAATGACAGATGATTTTTTCTATTTTTGTCCACTTGTCAAGCCTTATTTGGATATGGATCGTGAATAGTACTCCAATACTAAATTCGACAGCGGATATTTTGCTTACGTATATAGTCATAGGTTCGGTGACAACACGAAATTAGACGACAGCTTCCGTTTATTATGAGTCATCTCTCTCGATAAGTGACATGTGACATGTAAGGAAAGGGGAAGAATAAGGCTGGTTCTGCTTTTTCGCAACTGAACCTGGTTCGATTGAGGATGAAAAATTTTGGACAGCCAACATCTGGTTGTCGGTCTGTTCAGTGTTGTATGAAAATGTCATACGCACAGTGTAAAACACGTAATTGCACTTAGGTGATAGCAACAAACAACACACAGAATGGTCGGGTGCAATATCGTATCAAACGACTATAGCCGAAAGTTTTTGAGCATTCCCGAAAGGCATGCACGGTTCGTGTGCACGTGTTTCTTTCTCTAGTAGTCAAAGTTTTTGGTATTTTATAGTCTTATGATATTGTTTGACGAGAAATGAAGAAATGTATATTTCTGTGAACGTGTGTATGCAGTTTGCATAATTTGGTATGGGACTTGTTAAAAAGTATAAACATACAAAACGGTCAAGTCTTGTTTTAGTGGGTTTCATTAGTGTAAATAGTTTAACTCAGTGAATAAAACCTTCATAAAAATAGTTCATTTAAATAGGCTCAATATGAGTCTGTCCTATCCCCGTGTAATTTTGGTGTTTCGAAGTCCGCCGATATCGATCTATGGGGGGATTTCTTAGCCGATAAGACTTTAATACAAACCAGACGTATATTGTGGGTCAGTTGTAATCCAGTGATAGGGTGACCCGTGGACCAAATCAGATTATTTCATAACTGTTGTACACTCAGAGTGTATGTAACAGTTTATTCGCAAGTGTAACAGTCGTTATGGTGAAGCCATACTCAAGTTAAGACAAAAAATCAGTATCGACCACCGATTAGGATAGGGTGTGTGCGATCATTCACTGTAAGCATATCTCTGTAAAGGGAGGCCACAGAGGGGTGGCCAACTTTTCAAGGTCACTTAGCTTCGATACGATGAATCATCCAAATGTGAGGTCCGATCATATTCGGGACAAGAGAGATCCGAATGACTAAGCCCTCTGTGATCAGCTGAATAGCACACGGGTTTGGAGTTAGATCGACCACAAGCAGACACGTTCAGAGCCATACGGGGTAGGCGATCGAGGTGACGATCAAAGGCCGGGCAATCGGACAAATGAGCTCTGTCCTGTGTAGACCTATGGCAACTTTTTGATTGTGACAAACAACAAAAGGAAACAGTCTTGTTGGCCGGCCGGAGGCCATGCGCTCTGTCACACTAGACTAAGCGGGGGTAAGGTTGAACTTGAATCAAGATAGCCGACAAAAACCGCTAGAGTTAACGACAGTAAGAGAGAGATTTTAAAAGCACTCGTGACAGTAAGAATTACCTTGTTCTAAAATCTTGTTATCGTGATGGCCAGCTGTAGTGCTTTCAGCCGGTCGTCTTGATTTGAGTTCAACCCCATCCCAATTGAACAAACAAGAACGACTAAATAGCCTCCAACCGGTCAACGCGTCTGTTCAATTATTTATCATACAGCTTATTTAGGTCTTTTAAGATTAAAATTTATTGCTCGATTGCCTCTCTTCTATCGGGCTCATCCCGAAGTAGCACGATGTCCGCCGTTAAGGTCCGGTAACTTCTGAGCAAGAGATGAGCAAATAAATAAGTATTTGATATGCATGAAAATGACATTTTCCCTCTTGGAACTAGTTCTTCATAGCTTATTTGTAATTTTACTAGATGTTTACTGCAATTTACTTTATCGAGTTTGGGGTCCATTTGTTTAAGTGATCGATTTCTACCTGCGGGCCGCCATCTCGGTCAGCCTTGTTGTTGGTTTGCGGCGCCAGGTGTTGCTTTGTAATTTCTTCGTAGTTAGACTAGTTATCCGTGACAAATTTCGGTTTGAAGGGATTTAGGAGGGATTTTTTTGTATTTTTCTGGTTTTCCCTTTAGTTAACAGTGTTGTTCTGATGAAAGAGCCTTTATTTACATATCCAGGCAGGTTACTGTGCCTGGGGTGACAGTCAGTGAAATACAGTAACCCTTTTATTTTATCTGACAATTAACTTCACAGTGGGTTTATATTTGTCGTATAAAACTGCCAAGAAACTGTAAGTTTTGATAGTTTCATATTTGCATCAACTGTCTTTCACAATGGATTTGATGTGATTGAAAAATGTTTTCCATGGTTTCGCATACAGCGCACTTGGTCATGTATAGCAGACTCATTTTTATCTACAGGGGAATAAGTGGACCCACGTTTTAGTCATGCGTGACATCGCGAGATGACAGAGATATCGTCTGAGAAAAAAAGCCCTCAGTGCCTTACGCTGTGCTGTTTGTGGGAAGGCTACGCTGTGGGAGCATCGCGTTAGATGTCCGAAGTTAGACCAGCCAAGTGAGCCCACTGCATTTCGTTGTAAAATGTAATTCAAGAGTGTCAGTCGCTAACATTCCTTCGAGCTCCCGTGATGCTGAAATGATGGCGAACGTGATTGTCTCAACTTCACCATCACCTGCTTCCGAATATTCTACCATGCCAAGCAAATGGACATCGGGACCAGGAATTTTGAGAAGCATAAAATTTCATTCCCAGATTCTTGTATACAAGGTACTATAGCACCTGCGGTTCAAAGCGAGGTGGTGGGAGCAACTGACGCTGTGCTGTTTCAAGGTATGTAACTTTATTGCACCTGATCGTGTTCCCTGTTACAATTACGGAGTACCATATGAACGTTGGCAGTCATCAGAGCACAGGTTCTCTATTGGATTCCCTTCGGATTGCTTTCATCCGTTTCAGACTGACGACGGTGCAACAAAGGGGAATTTCGGAAGCAATAGAGCCCCACGTGCCAAACATTTGTCGTTATCCTAGAACGTTGCTTCGAACGCCTAGAACAAGCCCCTTTGTGGAACTTTTCAGTGGACACTATATCCATATCGGTCTTGAAAGTAGCACACAAAGGCAACTTTCCAGGGCGGATCCACTACCGCACGTCGTGTCACTGCAGCTCAATTTTGACAGTACGACAGTTTTCCGTTCATCAAATGTGCAGTTGTGGCCCATACTTGGAAAGATCATAGAGCCATCCTGCACACCAGTATTCACCGTCGGACTCTATTGTGGCAAAAGCAAACCGTCATCAATTTCAGACTTTCTTGAGGAATGTATATCTGAGGTGAATATGATTTTGAGAAGCACCACAAAAGTTGGCACCAAATCTGTGCGGTGCACTCTTTCTTCCGTTGTCTGTGATACACCCGCACGGGCTTTCATCCAGCAAGTGAAGGAACCAATGGGTTACTTCGGCTGTGATCGTGGCATTCAACTTGGACTTTAATGGGATAAGCGTGTTACTTTCACCTACCTTAAACGCAAAACTCGCGATGACAATTCATTTCACTCCCAGAGGCACCCTAAACAGCATATTGGTTTCAGTCCCTTTATTTCCCTACCCATAAAAATGATAACCACTTTTCCGTTGGACTATATGCATCTCGTGTGCTTAGGTGTCATGAACAAGCTGCTTGCACTTTGCTTACATGGCCCTATGACGAATCGCTATCGTTTACGTCAGTCAGACGTAGAAACCCTTCTTGCTTGCAGCAATAGCATGCCCTGTGATTTTCAACGGTTGTGTCGGCATGCTCAAAACGTGGACCGTTGGAAAGCCACGGAATTTCGCATGTTTTTTTTTGTATGTCGGATCCATATGTCTGAAGGGATTACTCCCTGATGATGTGTATGAGCATTTCACGTAGTTATCCGTGTCTATTTATATTTTGTGTCACCCTTATGTACATGACTTGCAATACTTTTGCAGTATCGCTTATGCGATGCTTTGTGCAAAAGTTTTCTTTGCTTTATGGCTCCTCTAATATGGTTTACTCTGTACATGCTCTAATTCATTTGCCAGAGGATGCGCTACGTCATGGTGCTCTGGACAGCTTTTCTTGCTTTCCTTATTAATCCGTGATTCGTCATCCGGGGACCCAAAAATCCCACTCAGCAGCTCCATCGCCGCATTTGCGAATCTCTTACGCTGGATTATGTATCTACCAATCCCCTTTCTGATGATGTGGATGAGTCACAAAGGCGTTTCCATGGCTGCAGACGTCCGTTCATCATCAGAAGCATGGTGTCAACAGGTACTTCCTGTAACAACGTTGTCATTGTTGTGGGAAAGCCAGTGTCCCTAGTGAGGTTCGAAAAGGACGTGGTACACGTTAAGTACTTCACGGAGCTGTCTGACATTTTTGTTAAACCTTTGCGCTCCAGCCATTTGTATATATTTCTTGTAAGCTGTTTGCAGGCTAACATTTGTCAGTTGAGGGTAAATTGTATTCAGTTCAAATGTTTTTTGTCTGTACTTTGTGTAAATATTATTATCCCCATAGTACACACACGCATAAATTAGATATCTTTCTGTTGATAAACAATGGCTAGGTTTGCTGACCTTAAATGTCTGACTATTGAGCGAGTAAAATTTTAGATGTACCTCGTCGTTATGTTCTCCGTTGACGACACTATTGCAGTTGAACATAGCAACTGGCTAACTGAGAATCAGCGGGTGAAATGGCCTAAGTCGAAAACATTCGCTGCTCATCAACGAATATTGTCGAACGGAGACGACGTATCGGATTCCGCACCATTGCATGAGTTCACGGAATTATACCAGTGATGTAAGAACAATGTTATTAATTACTTTGCTAGGCAACCTGATGGAAGCAATGAAGTTTGAAAAGCAGTTCTTGTCGCAGTCCGAGCGAGGAACAAATCCCCATGATCAGGGTCCTTTGACCCCTTTCTCGCAAAGGTATCCTACCCTAAGTAGGTATGTCATCAATTCTCCCAGTGTACTTTCAGAGTCCCCGTCCAATACTCATCTGAGGACAGTTCGGAGGAATGACCTTCGGGAGGAATCTCGTGAAGGGTTCCCAAAATCCCCCGGTGTAATTTTTTCCATCGATGTTATCACTTACAGGTATTCATATGAATCTTCATCTCACCGTTCGTTTAGTCCACCCCCGATACTTGTGCCAGCAACCAGCTGTTACCAATTAACAGCAGAGGCCGTGTCAACTTCCAGACAAGCTTCATCTCATCATAACTTGATTTTCATCGGACTTTTATTAGAGTTTCCGAGAGTGTTCAAATGTCTACTGTGGAAACAGCAGGACCTGTTACTCTGGTCACGCTGAAAGGTAACAGGACTGGTCTAAACTATCGGTTTTGTAGACAACTTAGACATAGTTTTAGCGGCACTAAATGACCTGAGGGTCAATGTGGCGTCCATCATTCGCCGCTTGGATGGACAACGCATGGGGAATGAAGATGTTACTTACAAGCCAACGAGAGCGTTTGACCTAGATGGTTTGGCAAAGCTCGAGCAGGAGTTAAGAGTAATCGGCAACTTCAACGCAGCGGTAAGTAGTCCGTGGTTTTCATTAAACATTCAGGTCCATGTACCGAACCGTTGTGGGGCGCGGGACATTGGTACCACGGTGCGCCGAATGTGGACTGCGACCATTGGTGAAGACCTGGTTTTGCAGTGTAACTGGCTAGGAACTGGCGGGAAAACGGCTGTTTCCACCCATCGATTTGTAGGAGCCATCATTGGTAAATTGATTCAGTAACTTTCACTTACTGACTAACAGATGCTGTGAAATCAATAACCGCATTCCAGGAAGAGTTTGTCCTGGATATTGAAAGAATAATCAAATTTTGGTTCACAAATGTGCGAGACCGAGATTACGAGACGATAGCACGCGGCTACGCTGATCGCTACGTACTGTTTTCTTTCAATTCAAATAATATGCATGTTACTTTACTCGGTCTGCAATTGCTTTTCCATTATCCATTTCGACTTAACCAGTTTCATTGCTTACGTAAACAGTCCGCATTGTGAAGACTGTATTAACGAACAGTTTCAACTGACGGTGTTTTCCTCCATGCTTTTCGAGGTCTCGGAGAGAAACTGTTTGAACATACATAGTGTACTGGGAACCAGATGTAACTTCTTTTTATCTATCGTAATAAATTACGTTTGTACCCCCTCTTGTCGTGTTCTTTGTTTTTCGATACAATTCTGCTGCGATGGAATCGTTGTAAATGGCTAGGCAGGAATATACCGAGCTTTTGAACTTGTCACAGAAGGTTCGCTGGATGCGCACTGCTTACGTAGAAACGCTCAGCAATTTACTGTAAGCAATGCAATTGTGTGCGTTTAGGCGTTACGAGTGTTAAAAATCGTTAATCGGTATGGAGGGTGGGCGAAAGGGCGATAAACGGATGCGCCATTTTTCATTTGCCCAGCATTTGCCCATCCGGTACCGGATGGGCACCGGTTGCGTTTCCGGTTTTTTCGTATGCAGTGTCCAGCTTCACCAGATTTCACCGGATTGTTACCGGACTGGGGCCGGATCCGGTCCCTTTTGTCTCTTCATATCGACTGCCGACCAGGCTCGCCGCTGAACTTGCCACAAAATCAGATCATTTTCGAAGCGTCCGCGATCCGGTAGGCTGGGGCTGGTCTTGGCTGACTCCGTGTTTGGCCTCGGTCGCGCGCGTCATGTGCCGGAGTCCAGTCGGGTTTGTCGACCATTCCTATGTCCCAGACGCAATCCGATCCCATGGTTGAATGACTTCCCAACCGAAACAAAGCAGCAATAACTTGTAAAAACGTGATACAAGCAGCGGTCAATAGGGCTTGGCCTACTATTTATTTCCGAACGAAAATGATAAGGCTGATAGTCACAGAGCTTGGACCCTAGTCGACAACAGTCGACAACAGTTTGTAAATAATACTCAGTCCTCTGTCGCCTCTAGACACGAGTTCGAAACCCAACATAAACTCCACACACCTACATCATTTATTCAAAGTTATGATTTGGAATCACAAATTTTGCGAAATCTGTAGATTATCGGTTTTCGATTAGGATCCCCTTTTCTGGAATTCAATCAGTAATGTCAAAAGTTTCCGATAGGCGTAAATGTGCACCACTGATCAATGACAGACTAACATCCAAGCTGGTTAACTGGTTATCGTCCACACGAAAACTTCATAACTTTCCTTGTTGTTTATGATCTACGGATTCGAACTCAGGCACCAAAACCAACTGTGCCATTGTTCAATGACCAGACAATCCGTAAGATCTGTTACGTAATTGATAAGGTAGTGGAATGGAACAAAAACACCGGAACAGGACATGTTCTAAATCACTGTCGCTTGCCATGCTCAAGTCCGAGTGTGGATCAAGGAGCCGAATTTGGTCAATAACTGCTGGTAAATGAGATTGGAAAGTTGTGCCCTCGGTTTCCGAAATGAGCTTATCTGCACATGACGAGTGCCGGTATCTTTTGCGTAAATACTAACCGGAAATGCAAATCACGTTAGCTATGCACCGACACCTAGTTGTCCAATTCGGGTTGATCAGTTACTACAAACCAGCAACTAGGGTGATAACTCTTGGAACAGACTACCGAGACAGAATCGTTCACTTCAATCGACACCATGGTTACAACGCCGATTTTCACGCACTACTGAATTTGTCTTTTATGCGCGAACGTTTCCTCGGAACGAAAAAATCCGTACAACCTCGGAAGTGCTCCCCCACCAGAGAAAGTGGTGCGGATGATGGTTTCGACCGAATCTTAAATTTCCTCCTACTCCTGTACCCATAATGCGGAAAATTTGGACGCATGTATTAGAATTCTCTTCTGCGATTTTATCTACGGATCTCCGTAAAACCACTTCGAATTTGTTTACCAAATGCCAGGGTTGAATTTGAAATAATCCATTACTTCGATTCATTGACGCAAAGACTGAATTAGTTTTGACCCACGCGACGCGGAAGGAAGTTGTCGAGGCTGAACAAACCAACAAAAGCGAATTGTATGATCATCTCAAATCTAATCACACGAACGGTTTGACGGTTGTGATGATCGAAAGAATGCCTCCTGCGAGCTTGTGCAAAATTGCTCAAATTCTCTAGGAGTTCAGCTCACACTTTGTGAATCCTTGTACAGATAGATTGATACGGATTTACACACATCCTAAACATTTATTTGTAGACGCTATGCAAATTGTCTACTTATTCATTTCGCCAAGACTCGTACATCAAATTATGCAGCGGCGTTTGTTCCGCCTAAATGTCACGTGACAACCGGTGACGCACGAATATCAACGTATTGCATTTAATCGGTGCGATCTAATTCTGTTGCGGTAAAGTGCTTTCTATTAAACAGTTTCAGACGGCAAAAGTTACCACATTTCATACGAAATTCTACCGGTGCACTACAATAATTTAGTTCGTGTCTGTTTGCACGTCGTGTACTGTAAAGTACGTTTTCCAAATCGTGATTCACTTATCATTGTTTTCGTCTAAAAAGTTATCTATGGTTACCAATGAATGACAGTTACCATCGGCTAAGTCAGTACGTAATTCCGAAGTTTTCTGTTTCGCTGGAACGTGTCATTCCATAATACAGTACCAATGCTATTACTATAATAACGCTGACATTACTGCTACTACTATTACTACTACTACTACTACTACTACTACTACTACTACTACTACTACTACTACTACTACTACTACTACTACTACTACCGCCCCTAGTACTGCGGGTAGTATTACAAGCGCTAATACTGTTGATATCGGTAGTATTCATATCAGTTTCAACTGCATCAATACCAAGTTCGCATCATGATTTGACCCTTGTGAAAACGACCACTTACCTTGTCATCGTTTAGGTTTGTAATGGAACACCGAGAATGAATTTGTTTCGAGAATCGAATGAATAGACCGCAAATGAATGAAGAGATTCCAAAGCACAAATCTGTTGAAGTTAATAGCTGTTCGGGATGGTGAATGCATCCTAATCTGGGGTAAAAATGAATAGAAACCGAGTATCTCCATCTGGAAGAACGATGTTCAACTGTCCAAAGGTGGACAGAGTAGTGTCGTTGAGACAGCGTTTATCTACAGGAAACGGCGTAATATGATCACACGGAAAATACCTAGAACATCAACGTTATCCTGTTCAGAGCAAACATATTTTAGGGCAACTAATCGAGTTTTACACAGATGATGAATACCATGAAATTTTCTGTTTGAACTCAGTTTTTCGGCACAGATCTAATTTGATTACCGTAGATGAAAAATCTCATAGTCAGCGAAGTAGACTGAATCGGTCTGAACGTTGTCACATATTATTCACTCCGTTCATACTTAATTGCCTAATTCCACCATGGCTGAGAGAACTCGGTGTTTCATCACCAGTCGGTGTTCTAGAAGCATTGATTTGTGACAGATGTCATGGTTATGACGTGTCGATAACCACTGTCCTTACAGCGTGGGGTATGCATTTTTCCCTCATGAAAGATATACAAAAATAGTGTGCTACAAACGATACCGAAAAACATTGTATTTTACCAGTATGTCTGGTCTTGTTCAACTCTTGTACAACCCTGAAGTTAGCATGACAATGCCTTTTCATTGTCTGACCCGACTGGATCACCTGCATATCCGTTCCCCATGGCATTAATGTTTATACACCATATCAATAATACCGTTTTACTTCTTTTTCGTTTTCATGTCTGTTATGTCAAACGATAATGAGCTCCATGTTCATCGATGTATTCGATCGATCTGGGAAATTCGGCAAGGATGCATTTCTGTTGGGTAGTCCTGAATAATAGGCATACATATGAATGCTTTCGTGGTTTTAACTGATCAGTGGAGTATTTACACTTATTACTAATACTATTGCTACTACTACTACTACTACTACTATTACTATTACTGCTATTACTACTACTACTACTATTACTACTACTACTACTACTACTACTACTACTTACTACTAGTACAAGGAATCAAGACCACTGTGCTTTTAGCAGGATGAGTCACTCGAGCGAGGCAAGCTTATGTCCGAAAAATCGGACAGATCGACAAACGCCTTAGCCTCCCAGCGAATGACGCAAGCGCCAGGAATTTGATCGGTTTTTAGCCAAAGACCGAAGTCCGAATTGGCTATCCGTCCTTGTTCTGGAACACAGTGAAAGTTTTCTGTTTTTGTGTTACTTTCAGAGGTAAGCGGTTCTCTTATCAAAATGCGGAACAAAGGAGAGACAATGAGTCCGGCAGACTGGAGAAATTGGGCCAATGAATGATTTGGTCATGATAAATAGACGAGAATGGTCTTGAGTGGTCAGTGGCCATTTGATCGCTCTTGCTTGATTAAGCCAGGTGGAAGCAAATTAGAACTGAGATGATCGATTGAAGTTGTCACAGATAGCGACCGCGAACACTTCAACTAACAACAGTCACGCCCGTGGCTGTGTTGCACATGTGACGATTGCGTAACAGCCGGTCAAAAAAGGAGTGCTTTTAGTAGAATACCAACTCCGAATAGCAGCACGCATTGGAATTGGGACCAAATTAGAATCCTAACAAGGATGAAGCGGGTGTACAGTGCTTCCATGATTTCTTTATGGTGAGCTGAGCGATGATATCACATGGTGAATCATTTCATAAAACACAACTGTTATGGTCTACTTACTGAGTTGGGAAATATGAGTTCGACCAGCCACTGAAATGTAGCTCAAATAGTATGGAGCCAGTGATGTGGATTCGAGTGAGCCAGTCCAGGATTCGTGATCCTGTTTGGGTCCAAATGATGTTTTTTTGTCGACGGACCTTAACGTATCGGATAAAATGGTTATACAATACTTTCAGAGTTCTCATTAATAATTTGGATGCAGTTATCACGTGATGCATCATTTTATCGCCAAGTTCAGTCTACTACTTAGACAGAAAAAAATCTCACATAAGCTATTGCGTGAGACTAATCAGTGGAACTTTTTGAGAATTTGAATTAGGTGAATTTCTCTGGGACCTGATTGGAAATGATGTGAAACTTTCCATCAAACTCACGCACACGCACTATTCAAGATGTAATGTTTGTCAAGTGGCCTGTATATATATATATATATATATATATATATATATATATAATCTGACTGCAATCAAGTCACGAAAATGTTCATCATGGCGGATGCCTACTGCAAGCGTATTTTTGGAGGAATAATCATGGATATTTGGATGGAATTTCCTAAAACCGTGCAGCGTGGCCTCGCAGCGCGGACGATATGCCACATACGAACACACGTGATGCAAAAGCACGGGCTCGTATCAAGACGGATCTCAATGATTTCTTCGCATTTAGTTCTTACACTAACCTTCAAGTTTCCTGAACCATATTTTGGCAGTCTTTGTGTGGAGTTTATTTAGGATCGTTATAAGTTATTGATTTTTGTGTTTTTGTTTGTTAGGGCCTAGTCTATCGTTACAATAGTTGTTTACAAAACAGTGTCACTTATTTCTACAGAAAATTTTTCACCACAATAAGTATGATCTAGAATCTTTTGAGGCAGGTCAAAAGAATACAAATTTTTATATACGTTAGAATGCGGGTACGTATGAAGCACAAAAATCCTTAAAATGCATAATGCGAATTTTACGACAGGCGCTTCAATACCTATTGAATGTAATGAAGACACGTAGCGACGATTGAAACCTGCCCTTGAGCGTCACCAGGGGTACTAATCTTTTAGCTCACCTGTGGTCACGTTCGTCCAAGAACGTAGGTGTGTGTGTGTGTGTGATACCAATACCAGAGAATCAAAACGGAATTGAAAATGAGAAGAGATTCGAAAAAATACAACGAGTCTAGACAAATTTGAGTGTTTGGCAACAGACAAGTCGGATGTACATCAACTGACCGAAACAAACCTTGTGTGATTTTACGTAATTCCACGTTTCAGGGTTGCGTATATCGGTTCACCCATCCCCCTGTACAGAAGGTTCTAATGGCTATACTCATGTGTGAAACACTTCATAAAAACGTATTAGCATAGCATGATTTCTATTAATTTCACTACAATGTGAAGGTAGAATAAGGATCTAACAATCCGATCGAAATCCATTTGGTTAACACAAGGTCTCATTAGGCAAAGCGTAGCTGAGAGGGAGAGTGAAAGGAAACCGGGGCACAAATTTTCCATGTTCCTTGGTTTCAGGACCATAATGACTACTAACTCGGCAGATCCGTTAGTCGAAGATGATTGAAACATCCAAAAATTACCATACTGGACTAGATGGGCAACATTACAAAACCAAGGATGCACATGTGCGAAGATTCATCTGTGAACTTATTTTTCCATTTTAATCCTCGATTCTTGCTAACAGCGACCAATATCGACTTAATTGTCTCATATTCACTGTCGCATCCAATCAGTTAATCAGTCTGTTTCTTCATTTCAACGTTAGCGTTAGCCTTACGTTTCGTCTCATCCAATCTCTATGCCGCCTGCTTCACACTCAAGCTCATAGCGAATCGTTTGGCTCGGTTCCATTGCTCCCCAGCTCCACTTGTTCCACTATCTGATTTAATTCTGGATCCGATTCTTGTCACGACTGGATCTCTTTAGCTGATCTCGACTTTTGGATGGCTGGAGAAAGGAGGTAGGTTTTCTAAAATCAGCATACTTTTTGTTCGAAGTCTTCTGACTATACGACGGGTTAACAGTCTTGGGTATATATTTAGCAAAAGAATGATATTTCCTGTCTTAGTTCCTATCAGCTTCAAAATGCAATTGAACAGAATCAATGGTCTGAGCGAAATCGTAGTTGAAGATCCACACAGAAATACCATCCCTAAATTTGTCTGTCGAGAAACGATAAAGCCGACAGATGGTGATGAGTGATATTAAATTCGAATTCAGTATTGAGCTACTTATAAAATAGTTGATGATATAAGTAAAAACGCTTGGAAGGTCACAGACGAAAAAAAATAGCTGCAAGGGTTCATGCTCGACATCGGTATTCACCTCGCTAACCGCACAGTAAACCAATGGTGATGGGATAGTTAACTGTGGTGCAAAGTTACTGAACGGTTACCAATTATTCTCAAATTGCGAAAAATGAGGAATAGCCTGTTATGAGTCGTAAAAGGTTTCTGTTATCGGATGAATACTAAGTAAAATAGAGGAGGGATCATCAGGTAGCTTAGTTGTAAGGTGTGTAATGGAAATTGCACATTGTAAAGGATTGACTGAGTGAGGCATTATCGCCCCGGAGGAGAGATTGAGCAAAAAAGTTTGTGAACATGCGCCTCGCAGATGCAAACAGGTGAGATAAGCGAACAAAACCTGTAATATTCCAAATTTCGTATTCCGAAAAAAGACAATCCACAAATTTGGTGATAGTTCAACGGAAACTGGTGCACAAATCTGATTGAGAAGATAGCCAACAAACAAAAAAAATGTGATGAAGATGATGATGATGATGATGATGATGATGACGATGATTGTTGATTATCAAAATATGCGCCGATGTTGAAATTAAGCCTCGATTTGTTGCAAAATTCAGTTCCATTTTTTATATGTGGACTGTGTATGCTTGACACACATGCCTGTTTAAATTATTTACATTCTGATTTCGGATCTTCTCCTCGAGACTTAGTCAACCCAGCGTAATTTTCACCGAATCGATTCACACTGAGAAATAGCGCAGCCCAATGGTAAGTCTCGCGGAATGAATCATCTCGATTTGAGTTATTCAACTCGAAAATTTGCGTTTTCTTCTCTTTTTTATTTTTGATGTAGGAAGACATTCTCTGATAAAAGAACTAAGAACAAACTGGGAGCCCACGTGTGACTTTTGGCAGTGTGATAACTCTAGCCCGTTAGTGAAGTGCTTTGCTGAGCATGTCACGCTATGTGACATGTTCTGTTGTCGACGCCAATCGGGATTTTTCCAATTCATCAGGCTTCGTTTTATACCCACGGTCTGTACCCGCGTACATGGAATGCTTTGCGGTTGTGATAAGTCGTGATTTAGCGTGTTTGGTGCTGCAAGTTCCAGCCACTGTACTCGACTTGGTGGACTAGACTGCTATTTCGGAAATTTTGTGCATCAAACCGTGGTTGATTCTTAAACAAAATATTACGTATCGGGTCTTATGCCGTATGAGCGGTGTAGCAGGATAACAGTTTAGTCGACCATGAGCATGAGACTGTTGCCTTGGTTATCGGTGTTTGTGGGATGATGGATCGTCCTGGACAAATCACAATCGATAGACTGGCTTGTATGCAATCCGATCGTGTCAGATTGCAGACGAGCACAGACGGCAAGACCCTACAAGGCTGCTTTGTCGCATTGGTTACCAGGGCCCAACCGACACAGTGATGTGACTGGAAGGCAAGAGTGCGCAAACTGAGAAGATCACAACGTGCGTTGTGCTAACCAATCAGGATTAGTGGCCCTGATTCGACAACAAAACTACGTGAACACAATCAGATAAAGTGCATCAAACGAGATGGACCAATCAAGCTGTGACCCCGACAACCGACGTAATAATAGCAGCCACAAACGCAAATCTACAAGCAAAGTGGCCCATAATTATGCGATGTTTTGATTTAATAAAATACGGTCATTTTCCCCGTTCGGCTTGGCCGTTCTCGATCAAGTTACTGGGGCCGAACGATACCGACCTAATTACTTAACTGACTGATTGCAGAGCATACGTGGGAACAGTAATTTGGCATTGCTCAACAAGAGCAGGATGATCAATTATGGTCACTGTACGTCAAGTTGAGTTGAAACGCAAGTATGTTTCTAGTGAATAATTCCACTGCATATCGTTGATTACATGATTCCAGGTTGAGAAGCGATTTTTGTGAACATGAATTATCTTCATGCAGGATCAATAAATAAAGTCACCTTCAAACATTGATGAAATCATAGTGCACAGTCGTTTAGTTCTTTTTAGGAATCATCAACAATTCACATGCAACGCTTCGAAATTGGAAGCCAACCCAGAACGAACGGATGTGAATCGAACGTCGTAGGCATTACAATAGATCGGAAATCCCTCAGTGATGATTTATTTTCACGGACACAAGCCGCCAGCTCATGGAATTTGACTATCACAAAAGGTAACTTCTCTGTCGACAAGCCAAGTGTACGGTGAATGCGTTCAACACGATCTACAAAGCACTAAAATTTAGCCTGATCCCTGAGGCTATTGACTCTCCACCGCTCATCCTAGGTTTGTGTGTCCCCAATTCGGGCGTGATCGATGTGCGCCACTGGCAGCTTTTAGTAAGAATGAAACAGCTGTACACAGCATTCCTTTATCTTTCTAATGACGAGGTAAGAGTTATGGGTGGGTGCAAAGTTATTTGAAAATCACATCGAATCACTTACTGTCGCGAACAGCCAAGAAATCGTCATACGGAAAAGATGTGACAGAGCTGAAAGAAAACCAAGCAACGAAGAGAAGATTGATAATACGGAATGATAGACTTCGAGATGATCAAAACTAAACAATTTAAAGTTTCGTACTCACAGCTCTTCGTTTACAAATGATCATACGCTTTTGGTTCTTACCTTCCAGTGACGAATTATGGTGATGAAAAAATTGCAAGCTCATAACAGAAAAAGTATTTGTGGAATTGGAAATATTTTTCGAACGCACGAACTTCACAGGTTATGTCATTTAGGCATATCGCTTAACATCTCTAAACACCGGGTTGCATGACTTAGTGGATCCCAAACGGGTAATCTAATTTCTTTTTTGTTTTTTAATCTTTCACGTCACTTGTTAATGAAGCCACAGTGTTCATTGTTTTCCGAAAGGGAGTCACAACAAACAGAGGGCTATCAGGTGGGCAGTTTGTTCGGTCGTGGAGGAATTCGAACCGGTGACCTTCAGGTAGAAATACCACAGCGATGACCACTTGGAACCCAGGCCGAACCTATTCGGACCGGTCCGGTGACTGGGGTCCTCAAGGTCATTCGCCACGTCATGCCTTGGGCAATCGTGACCAATCTTTTAGCCATTATGTGCTCTTAACTTCAACGTGCACTGACAGAGCGGATCCGCAGGCAACTCTAATGCCTGTCCAGCAACCCTGACCTATTTGAATTCGGTGCCTGTTAGGTTGACTAACTTTAGGATTACTAATAAAATTCTCCTGCTGACTCACAGCAATATCAAGAAGACATCAGTTTCCCGCGTACATACGTTCTATGTGTGTGAGCCAGATGAGAGAACGGATGTTACGGAATTTAGTCACCGAATGTCACATTGACGCCCAAACATATCAAGCTAAGAAACTCCAGTGGTATCTTCCCTAAACGTGAAAATAACTCATCCGAGATACGATTATCTGGTGTAATGTGACTGTCCAAATAACAACATCTGTCTACTTCACTGGTACTTTTACTATTCAACACGTGTATGAACTTTGGCCTAATCTGAATCTATACGGACACTTGACTTTTCAAATTGGCAAAATGCACCCATACATTACAGTTTAAATGATCGGATATTACTTGTTGTTTGTTTGAGTCCCTATGCAGTAACAGATCATTATCCACATGTTCAAAACTAAAAAAATTAGTTTATTGGCAAATATCAACGTGAAGGGCTTCATCTGAGGGTTGAGCTATCAACATAATCATCTGAAATATGGAATAGAAGAGGATGGGCGAAACTAGGACAATCCCGACAGACACCTCTCGGTGCGTGAATGAACAAATGGTGTAAACAAAACTCACCTTCGGCTGTTAGCCTAACAAGACTGGAATAGGGGAGTAAATTCTTCTGGCACACCGTTCCGTGATATGCAGTACAGTTCAGATAGGGCGAGGGTCAGTTTGCGAATCAAACAAACACTGACTGAGGGGCTATGGAAGGCTTGTTTGTCACAAAAATTTTACACCTGAAAAGATGTACCCTAATCAAACGAAATCGGTTACGAAGGCAACTTATTTCGCACGTATACGAGCATCCGAGAGCCAGGGTAAAAGATGATGCTTCGCGTGTAGTTCGGGCAGAATACCTGACAAACTATTTCCTCTCTGTGTGAGCTGTTTTGCTCGATAAACGACAGTGATCGGAATAGCCGGTAATTTGCTGACGCTTCGACTACCATGGACAAGAGTGGTTGCTGCGGTAGATGAAATGTTTACAAACTATCAATAATTACAACTATGCAGTGTTAATAAACAATACAAATCGGCATGTAAAATGTTATATGGCGTACCTATTTTTCGATATAGCGACTCCTTTAATTCCTGTGGAATTTTTACCTGAGAAACTACTATTTTTGTCGTAAATTGGCACTTTTAACATCTTTTCATTACCGACCAGTCTAATTGTTCTATAGTCGGAAAATCATGATGAAAGACCATTGTCGGATATAATGGGGAGAACTAGGTGATGTCCAGCAAGTAGCGTCAGGTCAGGTGACCTTGGGTTTCTATCAAACTGTTAAGCTGTCACAAAGAGACTGCACTTTGACGTAGTGTGACGGCTTGCCTGCCTCCATGATCCAACGAGCTATACAGGATAGCTTATCTCAAACCGAAGATCGAATCGTGTCTGGAAGGTCAATGGATAGAGGCCTGGCGAAGTAGTCTCCTGGTCCTCCCAGTCGGGGGTTAATCTGAATTAGCAGCTCAGTCGGAAAAACGAGTGGAATAATCGACCCAAGTAGATGGGTTTCCACTCAGCCATGCCCCGCTGCGTTGCCATCAGGTTCCTGTCAGAACCACAGGCTTTGGTTGAGAATCCTGATCGTTCTTCCGCTTAGCGGCTGGACACCCTAGCAGCACCCGTCCATCAATCCCCAGGAGTTACACGCCTACAAATAATCAGGACCGCGCTGCCCATTGCATCGAGCGGGGGTGCTAGTGACAAGTATGCTGCTGCTCAGAGTCCCCTCTCTTTTATTCAACATGTCTCTTCTGTCTCCAACCCAATCTGTTTGCCCCTTCTGCCTACCTACAGTGTTCCCACTGATGACACGCCTGATACTCGCAAAGGTTCGTTCTCAAGTAGTGTAGTAGGTGGTTCTCAGTGTGTTAGCTCACATTTTTCCAAACCTAGTCAGCCTGTGAATCTCGGTTCCTTCAATGTGCACATTTTAATGCAGGCTGGCCAACAGGCGTGTTTGGCTCTGACAGTGGACTCACTTTCGATTGATGTCTGCCGTGTGAGTGAAATACGAATTCAGGATTCGAGTAGAGTAATTCAAATAACTGCGCCAAATGTCTCGTCACGGTACTTCACACTTCAGGAGACGAAACAGCTCTAGCTTTGGCCCAACGCTTGACAGGAATAGCATCGAAAATGAAGGCTAAAGCGACCCTTTTAGACTGGATCCCGGTTAACAGTGGCGTGTGTGCCGTGAGACTGCAGGGATCAGTCGGCGTCCGGAAGGATAGTAGGGTAAAGCGCAGTTTATTTATTATTTCGGCATACCCTCCAACAGACTGCAGCACTAATATGGAGAAAGACGAGTTTTACGATGACCTTGTCACTCTTGTTCGGAAGAGCAAAGGCTCTGACATTGTAGTGGTGGCAGGTGATTTTAATGCACAAGTTGGAAAACTGAGTGCATCGGGGTCCTGTTTAGGTGGGCAGTACGCCTTATCTGCTCAGCGAACAGATAACGGGGAAAGACTTCTCCAATTCTGTGCAGACAATAAACTATTTCTATCTAGCACGAATGTCCGACACAGTTGGTGTTGCACGGCGACATGGCGCTCTAACTCGACGGGTAGTCTGAATCAGATCAGTCATATCGCAATAAGCTACCATTGGCTCGATTCTCTCTAAAACCGTATGTCGTACTGGGTAGTGTACATCGAATCGGACCATGCGTTAGTTTTAATGCGATTTGTACTGCAGCTCAACGGCCATCGACGCAGGCCACAAACACGATTGGCTGTCGAACGTCTGTCTGATTCGGCTGTTCGCAACAGTATGAACAGAAACCATCCGGATATGTGAGAACTTCGACGAGCAACAATGCATATCACTAGTGAGAGCAAATGAAGCAGCCGTATCATTTGTCAGCAGATTTCGCCTGTGGTCCTAGATCTATTGTTCATCAAAGACAGTGGATCTCCTAAGGGTCGTTGGGTCTAATGGAGCAAAATCGACAGCTGCCTAACTGGAAGGAGGTGAATGAGATGCGTTGACAGTTGCAGCGTTAGTTGACGACAAGCCTTAATAATGACACTGAGAACTGGTGGGTTAAGGTAGCCGAAGAGATGGAAGCAGTGGCCGCTTCAGGTAACAGTCAAAGACTGTTTCAGCTTATACGTGACAGCGGTGGGCGGAGAACTTTGGTTATTGAAGTCGTGTGCGATAGAAATGAAGAGCTCATTCATGGTAAACAACAAAGGCTGAGCCATTGGGCTGTGCACTTTAAGGATCAGCTTAACTGGACGCATGCTAACTTATTTGGGCCGACGTCTGCAGCTGCGAATCCTTGGTAGGTGTCTGTTGACCTCCCAACGGGATTGCAAGCAGAGTAGAATATTCAAATTTTGATGGGGCAAATTGGCCGGTCCCGACGAACTCCCCCCAGTTCTTTTCAAACTGGTTGAAGAAGCTTTGGTGAAATCACTTACCTCGTTGAATTGAGGAGCGTATTCCGTTATCGTGGGAGTGAGTCGCTGACTGCACCTATTTTCAAGAGCGGCATACGGAGTGATTGTAGCAATCATCGTGAGATTAATTTAATTCCGGTAGTTACTAAGGTCCTATCTTCGATAATGCTGCATCGTTTGACACCGATTCGCGAGAGTAGTATCTGCGATCAGCAGGCCGGATTTCGTCCAGGTCGAGGTTCCATTGATCAGATATCCACTGTCCAACAGATGCGCGAAACGCGCCACATGCACTGCCGCCCTAGGATCGTGGTCTATCTAGACTTGAAAGGGGCGTTCGACTCAGTAGATCGACAAGCACTATTCAGTGTTCTCCACCAGAATGGTATGCCAACGAAGTTCGTAAACCTGTTACGAGCATTATACTCACACACCTATAACCACGTTGGGGTATACGGTGAACTGTCAGATTCGTTCGAAACGACTAGTGGCGTTCGACAAGGGTGTCTCATCTCTCCATTCCTGTTCAACTTCGTCATGGAAGAAGTGATGGAAGATGCTTCGTTAGGTCTTCATGATGTATGAATCGAACTGGAAAATGAAAGGAAGCTGTTATCAAGATTACACAGATGACGTTTTGTGCATTTTCGAGTCTGCGGACCGTGCACAACGCGCACTAGATAAACTCTCGATATCGGTTGCTCGGTTTAGCATGTGTTTTGTACCTTCACAGTGCAAAGTACTTTTACCAGACTGGACGACAGCAGTGCGGAACTTGATGCTAGATGGAAAGGAAATAACGATTTTGGACCGTTTCATTTACCTTGCTAGCTTCCTGTCGAACAATGGTGGCATGACAGCAAAAGTGGGCAGGCAGTTATCGAAGGTTCAAGCGGTCTACGCTGAACGGAAGCACTTGTGGCGTCGGCCTGGTATTTTCCTAAATTTGAAAGACCGTGTGCACTGTGCCGCAGTGCGCTCATTTCTGTTGTGTGGTTGCGAGACGTGGAGTATGTGTTGGCGCTTTTCGTTGGTTAGAAGTTTTCGATCACCGACGTCTACGTAGTATGGCTTAGGTTTGATGGAGTGACCGGGTAAGTAATTTAGAGGTGAGGAATCTAGTACTAGGTGCGGGCTCTCAGAACACCTTGTTTCATCGTATGAAACTTAGTAGACTACGCTTGTTGGGTCACGTGTTGCGTATGTCGAACACTCGTCTACCATACCGTGCCATCCCTCCTCTGCGTTCTTCCCAAGGAGTGGTGGAAGCCATGTGGAGGCAAAAGATAACGCGGCAACGTGGGATGAGAAAATGTACAGCGAACTTAGATAAGGTAGGTGTCTCACGTCTTCGTGGTTGGGATTCGAAAGGCTCGTCAACTAGGTGGCCGGAGACACTGGAGGATACGGCAGTGAACCGTGAACAGTGGCGATCGTGTTTTCATTTTCTACCGAATCAGAATGATTCAAAGAATGCCTTTGTACAGTCAATTAGGCTTGCCTTGCTGGTTCATGCTGAACGATGATGATACTGATGATGGTGTTAATGAAACTCTTAAGACTCAAATGCGAGTAGGGCTAACGTGAAAACAGTTTGAGCAGCTCCAATCAAACACCACATCCAACTGCATCAATCCTAGTCCTTATTACTGCTCATTGTGTACACCACTGCGTGGATGACCAACTATTTGGCATTGCTAACACAAAGAATAACAAAGCCTAATGAAATACTTGTGCTTGTTTATTTTTCTTTCCCGGTTGAGTGACGTTCATCTTTCGGTCAGTACTGCATGCCCTCTGTGGGCCACTTGTTGTCAATGGATTAGAGCTTAGTCTTTAGGTAGAGGTTATTCCCACCGGCCGATGAATCGATTGTTATGTATGTGACCATGCTCAGTTGAACTCGGTTCAAACAGCAGTGCAAAAAAGAATGTCTAGTTCCTATTCAAGACAAATTCGAGACTTCTAGTAGATCCTAAAGATAAAGTCGTTCGTGAAGCACCTGTTCAAACAACTCACCCATTCTGATACAGCTGAAGTATTCGGACAAAGAAGCATATGGTATGAAGATGTGATAATACCACGTGCAAGTCACGTGGTGCAGTCCGATGCAGCTTCGCGCTAGCCTGCCAAAACAACTGCCCAATAAGAAACGTGATGACATGAGCTGATGAAATCCAAACATTCCTCGAAGGTGACGGGATCGAATGTATACCACCAGTTTGGATATCTCCAAATTCGCATGTAAACCCATGAGCTATACATACAACTTGAACCTGTTTTCCTCTTCTGTTGTAATCTTCTCATTGTGTTAGTTTGCGTAGCTTGGGTCAAAGCCAACGCAGTGTCTACCGGCAATCGGTATCCGTTTACTACTATGACCGACCCAGTTCCGTATATTCATTCCAACTCCAAGTAACACGGAAGGTCACACCTCGTGACTCTTCAAAACTACAACAAATGGTACACGATGATGATGATGATGATTATCCCGATTTGAAATAACGCTAGATCGGCAATTGAAAAGCAGCATGTATAAATTAGTCAATAAGATTTTGTGACGGGAACTATCGAAATTCGGTTTCTATGCTACCAGTGACGGAAACTGGCATAGGCAAATCATTTACGGTGGACAAAATATCGTGTTACCTGGAATGGACGATTGGACGATATAATTAGGATTACTTACACGATTGACGGAAGTCAAAGAACAAGTTCTTCTAGATATCATCACTAATCTCGGAAGTCCGTTCGGTGGGAGAAATATTTGATTCTCTTGAGCGGAGTGTAAGTTTGAGTTTTCTTTTATCATAGACAAAAAATGCATGTTACCGACGAGTGCCAACTTTTCTCGGTGAACACTAGTCCACATCCAAAGATGAGAAGCGCTTGAGAGTTCCACTAAACACTCCATTTCTCGATACCATTCTGTTGTGCTGTTTGTGGATTGGTAAAGCTTCTAAATTCAGTAACTTGTGCCTGACCAACTACTATGGAGATGACCTTCAATCTGGAGAGTTATTGAACGTAGACCATCCTTCTCTCTCTTTTTGATTTCTCCTCACTGATTTGTTTTTTTTCGTCTTTACAAAACCTTGTTCTAGCGTTTCGCACAATGCGTCGAAATGCATGCGTCTTCGTCAAACCATTAAGTCGATAGTAGAGATACTAATGGCCTTGTAACTACATCGTTCAATGAATGTGCAAAAGTACACTCTTAACAAACGTGGAAACCCATCCGGATGTTAAATCTCATCTAAATAAAGAACTCGTTTTTGGGAATAAAACAGCTGACCAAAATGGACCGACCGTGAAGTAGTCAGTTATATTTACGTTAAGGTTTGTCATTTTGGTGTGCCTTGATAATCATTTTTTTTACTCCTTTTTATCATTTAATTTCCCTAATAATAAAGTAACAAAGTAGGCAATTTTCAGGAAGGAAGTCGCTGCCCAGAGAAAACTCGCTCGACTGGGGTTCGAACCCGCGACTATGGTACAACTATACGGATAATTTTGATCAAAACAACTAATTCCAGTCGGATAACAGTATTTAGATAACGACTGATTTTGAACGGATACTATCACTCGGTATGCCAATGAATCTTGTGAAGAAGTGCATGAAATCGTGTTCAATCGCGTCCGTTAGCAAACTCCAACAGCTATTTCATGCACATTAGGACAAAACCCTGTTGTAGTTTCCATGACAATCGGCTCCCTAACAAATGATGGCGTGTGATCACTTGTAAACAGTTCCACGGATAAACTTGCACGGAATATGCCTACTGACAAAGTGAATACAAATCAGATGAAAATCGAATGAGATTGGGAGCGAATAATATAACATCGTTCCAGTTAGCATTTTACTATCGCCCATGGAATTCAATCCAAAATTAGCAATCATTTATTTCACCAAAACCTGTCCGTCATCGATAATTTCGCACACCAGTAGACATACTGATCCCACAACTGTGTCATTTTCGATGTAATTGCCCAGTTTTCTTTGTGCTGTTGGGTCCGGTTCAGTCAGTTCCTTGTGCGTCAGTATGTATGCGTCTGCAGCACTCATCGCTTTCGTGTGGACAACCGTACACAGTGAGCGTAATAAGAGAAATCAGTTCAGTTTCAGTTTGTACAACCATTCACCATGCATCAACTTGTTCCGGTTTTGGTCGCTATCTTACCATCCGCTCAAGACCATCCGTTCAAACAGAAAAAAGAACGAGGGGTGGCGAAGATCGGTGGTAAAATAATAAGTTGAGGAATAGATTTCCGATGCAAAAAAACCAATGACTGCTGCACGAAGCCGTATCACCGAATGTCTGCAATCACCTAATGAGAAGGGGAGATGTCATGGGCTTCATCTCGGCGGTAGTTTAACTGGACTGACACAAGCCGGTCCACTGGTGAACGCTTTCAGAATTTTTAAGCATTTCATCTACTGGCCACTCCGAACTATCCTTCAATCATTACACGCCTCGAAGAACGGGGTACGACGAGAAAAGTGATCTGTGGACATGCGCAAAACATGTCCCAGTCACGTGGAGATATTTCGATTCAGTGGCTGCTGGAAAGACTGGACCCAGTAAATTACGTCCAACCACTGAGTTGTAAAATTCATCCACCATATTCTACAAGTACTATGAAGAAAAAAAGTGTTCAAACAACAAAAGTTTTTGCACATTTTTCGCTCTCAGTGGTCATGTTTCGGAGCCGTAGAACGATACCGACCTCACTGCTGATGTGTATGCTCGATCTCTGATCGCTAACCAAATATCACGCCGACACCACGGATGCCCCCCAGTTAGCGAATGCCAGTCGGACCTCCTGTATTCCCGAAGGCATCTCATCTGATATAAGACCGGATACAATTGCCAAAAGGACTAAATCTATCCATTTTATCTAGTTGCTTCCAATCCACTCTTGCAAAAGCATTTTACACTTCGAAGGGTTAAAACATATACCAAACATACCTACACTGTCTCTCAGAACATCGAGGAAAAACTTGCAACTTACTTCCATCTTCACTCAACAGCTCACTGTCGTCTATATATTCTAAATCAGACAGATTCCTGTTTGGGCAAATATCAGTGTTGAAATTCTCACTTGGGAGAAGGGCTATCTCAATACTCATCCCAGTGAATAAAATTGAAAAGGAAAAACAAAGATGGTAACCCTGACGAACACCAATATTTCTCGCGGTGAACTCAACTGAAACATCGTCGTGAGCACGAGATGGATTTCATCTGTTCGCATACAGAGAGTGGACAGGTGAAATGAAATCCCTTATACACTCTTCATTGAGAGATAATGCCACAGAATTCCATGAACGGTTGATTTGAAAGCTGACTTACGACCAGAGGAAAGAAATCCTGAATCGATCGTGCATTGGTCCATGTCCTAAAATTTATAGCAAAGTGAAAACTTAGTCGATGCAATTCCAAATGGGAGAGAAACTGGCTTGGTTCTCACTTGGGTACTTTTCACAAGTATTAGATAATCCAGGATGATGATGCCCGCGAGTATCATGGATGCAACGCTTACCACACTAATTCCTTCGCTATTTTTATCAGCATCTGTCAATTATCTGTCGGTACAAACACCGATTCACACGAGTCTTTAGGAATAATCTATTCCCTTCAGAAGATTGATCCCTGTCGTTTTGCTAACTCCAATGTGAACTTTTCACCACCGTACTTGAAGAAGGATGGTGACAGTTCATCTGGTCCAGCTACCTTGGGTCTTTGCAAAAATCTATCTCGTTGGTCATCTCCTTTCCGAATAGAGGATTGGTATCCATATGTATTGGTTCACTTTCAGGCATAACTGGAAGGCCCACTAAGACCGTGATCCAAATGAACTGCTCCCTCAAGTGTTCTTCCCAACACGCCAAACGACGCTCCAGAATAAACCAGCTTACCCTGGGACTCCGTAATCAAATAGCTCATCCTCGGCTTCCGTTTGCCAGTGTTCCTAATCAGTCGGTAAAGGTTGCAACTAGTTCCGATTGCCGGAGCCTTTTCCATTTGTCTACATTTCCCCACCTGCCACTGCTCCTGGTTATTCCGTAAACTCTTGGTCATTTGACGTGCCAGGTAAGTCGATGCTAACTTTTATCACAAAAATATGTGTTCGGCACAAACAGTTTCGGGTCAGATCAAACGTGGATGAGACAATCTCAGTTGTCGATCCGATCGGGTGGGGCAGAAAATCGGTATCCCACTTGTCGTCCGATCTCTGCTAAGTAGCCACTTTGGACATTGAAATCACCAAGACCGAGCACAACATCCGTTGATTGTACACGTCAGAGTAATACAGACAACTCCCGGCATAACTTGTATTTCGTTTCAGGAGAGCGGCTGCCAGTGGGCGCATACACAGATATCCAGCCTGAAAGTGCACGCTCCGCTCGCATGCTCAGACTGATCCCAATGTCAGCCTGACCAGGAGCATTCTAAGCCAGATCACCAGACACTCGAAGAGTGAAGCGAGCGAATGAAGTTACATTTGGGCTACAATGAGTGATCACGGAAGTGGAATCCTGTATGTGCGCTTCGGAGAAACAACACGCATCTATATTAGGAAGTTTCAGGAGTTTTATTTACAGCAAACTGTCATCCTATTTGGTTGAGCCTGCGGAAATTGAAAGAGGGTAAATTAAGTGAATACTTAGGTCTAATTAATGTTCCCAACCAAGGCCTTTGATTTCAATGGAAACCCTACCGCAAGGCAGAGGGGATTAGTTGAGTGGAAACCCACCTACTTGCATCGATTATTCTTCCACTCGTTTTTCTGACTGAGCTGCTAACTCAGATCAGGCCCGATTGGGAGGGAGGACCAGGAGACTACCTCTTCAGACCTCTATCCACTGACTTTCCAGACATGATTGGATCTTCTGCTTAAGATATACCATCGCGTATAGCTCGTTGGTTCATGGAGGCACGCAAGCCGTCACACAACCTCAAGATGCAATCTTATTTTGAAAGCGGCATTAGAGAGCATGCATAAACCTGGCAGTAGCGTTTAATCACATTTCGTCGTGCCCACATACGTGTTCAAGTGACTTTTGCATGAGTAGGTTCAAATAAACTCCGAATAAGTTTATGTGCATTTATGTATACTTATGTTTATATATATATATATATATATATATATATATATATATATAGAACCAGGAAGTAGTATCTGGATGCGTGGACAAAATTTGCCCGGGAGCACACGACCGGTTTCGCGGTTATTGTCGCTCGTCAGGTATGCGTACCCGATGCTCTCTTGTCCAAACATCCACATACTTGTACCCTCCGAATTGATTGATATTTCTCACCACAAACGAATCTGTAGCAAAAGCAGTGTGCATGGAAGCTGTTCGTCGAAGAGTCCACAGAAGAATCACTACTGTGATATATATATATATATATATATATATATATATCA
>LUCM01006371.1:239775-273210 GCA_008360955.1 Fasciolopsis buskii
TTTGTCAGTTGGGCTGAGCCAACCTTAGGAACGAGGGCAGAATGCCCCAGAATATACGTATGTATATATATATATATATATGCAAAGAAGCAGGAAGTAGTATCTGGATGCGTGAACAAAATTTGCCCGGGAGCACACGACCGGTTTCGCGGTTATTGTCGCTCGTCAGGTATGCGTACCCGATGCTCTCTTGTCCAAACATCCACATACTTGTACACTCCGAATTGATTGATATTTCTCACCACAAACGAATCTGTAGCAAAAGCAGTGTGCATGGAAGCTGTTCGTCGAAGAGTCCACAGAAGAATCACTACTGTGATATATATATATATATATATATATATATATCAATTTACAGCTGCTGCCGATTAAGATGCATTCTAAGGTATCCATTGCTAACATTCGACGTACTGTAATACTTGCGATGTATGAATAATTGTTAGCAAATATTACAAATTCATTTACAATTTCTCTTATTACACTTCCTTCTGGACTGAAGTAAGATCAGTTAAATATGAGAGACCGTGGTGATTAAAGTAAATTAGCCTGAACAGAAAAAATGAAATATTTCGCGGAGTATGGTAATTTCACATACGTGTTTGGTAAAGTCCTCAGATTTGTCTTAATTCTTCTTCATAAATGCTCAACTAGGGGTCTTTCCAGATAAGCCCAGCCAAAAAATTAAGCCCCGACACCCGAAAACGATCAGAAAAAGACAGTATGAAATTTGTACTTTTACTTTTTATTGAAGAGACTGAAATCGGGATATGTCATTAATAATTTGCATGAAAAGGTCAGTTTTATGGGTACCTTTGCCTCCAAACGAATTCACACAAGCAGCTGGCAAGTAAAGCTCGGTGTGCGCCGCATTGGCTTTTATTCTGCATCTTGTAGACGTGTCAAAGAGATTCGATGGTTTCTGTGTGAGCTCCAATCGTTGGATCCACAAAGTTTTCGGTTTGATTAACCTTTTCATGAGTATAATTCATGTCAATCATCGTTTCGATTTTGTGGAGATGATGATTGAGCCGGGAGCAATACACGAATAGAATTTTTGTTCTAAACTCCATCCTAGACCGCTCCAGCTAAGTTCCTTTTCGAAGACCGACTTCTTGCCAACGCTGTCGGGTATTCGATCACCACCTGTCAGAAACAGTTGAAAATGTCGTTTGGTGGCCATTGTTGCACAAACGTTGCTAATGGATCACTCCGTGGCTTTGTAAAATACGTATTGCCGTCTCATTGTCATGAACGAGAGTTGAAAACGTTAGAAAGTTCGTTTCAAGTTTTACGTCCGAACGGAGAAAAGTTTTGAACGAAATGAGCCTAGATGAGGATAAGGAATTGTTTTTATCAAGAATAGGTCAAGATTGTGTGCGTCCATTAAATTGGAGCTGGCAAAAAGTGGCGGGGTTTAACTTTTCGTGCATCCACTTTTTGCATTCGTGGCGGGGCTTATCTTGGAAAACATCCGTCACTAGTTTCCTCGTGCGAAAGGACCGCTGATTTTTGAAAATATTTAACTCCGGCTCGCTCATGTACCTCCAAGCTGATAATACTTATATGCTGGTTTCTATTTGATATTTAACGTTGCTTGGAATTGAATAACTACCGTTGATGGTGAAGTGGAAAATGTTCTCTTTGAACGGCTCTCGATTTACACCAAAGTCATTCGGTTGTGCTGTATCAATTGCTCGCGCTCATATCGTGACAGAGCACCAATAAGCCCAAGGTAATGCGACTTTTTGATTCCACAAAACAGAGCAACTATAAATGACAGTCATTCGGATTCCCACATTTCACTCACAAACCTCGAAATAATCCGCTCAACGATGCATCAGATGCGAATTTCACTCTCAACGGAGCTCACTGGTGATGCCAATCCCCTCCCGTGTTCAGGGTTTGAATCCGAGCTTTCCAATTAGATGGCGAGTGTGTAACCACTAGACCAGCCGCTCCTGTTTAGGCTAACCAAAAATATCGAGTTTCGTTTTGTCCGAATGTCGTCCACTGGGACAGCTAGCAATGCCCGACAGTCGCAAAGGTAGATGAGACACGTGTCGCATTCATTCCAGTCGAATCCCTCTCACGTTGTTCAATTCGTAATCCTTTTTGTTCAAGCATATCTACCAACTCAAACTAAACGAGGACACGGTTTGCACAGTTTTAAACGAATAATCTATGCCAAACCCATGATTATTAGACGGGAAACCAATTACGTCCATAAGTGAACACGGAGGTATTCGTATTCCTGTTAAAATTTTACAGTAGAACTTGCTTTCGCCAATCCTGAGGTAGATTATACCCTTGACTAGATCGCGTGAGAAAATAGTCCGAGGTTTCAACTGTCATCAGTTACAAAATATGGGTTATTATAGGACAATAAAGCAAGGAACTTCATTATTCAACACACAGCTGATCGTGTAAGTTCAACATTCTGTTAATTTTTTGGTTTTTTAATTCGTTTTTTGTTATCTTTCCATTTTCTTTACTGATGAATTGAAAGTGCACATCATTTCTCGCGACGGGAGCCACGGCCAACAGGGGGCTGCCAGAGGACGGGGAACGTTGACCGGCGAATTTCATATCCAAACGCCACAACCTTATCCGTTTGGACACCGCCGATCGACAGATTACATGTGGTAACTTGCAAAACAATTACCAAAGGAAAAATTCCTCGAAAATGTTGTATTACCTTATTTCCCTAAGGTGTGTTCAATCTAACACGAATAAAATAGAAGATATTAACAATGGGAGAAAGTTGATCGATATAATGCTGGAGACAATCCCTAAATTCTAACAAAACGGACGACATGAGAAAATGATAATTTTATAAAAAAAAATATCTCAGTTCCACACTGTACCAGTTCATAAACATATTATGTTGAGTAGAGTGGCTTCTTTGCCAACTGGGCGTTAGTTGAGTGAAAGCATGCTTACCTCTAAAGCATAGTTCATACAAAAGCATACCATAGTCCACTTATACTTTATATGCTGATATGATAATTCAGTAAGCTACTCAAGCAATGAACATTGACGTTGAAATTCTAAAACTTCTTGGCGAATGAGGTAATGACAATTTCATACCCGGATTGTTGGGTCCTATTTTAAAATGACCGAACCATGGCTGAGGGCAGTGGGGAACTCATCGATTACTAATTCTTGTCATTGATGTACTTCTAGCAAAACACGCGTCAAGTTGTCCCATTATTCTCGTTAACTGGTTGGTAACAAGAGCAAAAGTGAACTATTTACTAGATTTCTGGCATACCTGTTTGGTAAACCGTAACAAAGCTTATGGTTTTTTTTCTCGGAAGACTTCGAGAATTCGCGCTGGATAAAGGGAATGCAAACTTGAGTAGTTGTTCCTTTATGCTATACACAGTGGAGCTTGACATGGTGTCTACTAGCAGACGCGTACGTGACAATCCCGTCATCGACTACCTACCCTTTTCTCACAAACTTCAATTAAATGAATCATGTACTGTACTGAGTAGGCGTGACCCTAGGAATGAATCGACCTTTCCACCTTCTTGTCAATTACCATGGTTGAGACTAATTTCTGATTTAGCTAGACCAAACGCCTACATCTACGAACGAATGGTTTTTACAAAAACTAACATCCATCTAAAGAAGGCAATTAGCCTATTAATTCGTGCTGATGTGGGAAACATTGTCGAATCTATTCAGGTGTAACTCCTTGATTTATCCGGTTCCCTAGAAAAACTGGATTGTGTGTGTAGGTAAACGGTACAAGTGAACCGCATCAGAATGGTGACACAAATATCTATTCTCAACTCCAGGTACCTCAGTCAAATACCGGGAAAACTAGAGACCATGGCAGAGTATATCTATAAACGGGCTTGATATCCACATGTTGGTCCTATTTATGGATTTTACCTACTGCCAATTTGTTTACGCATCCTTGAACGGGTCTATCTAATGACAATTTCAAGTGCTTCATCATAACCTACAAATAGATGACTCTCCTCCATGATGATCTTGCAGAATACGATCCAAACTTTTGCCTATTAAGCCACCTGTGGAAATTGAAATCCCCGCCTACGTATGAACACGTGACTCAAAGGTTGATGCACACCGTCACGTGAATATCGTATGACTAGTATTGTGTTCATAGTCGTTACCGTGGCAATCTCCTTTCACAATTGTTCTCATTGTGTACAAACAGTTTTCCAAGAGCAACACACCGTGATTAGTGGAACTTTGGATTTCCTGGTTAAAACAATCGAGCAGCGAAAAACAAAGAGACACGGAGACGAAAGTGCAGAAATCAAAGATCCTATCATTCAATTCTTTCTAGAACAAACCGAGAACAGTCTCCAGGACGAACAAGTTCCCGTTTACCAACCAGTGGTAAGCTGGGCTGTTTGGTAAATCTTCTTTTGATCTGCTATCAAGAATTTAACAGTTATTAGAAAATTTAAGCTCGATGAATTATGAACTTCCGATCAAAGTTTATTTATGAATGCTGGGAGGGAGATGGCATCATGCTGTCATTGTTTGGGACAATTGTGTGTGGGTCGTATTTGTGTTACACGGATATCTATCGTCCTGATACTTTGCACTATGAATTGTCTAAACGGCCCGGAACACATTCATGATAATTTAGGTGTCACAATTTGACACTAAGCCGCTTGATTTAAGGAACATATTTCTTGAAGTTTTACCAAATAATAAACGCCAGATCAGCCGCCCTGTTGGAGCGGTTATGATAGTCTGTGATGTTGATTTCAAGTTTGCATTAGTCTCACCCACCCAACCCCGGCGTAGCAGCATGTTCAAAGCAATTTATCCGGATTAACCATGACGACGAAGTATTGCGGTCGTTCCGGTCTTTTTGTTGTCATACTCATTCGCGAATTGATGAGCATGTGCAGAACATTTACGATGTTGCTCTCTACATCTTCCCACTTGTAACCGTTTGATTTCCAATAACTATGAATGAATGATTGCAATTTCAGACGGTCCCAGAAATATTTTCGTACTAATCGTAAATCCAGTGACTGGGATCATCTTACTTGGATCGATCATTTCAACCGTAAGACTGAACACCCTACTCCCCCCAAAAAAACGAGTGTTAGGACGAGAACCATCGGGTAGAATTATGTCTTTATTCCTTTACCAAGTTTTATTCGAGTGTTCACGATCTCGTACACAGAATTCGGTACTCTAAATGGTTTGGCTGGTCATTTCGGAAGATCATTAGGCACACGAAACTATTCACTATGCGTCAGTTTAATAAACTGTTGTTAACCTTTTTGGTTAGGGAAATGGTTATCGGTGCTCGATTTTCAATCATTCGTCCAGCATACGGGTTACTGTCCGGACTTGGTGGATATGCACTGGTGATAATGGTACGTAACACGGAGAAAATAGATGCGTCATACTTTCACGGTGTCTTAACGATGGACTTTGATTCTAATACTATTGACCAAAACCATCCTTTAGGGTCGGTAAGATTTGATAATTAGTCGAATGCGTTTCCGCGACTTGCGTTTTTCGTAAACTAACACACGCGTGCATGCACGCACACGATGTAGCTCACCAAGTCAGGAAATCGGTTTGCATGCCGCAGTCAAATGAATGAACTATGGAAATTCATGCTTGTTGTGAATCATGTACACTTGTTTAAACAGAATCCTATGTATACTTGACAACAATTAAAAGATTAAGCAATGAAATCAGAAGAAATTTTTTTTTCGTCAATGATAGCATAACAGGCTAATCTTGGTGAATGAAATGTTTTAGTAACTCGGAGACAAGTCGGGGTGTGACCATAATGAATGGAGAAGGTATTTGACCCCGTGGCAAAAACCAGTCGGAAACAGACGGTCAAAGAAGCATCAAGGACTAGGTCAAAAACGTTGTCCAATAGACAAATGTCACGTTAGGAGCAAACAAGCGCAGCACAGGCCAGAATTCATATAGACGGCAAGACTGCCCCAAATGAGGGATACAGTTCAAGTTGTTACTGATGCCAGTCGGACCAACATGGCGAGGGAGAGCGAGAGGGGAGCCCAAGAAAACGAAAACAAAAGTGTTCGGCAAATGGTCGAATCGGCCCGGGAATGCTCAGCTAGGCAGAACATGAATCTCGTGTAGCGTAGTTTGAAAAAGAACAATACGCAAGGTGGAGTAACATGTGGGGAACCGGGACTTGTTTGGCTACTCAACAAACTTGTGAACTACCCGCTCAACTTCTTGTTACACTAGGATTTAATCTTTAGAAGGAACGCCGAACTTAGATTCGCGAGATAGCCTGGCTAGGTCGTGTATTGCGCATGCTCGCAGATCGTCTCACTTTGGTGTATGCCATCTGCCGACATTGACACTGACTGGGACGCAGCTCGAGGTGTTCTATCCATAAGGTGAAAACAGTGAGAAAACCAAATTCAGTCGATTGGCTCGTGTCTGTCCAATAATGTGGTCGCGGACTGGGATCCACCACAAGGGGGAAAAACAATTAATGATATGGATTAAAGCAATATTCCGTGACTTGTTGTATTTGGAAACTTTCCTCTTTTGCTTAGCTTCTTTTTCTGTTGCTTTCTTATGGCTGCTCTTCCGCTACTCTACATTCAGTTTTCGTACGGGTATGGGTTTCTTAGATGGCCACTAAAAGTAGTATACGCAATTGTGAGGTCAATGAATCTAACGATTTTTCTGTTCGTGTTTCTTGGTATTACAAAGTAGTAACTAAAACTCGAGCACTTTAACGCAAGGCTAAATAGTTTTAAAAATCGAATTGAAGTTACTGGGAAAAAATAAGGACCAAGCCTTGAGAGGACCCCATGTGTAAAATATCACTCTCCGAGTTTGACAATACTAGTTTCCGGAAGTGTTTATGTTCATTAAAATATAAGTTCTACAACTTACTGGAGTTTATCAAACAATAGGGTCTGGCGTAACAGTGTGATTAAGTCACTCTTTTCAACAGAATTGTTATGCATACAAGAAATAGCTTAACATAATACAGTGTGTTGCACATCTTTGGTATTGTTTATAACGCCGCAATAATAATAAGAGTAACAATCATATGAAACTTTCTACCGAAAATAAGTTCACCAAAAGTGGTAAGCGCCTTCTTCGAACAACTATGCCTTCCAAGTCTTGATTATGGTTTCACGAATGAACATTGAAAATCTCTGCACGAAACATATCTACTAGGTTCTGACAGTACATAGCCCAGAGACCAACTTTTTCCTCAGGTGGAACTCAGAGAATAGCTGCATGGTACAAGGCACATCCCCGCATTGAAGATAAAAGGATGGACATCACTATTCCTGGTTAATCGTGATAAAGTTGATCTTAGACTCATTGGATTAGCGACCGCGGACAATCAGTGGCCGCGTGGCGGGTTTTATCTGGTAAACGTTGTCCCAAAAGAATTTCACAAGTTTGCTAATGCTACTGAAAAGTAATTCCTACATCTCTAATTAGAGCTAGGGAAATCCCATCGGAGCCCGGCTCTTCATGACGTCCTAAAGCTTGGATCTCCCTGAGAATTTCGCCTTAGTGGGTGAATCTATTGTAACAGACCCCCGGGATGCACGCCGAAATAGTTGCGGGAGGTGCTGATGCTGAGAGCCAGCTAAACTGTGTCTGAAATTACTCCACACGGCGTACAAGAAGGCGCTACATGTTGTGGACAGGCCAGCCCTCGACTTCACTGATCGCTTTACGCACATCTGATTCTTCCCTATCGGCAATTCTAATGAGGTGAAACAGCTTTCTGGAATTTCCCATGACAGCAAAATATTCCATCTCCAGACCTCGTTGAAACCGCCAGGTCTTGCTTTCCCTACGCAAGTATGCGTTGATTTCATGTCTCGTTACAAGCCATGCCAGCCGGGATGGACTGAAAAGCATCAAGAAGGTGCAGAGCCTTAGCAGAAATCTAGGGTGTCACAACTTGGCGGGTTGAGCCTCAACTTTCCAATCCAGCAGAATAAGAGGCATTCTTGATAAGAGACCAGTGTTCATTGATATTTGGAGGCGGAGGCAATCCTTGCATCTCAGCTGATGTGTTTCGAAAAATTGATGGGTAAGTCGGATCAGATAGCTTGTCAGAATCTAACCGACACTGCACAATGCGTTTTGAGTACCCACCAAGGTAAATGGACAACTAAGTGCAAACTAACGCATGATCGGAGTCGAGTGGAGTGCTCCAGTACAACCAGCAGTTTTGTAGATAGACCCGACGTCGGTAGCTAACGGCGATGCGATTGGTCTGGGTCTACTGCTGACCCAAATAAGGCGGACGTAGATGACTGGAATGTCTGAGACACGTACTAGCGAGAAACAATTGATAGTCTGAGCACAAAGTCAACAACCGTTCCCCGTCTTCAGAGCGACAGGAATCAAGATGAAGTTGACCACCTAGATGCGCCTCATTCGAGTACAGCCGACCTACTCGGGCATTCATATCCCTTGCCAAAATCACAATTTAGCCCCTCCTTGCTGTTCGCAATAGGTCGTGCAGCTTTCGGTAGAAAGTGTCCTTGACTGCATTTGGACTGCATGTACGCTCTTAGAGCGATAGCAGGCTATCGACCGGAATCCAGTCATGTAGTGCATCCTCAGTGTTCCCACTGAGAATCACACCAACGCCGGCAACACCAGAAACCGCAGCCTCGGGGTCCCCAGAAAGACACATGTGGAACTTCACGGAAGGTGTGGATTTCAGTGAGACAACAAAGGTGGAATCTTGAATGCGGGTGCCTTCGATACAATATTCATCGATGGCTAGGGTCTCCACTGTACGGGCTAAACACTGCTGTTGACTTACGCGCATCAGTGTTCCAACACTGAAGGTAGTCAGTGTGAAAGGCATCTATGACAAAGAAGTGTATCGGAAGGGAGTTCGGTGGGATTTGGATGCAGAACACAAGGGGAACAGGAAAAGGATTTATTCCAGTGGCACCACCACTAGCATGGCCGAGAATGCACAACCCAAAGAATGCGAGGGAATCGGTTGGGAGGAAGAGCAGAACGAATCAATAGGGGCACGAACTTTTGTGTACGGTTAAAAGTCTCCGTCGTGAATGTTTGGAAAGCAAGAAACTTTTGCACAAAGATCAGCCATAATCAAATTTCATGCCATGTGGCTATTGTACTACTCGGTCACCAGCTCCAGAGTAGGTCCTTGTATTCAAGAATGCACCTCTAGCCCTTGCACAACCAAGCGCCTTGTGTAAGGCAGCAGAATCATTCTAGACGAGCCGGTGGCCAGATGATCACCCCACACGCTTTTTCTGGAAAACCTTCCTGGGTAGGCCGAACACGACAAGCGGCAATGGACTTATTTGGTTGTTGAGTCACACTGACCACTTGCAATGCTATCTGCGGGCTCTTGAGGAAATTTTAGGCAGATCGCGAGGACACTTTATTGCATACATAATCATCTGGTGAGATGCAACTGTCCAAATAATAAAACTTATCGAAATCGCCCAACTCCTTTTCGCCGAGACGGCTTGGGTTTTGACCAATCCAATCCTGCAACTGAAGTCTAGACCTCGAATTAAAAATCTCATCTCACAGGTGGGTATACTTCGATTTAGACAATCCAGAATTATCTACACAATCCGTCCGATAGGTTCAAAGTTTGGAACTACATAATTACTCATTCCACAGTACTGTTGGTCGTAGATAAACGATCCGTATTTAGTCCCAAATTGACCCTTATGTGGCAGAGGACCCCCCTGTCGAATAGGAGGACTTTATGAAAAAATCCAGACGGTCTCGTGACCAGATTGTTTCCAACCTTCGTGTAAGATTCGTAATGTGAACCTCCGTTGATTCGTCCGACGGAGGAATCGTCTCTCTCACACAGAAACAACCTGATCGTGTGACAAAATGATCAATTACACATACACGCAGACAGACATTCTTGGATTTATGAACTGATGTGACTGCAAACCGACAATTTCCCTTAAACCATCTCCAAACCATATTTAATGTTATGTATTGAAATTCAGCTTTGTTAAATTCGGGAAACGTTGTTAGCAGTCATCATGTACGGTAACTAGGCTTCAGTTAGCATACACTAGGGGAGAGGAACAGAAAAGCCCAAACGAGAATGAGTGGAAAATATTGGCTAGTAGATAGTCATGTTTGGGTCGGAATAGTTGCTTTGAACTTCATTGCAAATGAATTGTTGTTACCAATTAACTAGTTAGATAAAATTGCTCGTTGACGATTGATACAGTCTTGCGGAAATATCTTGGAAACTTGGTAGCGTGTGCTTTTTTGGTCTCGTGATTCCGTGACATATTATATGGGTATAACTGAGTCCCCGAAATCATGCAAAAGCACAAAACGTGAATACACTCCCATTATGATATCTGTCGAAGTCAAGCAGTCAAAACTGATGGTACAAATCCTGCATTTCGGAGAAATATCGACGCATGAACTAGCAATGGTCATCGAAACTACTCATTCTTTCCTCGTTTATGGGTGTTTTTACCAGACCGGTACATAATTCACCAAGTTGTGTGAGAACAGTTGTTACAGGCTTTTCCGTTACTTTTTGGGAACCATCAGCCCCGGATATTCTCCTAGTCCAACGTGTGACAAGTTGTTTTCCGCGTATGATGTGACGCGCTAATCCATCGTTAGTTTTCCAGTAGCTACAGACGATTAGTCTCGTGACCGTGGGTTTCTGTGTGAGAGAGACGATTCCTCCGTCGGACGAATCAACGGAGGTTCACATTACGAATCTTACACGAAGGTTGGAAACAATCTGGTCACGAGACCGTCTGGATTTTTTCATAAAGTCCTCCTATTCGACAGGGGGGTCCTCTGCCACATAAGGGTCAATTTGGGACTAAATACGGATCGTTTATCTACGACCAACAGTACTGTGGAATGAGTAATTATGTAGTTCCAAACTTTGAACCTATCGGACGGATTGTGTAGATAATTCTGGATTGTCTAAATCGAAGTATACCCACCTGTGAGATGAGATTTTTAATTCGAGGTCTAGACTTCAGTTGCAGGATTGGATTGGTCAAAACCCAAGCCGTCTCGGCGAAAAGGAGTTGGGCGATTTCGATAAGTTTTATTATTTGGACAGTTGCATCTCACCAGATGATTATGTATGCAATAAAGTGTCCTCGCGATCTGCCTAAAATTTCCTCAAGAGCCCGCAGATAGCATTGCAAGTGGTCAGTGTGACTCAACAACCAAATAAGTCCATTGCCGCTTGTCGTGTTCGGCCTACCCAGGAAGGTTTTCCAGAAAAAGCGTGTGGGGTGATCATCTGGCCACCGGCTCGTCTAGAATGATTCTGCTGCCTTACACAAGGCGCTTGGTTGTGCAAGGGCTAGAGGTGCATTCTTGAATACAAGGACCTACTCTGGAGCTGGTGACCGAGTAGTACAATAGCCACATGGCATGAAATTTGATTATGGCTGATCTTTGTGCAAAAGTTTCTTGCTTTCCAAACATTCACGACGGAGACTTTTAACCGTACACAAAAGTTCGTGCCCCTATTGATTCGTTCTGCTCTCCCTCCCAACCGATTCCCTCGCATTCTTTGGGTTGTACATTCTCGGCCATGCTAGTGATGGTGTCACTGGAATAAATCCTATTCCTGTTCCCTTGCTTTCTGCATCCAAATCCCACCGAACTCCCTTCCGATACACTTCTTTGTCATAGATGCCTTTCACACTGACTACCTTCAGTGTTGGAACACTGATGCGCGTAAGTCAACAGCAGTGTTTAGCCCGTACAGTGGAGACCCTAGCCATCAATGAATATTGTATCGAAGGCACCCGCATTCAAGATTCCACCTTTGTTGTCTCACTGAAATCCACACCTTCCGTGAAGTTCCACATGTGTCTTTCTGGGGACCCCGAGGCTGCGGTTTCTGGTGTTGCCGGCGTTGGTGTGATTCTCAGTGGGAACACTGAGGATGCACTACATGACTGGATTCCGGTCGATAGCCTGCTATCGCTCTAAGAGCGTACATGCAGTCCAAATGCAGTCAAGGACACTTTCTACCGAAAGCTGCACGACCTATTGCGAACAGCAAGGAGGGGCTAAATTGTGATTTTGGCAAGGGATATGAATGCCCGAGTAGGTCGGCTGTACTCGAATGAGGCGCATCTAGGTGGTCAACTTCATCTTGATTCCTGTCGCTCTGAAGACGGGGAACGGTTGTTGACTTTGTGCTCAGACTATCAATTGTTTCTCGCTAGTACGTGTCTCAGACATTCCAGTCATCTACGTCCGCCTTATTTGGGTCAGCAGTAGACCCAGACCAATCGCATCGCCGTTAGCTACCGACGTCGGGTCTATCTACAAAACTGCTGGTTGTACTGGAGCACTCCACTCGACTCCGATCACGCGTTAGTTTGCACTTAGTTGTCCATTTACCTTGGTGGGTACTCAAAACGCATTGTGCAGTGTCGGTTAGATTCTGACAAGCTATCTGATCCGACTTACCCATCAATTTTTCGAAACACATCAGCTGAGATTTTTAATTCGACGTCTAGACTTCAGTTGCAGGATTGGATTGGTCAAAACCCACGCCGTCTCGGAGAAAATGATTTGGGCGATTTCGATAAGTTTTATTATTTGGACAGTTACATCTCCCCGGATGATTATGTATGCAATAAAGTGTCCTCATGTGTTTTCAAGACTTGAACTGCGTATACGAGTTTCAGATACCTGTAGCGTCCTATGCGAAATAAGTTTGTCGATCATAAACATATATTGTAGCGATAGCAGAAACAAATGCGCGATTCAGAAGCACGAGCGTTAAGGATCGGAGATACGCCAGGGCTGCCGGTATATGAAAAATGGTATGTGTGTGTGTGTGTGCGTGTGTGTGGTACTTCTAGAAGCTTACTAGAAACTCTTTTGAAATGTATTCGTTGTTGGATTACAGAAATGTGTATATCCAACAGGAATTGGATTGGAATGTTTTCAGGTGGTTGGCTCATGAGCTACACATGTCCGGCGATTAACTCCCTCAGTACACTTCGTTGCCCGAGGCAGATAGTGGTTGAAAGATAGGCGAGCGTAGTCAATGCATGAGGTGGTGTGAGGATATGTGAATTCTATCTGGTGGACTGTCTTGAGTAGATAGAAGTAGATAGCAGAACTGGGGTCGACGAGAACCGCTGTCTGTTTATGAAAATGTCGGACCTGCCCCTCGCACTTCAATCATCGATCCATGTTCACACTTGTGTCATCTGCATACAAGAATCGTGGCTAAACCCAGATATTGCTGTTTCCCTCCTGTCGATAGACAGCTTCAGACTCCATCGGCAGGACAGAATTTCGGAAAAGAAGGAGACTGGAGGCGAGGTGGAAACAAACATAAATTCCTGTTGGTCTGGCCAGTTCGAAGCTGTGTACTCATACTCGCTAAACGGAATTATTCTTCAAATATCCCTTTCGCTCGCATCTACCTGTTTCTCTTTTGAACCCCTGCTCAATGAAAATATCAAACTTTTCATAGAGATGGCCAACGCAATCTTTGATATTTTCTACCCCTCAGAAACACCATTCGTCTCAAATGACCCTATCTGCACATAGAAACTGAAATCTCTAAGAAGATGCAAGTAGCACTTCTATAAATCCCGTAATAACTCAAGCGCGCGGTGTATTTCCAACCTAATGAAAGCGAAACTCCAACGCATCGGCATGAAATTCGAAAGCCAAATCTTGAGTGGTAACAACAATCGATTCTTGTGGCGAGGCATTCGACTCGACTTATACTCCAGTTATATTTGTGCAGGGTGATGCTATGAAAGTTACAAGTTTTTCCAGGGACGAGGAACTCGATCTTCTCCGCCCCACTAAAATTCCCACGGGGGTTGCGCCTGACAATATGTTTTCAGCTCTTTTAAGGTATGGTGCTGTAGCTCTGACGGATGCATCTATTTCTTTGATTAACTCATCAATGAGCTCGTCCTCTGTCCCTGACTGGTGGAAACTAGCCACTATTTTTTCCATCCCCAAATCTAACAGTCCTACTGCTTTAGCAAAACGTTTCCGCACCATCGCCTCAACGTCTTATAGTCTTAAACTGACGGGGCTTGCCATACTTGAGAGCCTACGTTCTTCTGTGTATCCTCCTGACGACCAGTTTGCCTATAAATCTAACAGGTCTACTTCGAAAGCTGTCGCATCCCTCATTCATCACATTTGTAAGTCCTTAAACGCATCTGTGCGTTGCGCCTTCGTGGACTATTCGTCAGCAATTGACTTAATCCCACGGTCTCTTCTACTTCACAAACTGCAAACATTTGGTTGTCCCAGTTCTTTATTAGGATGGCCATCTGACTACTTTACTAAGCGAACCCAGTGCAAACGAATGGATGGTAAAGTTTCGAGAACGTCGATTAACAACTCAGGAGTGCTACAGGATGCTGTTCTTTCACCGCCTCTCTTCTCTACTTACATTAGCAAATTATCTACTAGTTCCCCTTGTCATATGTTAAACTATGCTGATAATGTCTCCCTCTCTCAAGCCGTTTCAAATAAAGATGATTTTCAAAGTTTTTCCAACAACCTATCTTCTATCCACGATTTCTCTGCACAAACTGGTTTGAATCTCAACACATCTAAATGTTTCAAATGTGTGTACTCTCTCTCTCTGTCTCGCTCGGTCGGCCTATCCATTTGAACTGCTTTCATCAACTCAGGAACACGCACCATGGTTGATTCTGTGAAATATTTAGGGGTTATTATTACTGAAAATCTTGAGTGGACTATTCACATTTCTACTTGTGTAAAGAATTTTTGACGGTTGTCATTTCAAATCAGGAAGCTTCTACACTACGAGGTGAAACAAAGCACCATTTCCCGATATGTATACCAAAGTGTTTTTAATCCTTCTTTACTGTTCCAAGTTTACTTGGAAAAGACTTTAAAAAATCTTCACCGGGGGTTATTAATTATTAGTCGTCTCTCCTTCATACCACCAACTGGATTGTTCCTTAATGTGCGTGATCAACAGTTATCAGCATGTGAGAAATTTGCTAACATAATTCTTTCAAATCCTACGCAACCTCCGCGCAACGATATTTCAAAGTGTCGCTCTCAGATTTCGACACGATCCACCTTTCGTTCCATACCCTGTAGAATCAATATCTATAGGAATTTCACTGTCCCATAGTTAGTATAAATTTTGACAAACCATGACCGTGATTTAGCCGAACTGCTGAAAAACCTATCATAATGTGCTCTGATTATTCCTCGATGAGCTTTTTTCACACATTTTTACCAGGTGATGAGTGATAATTCTTCCTATTTTATTTTCATCCCTCACTTTTTTGACTGAAATGCGACATTTTTTCTTGTACGCAAAGTCTATACAATACAATACAAATGCGACGACTAGAGGTCACACGATATGGCCAATCCCTAGTTAGTGTCATTCTAACAATCGAAATGTGTCTTATTCGGTATGGATCCTCATGCTTACAATCTTCAGAATTTTCCATCATCATTATTCAACAGGCTGGTGTACGTTTGTTGGATGTAAAACCTACTGACCGATTGGTTATGCTAACAAGATATGAAACCTTCCTTCTTGACACTGCACTGGTATTAAATGACTGATAGCAGGAATAGTTTTTGAAAAAGTCTTAACGACTACTCCATTAATGTGACTAATATTGCCATTTTGTGCGTGTCTGTTTGACCTTCTACATTCGATTGCCTGAAATCAGAATGAATTCCAATTTGATGAAGTCACATGTCATCTTATCGGACCACAATACCCTCGACATCGGCCCATTTTTCAAGGTCACTCTCACTCTTAGGGACTTCTTATCGGCACCACCATGTGGTCCGACTTCCAGGGTTATAGGTAATAAGAAACAAATTAGATTTTTGCTGTGATGACATGTTATACCACCGTTTTTTAACCCACGTGGAAGACAACTATTTTGTGCCAATCGTTATGTCATGGGGCACGGATTCAGCCAATCGTTTGTCACCACGTCTGAACAGCTGATCGATGAGTGGCGACTTCACCGGACCGCAGACAACAAAGACATCATCCCACTGGGATTGTCTGTGCCCCCCATCAAATGGCTCGCAGTAGTTACAGTTTAGATCAAATCCAACGAAATTGTTGAATTTCGCTTTAGTGTCTCATGATGCAGAAATATTTGAAAGTTGTTGAAAAATGACGTGGTTGAGTGTTTACTGCTAGAAATCACATGAAGTCTGATGGAACTGCGAAACTTAAGCGGATTTTGTCTGGTTGTTTTGCTTACAAATGTGTCCACACATCCAAGTTGTAAGCACAACTAAATTTATCAAACTTTAAAAATACACTATCCATAATCACGTGATTCTTAACTATTTATCTTCTACAAATGTGGGATAAAGAATGATATCAAATAGTAGACCGTTTTACACTTCTCGGTCGATCGACGTCATGCTTTGAGAAGGATTGTCAGAGATTAACGACAACTGGTCAAGGATCTCGTCTAACATCAAGATCTTATTAGTTATAAACAGAGATTATTTTATTACAACTCACATGGATCAGTTTTATCCCATGGATTCTTTCTAAATTGCAACCTGGAATGTCAATTGCGTTCGGTTGACTTTCAGTTTGTTTACGTAATCAGTCACGAGGATTCTTATGTAACCAAACTAAAACAATAATTGGCAAAGGCTGATCCACACGAGGGTTCCATATAACCCCTTTCCATCCTCTACAGACAAACAATTAACTCTGATAAGCGTACCCGACCACGGTTTCAGGTAGCAACATTTTTCATACAAGTTAAGTCAGTGGTAAGTTGGTATGTGTTGTGGACTTTCAAACAAAGGCAATCTATCTCGTAATGGGTTTCACGCTATCATTCGATTTGGAACCACATTCGGGAAAGATTAGACGAGTGCGATCGAGATTCAGGCAGCCCTCTCAGTAACCGTCACTAAATTTCCCGGGGAGGGGTTAATTTATGACATTTCCCGAGGGAAGGTCATCTATTTGTTGGATCAGGGTACCTTGACGAGTGTCTGCGCAACATTCGATTTGATTTGACTTGAAACAGACGGACGCAGAGGTCGGAAAGCCTTGAGTGGTTACCCTTTTATGAAATAATTCACCACATGATGGCTCAGCTCGCCATTAAGAACGCAAGGAAGCACTGTGCAGCTGTTTCATCTTTGTTGGGATGAGATCAGCAGTGCATATCCACCGCGGCCGAACTGGGACGCAAACCCGGGACGAACGATTCTAAGGTGAACCCCCTAGCCATTACGCTACCGGGCAGGCTCTGAATGGTTTGTTGAAGTTCACCACGTGGTTATTTTTTCCTGTTTGTCTCTCAGCATCCTACGTGAGGGCGCAATTGCATTCGACGGGTAGGTAGATCGTGGATAATGTTCTTCGTCCATTCACAATCTTCCACCTTTTGTGGTTCGATCACTAATTTCTTTTGTCAGTCTTTTAGTTCGAATACTAATGATGCCTGCAATCGAAATGTCGGCTATGTACAAAAAAATCCTGACCCCAGTGTACATTTTTCCATCTTAAAAAACTTCAACTAACATATCACACGGGTCATTGTTTCTAAGATGCGATCGGAAAGCAATTGGTTCTAGTAATATTAACCGTTTCTGTCTGTTCCACGGTATTTTTATTATCATGAGGTTACTGATTCCGTACTACTAACTTCACTCTACTACAAGTAACAATGTTCGATAAAAAAAATACAAATCACATTGAACATACTGTTAGCCATGGTTTGTATAAGTAAGGTACTTAATATAATACTAGAACAAACACGGCAGAGGTGAAACAAATTTATTCGTTCCACCAGGATATTTTGTCGTTATCGCAATAGTCGTGATTTTACTTCGTTCGTCATTCATACGAAAATGTACGTCATTTTCATGAGGGGACATGCTGCTAAAACAAAACTGCCAACTGGGCAAATTGATTGTCGTTGTCGGGAATCAGACCCACAAGCTACCGGCCGAACAGCCACGATGCTGACCGTTTGATTATTGCCTGCTTGCCATTCGAGGTGCAAACTTAATGGAAAAATCCCAATTCAAGCCAGTTGCGCGAATTTGTTCCGGAAAGTTTGACCATTCTTCGAGGATACTCCCCTAGGGAGGTTTGTTTGATGAACGTTTTACAACTTGACACGTCTGTAATCTTTTCAGACATTAGGTGTTTGCTTAGACTGAGAGTTAGGGTTGGAGTTAGAAGCCAAATCGTTTATGGATTGTACAATTACTAAAATGTAGAACCCAGTATACGGTTGTTTATCAATTGAAGTTTATCCAAATGGCGGACCTGAGGACTGACACGAGCTTGGCAAATAATCGCGAATGAGGTGCACTGACTCTAAGTCAACAAATGTCTGTGGAAGACGAACAAAAATAACCCAAGTAATATTAGGTAAACATAATCTACTATTTCGTGTGGTACACCACTGAGTAAGATCGCTGACGGTTGTGTGATTTCCTCTACAAGACAGCGCTTTTCGGAACGGGCATATAACTAAACTGGCTTTTACCCAAATGACACTGGGCCATTCAATTTCCAGTCTCGAGGAAATAGGAAGTCAAAGTAACAACGGGGAACAGAATTTTTTGGTTGAATTCGTGCAAAATCTCCGGTTTACTGAACGATTAGTGTTTGGTTAACTTCTCACAGATTTGTGATCTTGAGGGACTAAACAACAAACTATATGTTGCTTAGACTCATTAGCAGTTCATACTCACCAGTACTCAAATGGTACACAACCCCGGAACGAGAAAGCGGGAGTGCAGTACCACTGGCAGTAGTTACCATGACTGACTATCACCAGCTTACTAAAAGTGCACACTATGTGAATGTTGAGTTGAGGATAAGTGAAAAATTTTTAGTACATTTTAGTAGTAGGAGACTGAATGTTTTCACGAAATAATTCACCATGTGATGATATCATCGCTCAGCTAACCGTAAAGAAACCGTGGAAACACTGTACAGCTGTTTCATCCTTGTTAGGAATCATCAGCAGTGCATATGGACCGCGCCCCAACTGGGACGCGAACCCGGGACGAACGATTCTGAGTCGAACGCCTTAGCCATTATGCTACCGAGCAGGCTCTGAACGGTTTGTTGAACTTCACCACATGATGTTGCACCTATCCGTCACTGATTTGCACGGTTACTGTCCGTTAGCTCAAGCGATCGACCCCTACTGATAGATGACTTCTCTGCAGGTAGCCTAAGTACGACGAAGGCTTTGGATATGACCTACAGATGATTCCTAACAAGGATGAAACAACTGTACAGTGTTTCCATGGTTTCTTTATGGTGAGTTGAGCGATGATATCACATGGAGAATTAGTTCATGTATACACTCAATCTCCTGCTACTAGTATGTACCAAGCAATCAAGCCCTGTAGGTCATATCCAATATATTGTTTCGAAGTACTGCCATCTGTGCTCTACTGTCAGAAAGGACATGTTTTCATCGATCGTTTTTTTCAAACCAAAATAAGGTTAGAATACTTTGTGCCTTTTTGTATTTGTCATTTTATGAATCTTCAATTCACTTCAATCTGTGCGATCATAAATCTTGCACTAGCGTACTCTGGTTTTGATTACCACCTCATATGACCACTTATGACCAGAGGAAAGAGAATGCAAACTAGTGAACGATCGATAGAAAAATATACTAAGTTGACGAATCACAGTAATAAAACCTACTCCAATTGATAATGACCTTTTGGACAAACTTTATATGGGACAAACTTGTGCTCTTCCTCATGCCAAGTAGGTGGTTTGATTAAAATCAAGCTTGGTAGATGTGTGCAACACAAAATTGGCGATTAATACCATCAACCGACTCCGTGAACCCGTGATCGTTTTTGTGTTTATCACACACTTTTTGGAAATTGTGTTTTACAAATAAGAATAATAAAATATTGTGTGTCTGTCTTGTGCTTTGTTTTGTGTATTCTTATAGTCGTCATACTAATACTTTGTCTGATCACTCATTTACTGACACCTAGATATCAATAATCACTTTTCAAGACTGATCTACCGTGATCACTGTTCACGATCCTCACCAGTGGCAGTAGACCAGATATCACTACCACGGAATTTGTTGAAGTAATCGATAGTTAGAGTTGAATTATCTTGTAAGCATATCCTACAAACTGACTACTGCCTGGAAACTAATGGGTTCATTTTCATCGCGCTGTTACGGTCCTAATGGCGTTCATCGTTACGACATTAATCGGCATTCGGAGCAACAATTCTTCTTCCCTTCTTCGCACTTCTCTACTCCCCGATCACAGTTGATTTTTCCCAACCAGTAATTAGTATACTTTCGCCGGAGGTAGTTGGTCTTTGGTCTATGAAATAGGTAAGGTTACTAAGATGCACATAAACAGGAATTTCCAAATTTGGATTTTCGCGGTATTTCCACTATCATGACAAGTAAAACAATCTTGGAATATTCACGGTAGGCGGTCAAACGGATTAAGCATCTGTCATCCCCGAAAAGTCAGAGGTTCGAGTCCTTTGTCCGCCGGTTGCTTTGGTGGTGTACGGCAATTTGGTGTTACCCAGATGAGTTCTTATGTGGTTCCGTGTGACTCCAAGATCCAAGGGTCATGTTTGCCGATTCCCAACAAGAATGGAGTAAATCCTAGTGGCCTCGGGGTATGCCCCGTCCACTACACTCGTGCTTCATGCATGCCCTACACAATTGTATCATCAATCAAGTAGAACATCTAAGTGAGACACTTGATTGATTTACTCGCCATTCAACTAGTCGCGGTTTTTCGCAAATTAGCCAATATATTCCTTGTCACGGTTTGTACATTTGGCCTTGTATGTAACGTTTGTTCTTTTTCTCGTTCTCAAGTTGCTCTTCTGCTTTCCATGGTCTTTAAAACCACCGTGATTCTTTCGGTTTGAAGAAATTTTACATTTCCCATGGTCTCTTTCACTTTTTGTGAAAGGAGAAGAAATTAGTTTACGAATTGGTAGACGAGTGTTTGTCATACGCAACATGTGACCCAACCAGCAGAATCTACTAAGCTTGATATGCTGAGATAAAATAGGCTCAGAACGGGGACCCAATGTTAAGTTCCCAACTTGCGAATAGCTCACTCCATCCAATCCTTCGATACTACGCAGAGACCGGGGATCAAAATCGTCCAAACGACGAACATCTTTGGCACACAAACTCCACATCTCGCAATCATACAACAGAACTGAACTTAGTGTGGCACAGTCTATTACCTATGCATATGTGCTCGAAAAGTTGTACATTTCATTAACGTTGGATTGTATAACTTCCTGTTTTATCAGAACTACTGATCCAATATGAAAACATTCGTTTTCCATGTAATGACTCGGTGGGTATATGTGGCGTCGGAGTGATATTCGCTTACTGACCCAGAATCGAGCATCCCCAACTAAGGTACAAATGGTCCTTTTGTACAGGTTAGAAACATGGCCTCGGACAGCAAAATATGTCCGAAGACTAACGGTTGTTTGAACACCAATTTCTGTGCAGTACTGCTAAAATATGGTCGGTGAATTGTCTCGGTAACTTGGACGTCGAGAGTGTGGTACGGTACTCTAGGGGGGGGGCAATCTCTAGATGATTCACTGAATTTGAATAGATTACGGTGGCCGGTTTAGGGATAGCAGAAACTAACTTGTCAACTCCAATACTCTCGTCAAAAATCAACTCTCATATGATGAAATCACACTGATTCGGTCAATCGATAAGCTGAGTGATTAGGGAGTATTAATCATAGAAAACGACAAATACTTTTTTCTGATCAATTAGACATTTCCGAATAAGGCTAGCGGGAACAGGCGTTGGCGGCCGGGGGAATGAACCGATTGGAGATTTCCAAGACAAAATTTAACAGACGTATTCTTCTCTTTTCTGAGTTGTCGTGCAGTTGGGATATGATTGCACAGGTCCACATAATCCCTGTTTTTCTTCAGGATCTTTTTTTGGGGTAGGTCGATTTGGCCAGTGGATGACATGACGAGGAGGTATGGAATCCTAAGCAGCAGACTGGATCATAAAGGATTAAGTAAACTGCCTAGTTGGAGTCCACGGGAGCCCTCTAATGGAGAGTTGGAAGCATTGCGTGAGATGGCTTAGTGCCGGAGTCAGTGGCATTCTTGTATTCAGAATATTTCATTCTACCTGTGGTTCTGCAGCCTAATAATTTGCAATCGATTTTTCACTATTCTCCATTCTATTTTCTTCTTCTACCTAGATGGTGCTGTGAGTAGCAATGCAAACCAGAACTGAAACTAGCTCATTTGGCAACACTAAATATGTCAGTACATACATAAAGCACTAAGTCTAATAGGGAGTGCATGCCTGACAGATGGAGGCTCACAGTTCCAAGAAAACCAGTCTAGAATCTGACTACTGAATTAAAGGCCTTCTTGCCCATGCGTGTGGTTACTGTGGGAGTCATGACGATATAATACAAAAATAACTAGAATGCATTGTTATAAAATAATTTGAGTAAAAACCATTATGTCGTAATGCAATGGACGAATTTTTCGAACAGAATATTTGGCAAGTAACCCATTGGTATCAATTTTGCGTAGTCTCACAATTTTTCATTTGCGTTCGAATTCAGACCCCTAGGTGGTAACGAAAAAGTTTGCTTCTCAGCGGCCTTCTTGCATTGTGTTGTCTTTCCATGAAGACGCGTTAATGTTCTCGATTACTGCAGGCAAATTGTCTTCCCTTATGCACGCTTCATGTCCTCGACCAAACCCCGTAAAGTGAGCGTAAGCTTCGACGAACTCAGTTTGTCAGAATTCGTTTCTTGAATTGTTGTGGATTTCCAGTAGTCCTGCGCTGGAATGTCGGTATATCCAATTTTCACAACCCGTTAGCTCGACAGATATTTCTGGCCCGTAACAATGTTCCACTTGAGGACTCAAGTGTTCTTTCGCCCAACAGTAAACAAATAAACGCCTTAGCAAACTGGAAGCTAACACTCCTGACACGATAACTCAGTGCCAAAAAATAATCATGGCAGATAGTGAATATTTTTGGGAATTGAACAAAATCGAGCAATTAAAGTGAATCACTCACATTCCCAAGAGACACTGACCGGTGCTCAGCAGACCACATGAAAAGATTGCAGTGAATACTTTCTCGTGATTCACGTGCCTAGATGTGGAGTACATTCTTCTCATCCCCGTCTATGCTCAATTAAACCGACTGATTGCATATTCTGCTCGTTATCTGCTTCCAGTGGATCTCGAATTTGATCACCTGCCCTTTGCGTTGATGGATGCATAATTTATTCGGCCATTAGTCGGCGCTTTGAGCCTTAATCGAATCAAAATCACGTCTACTAGGGAGTTACGTTTATCATTCATCTCTCACAATGAATTTTACCTTTTAGTCATGAAAGAACGGGCTTATTCTCTTTGTAGTTTGTTACTCGTGCATACCCACTGGGATCGATCTGGAGCTCAGATGTCAGTTGAAATGTGAGTCGACTGAGAAGGGTCATCGTCATTGCGAGAACTGACCTGGTTGACTCTAAAGCGCGTACTCTCTGGCGACCAGGGTTCTTTCCGTGGGACTGGCCCACGAACATGTGCAGATGACGAGCATGCACATACATGCACGCACGCGTGGATATATAACCTACTTGGACCTTAGATTCGGATTGGCCCTTGACATGTGCCAGACTAGTCACATGGTTCTTGTGATTCGTCCGGTCGACAGGTCACGAGACTTCAGTCGGAAGCGTAAATGTGTTAGCCCAGAAATGATTTTTGACTAAATGTCCAAGTAAGGAATTTCGCACAAATAAATTACTACCTAGCTTCCCGGAGTTAGCTTTATGCATGCAAATTTGATCACCTCATTTGTTAAGCGAGTCAGTCATTCGTGGACCAGCAAGCACTCGGCTTTCACCGGTGTTCGTACGATTAATGGTCTTCGCTAAATGTGATTACTGAATCATACTGAGAACGAGCATTGCAAAAGGGGTTTCAAGCTAGCCGATTTGCAATAGACAAACATGAGAGGAAAGCACGCGAATCGAGATTTATTAGGTTCATGTGGAATTGATCTGACTGTGAGAAATCGTCGACTACGGTGAGATTCGAATCCTCGAATGGATGAACTACATGCATTTGTACCACGTGTGCTTTACCAGCCGAACCACGAGGTCCTGTTTATTAGATACGAGAAACGAACGGTCAGAAGTGACAGGTCAGCAAAACGCCCACGCGTTCCACCATGATGGATGTCGTATTTATAGGTTGGACGCAAAGTTTCCAAATGGCCCGCAGAACCTGACTACTTGTGAAATATAAGTGCTATGGAACTGAACAAAAAAAAGAAAAGAAAAACTGATGCGATATGCAAACCGTTTGGTCTTTTTGTTCACACATGGACTCGAAAAGAGTGCGAAAATTGCACTACCTTATCCACTTTGTGGTATGTCCGGTTTACGAAACAGACAAGCATAGAGTTCTACTAGTAGCCCGATTGTCCGTTGCTGCGTGAAATAGTCGACTAGAATCAAGTCATATTTGTGAGAAGTTGTGCACAAACAAAAATCAACGGCTGCCCAAATAATGTCAGCAATTGACACGTGATACAAACACATAAAGCAAATCGAAGTTATTCGCAAAGTCTCCTGCCAAGATACAAGCAAAATTTTGGATCGAGCGTCACAATTTGTCGCCATGTTTCCCGGGTCTGTTTTCTCTACAAACCAGACAAGATGACCAGTGAAATGGGCCGCCATTTACCAATCTAATTTCAACGTGACACGTTCGATATTTAACATTTCCGTTGAAAAAATGTCATATGTGTACACGAATTTTGACATGTTCATCGTTTAGTCTGTGCAGCCGAAAATAATGCCTTTTGCGCCAACATTGCTCGGAATTTGGTCAGTTTTGTTAGGACTAGAAAAGAAGAGCAACGGGAATTTCGTTCGATAAGATTTGGGTTGGGACTTTGGAATTCTATTCGTATGTATTTCGCTGGAGAATGTTTCCTTCTGATCACCAGGAGAACTATACATCTGGGTTCCTAAAGACAAAATCGTTATTTTCAGCTCACCATGGAAACCCGCGGGAGCTCAGGTCTCATGTTTCATTTGTACTTCATAAATCATCTTTCAGGGGTACGTAGCTAGTTGAAAATCGACTTGGATGAGAGCACGAGAACGCCAAGTACACGGTATCTGATCTGTCCACCACTGTCCACACAACGATGGACTGACCTCTTGGCGGAGTGGGAAATTATTGAAAGTTTAATTTTTTTCCAACTCTGATTGATAGATAGCCGGTGGTGATCAAGTGGTCACCATCGCCTGTTTTTGCCTGCGAGCACTGCGGATTCGTATTCATACACTGTCCATTGCATACCCACTCGAAATCTTTGATTGATCGTGACCAGTCCCGGAGAATAATACGATCTATCAGTCAGTGGGTCAGTTGATGAAAACACGAGAGCATCCCCGATGACAGACAGAATGCAGGAAATTGTAACTGTATTGTGTCAAACGGATTTCAATTTCTGTCTAGAAAAAAAGGGAAAATCAGACACGATCCGTGCAACAGAATAGGCGAAGTAACTTGATGGACTAATTTGGCCATGACTATTGGGGAATTTTTCAAAATGTGTATGATCTCGTATTTGAAAACAAGAAGCAAAAATCCAATTTATCAACAAAGTAACGAGTACAAATTACACGTCAAATATAGCTGACAAAACTAGGATCGAGGATTTGTAAGACATTTAGGAAAGGGGAAATGAATTTACAAAAAGACAGTCGAGATCTTAAGTGTAGATTTGTTTGGAATTCACTTGGGTAGTTCGACGTTCTTAATTTCGGTGGATTTTCGGTTCATGGTCTGGAGCTCTAATAGATCGTCTGTAAATGTCACTTAATGTGCAATGGAAGTCAGTTCACTTGTCTTGTTATATTCACGGTGCAATTAACCTTTACTGTGAATGGTATTCCTATAACTGAGAAAATCATAGTTTGATCATTTATTGATCACTTTCGTTATATATTCCACCCCATCGTGAAGGCAAGGTCAACTAAATCATGCCGTTGATGGACGATGTGAATCGTTTGGGCAAAACTCCGATCATGCATCTGCACAAAAAGACCAAACATCATCAACGAACTTCATCCTATCACTCGGATTGGGACAATGTAAGTTCAGCTTAGTCATTTGTTTGCTTGTGTAGGGTCTCTTCGTGAATCAAACAAATGAACACAAGGTTGATCGGATTGGTTACGGTTAAACGCAAGTGCCACTAGTCGGCGATCGATTCACCTGACGAATATGGACTTGTAGCGAATGCATGCGGACGCATGACTTATTGATCTGACTTACTTTGAATTACTTAAAATTATCGATCAAATTAGATGTCATTCATTCGAGTAGATGGTCTAATAGAATTTACCTGTTTCGGGAAAAAGTTGTCCATTACGTGTGGTTACTATATTGGTGAGCTTTTTGCTCATCGTTTATTGAGTAGATGTGCTACCGCTGTACACTTGTACCTGCTTGTACGGCTAGTGACTAAGTTATATCAGAGTCACGTCACTTCAAGTATTTACTCTTCTGGTACCACTGGATGCACACTTAGTGACAAGTGATTAACCCGCTTATAGGGTTATAGAAAAGAATAGGGACACTCAAGAGACGTCAGAAGCACTGAATGAATCTCAGATGTTAAAGGCAGTTCAAATTTGCCATCGTTTTTCATTTGGTTGCCGGGACAACTAAAACGTTAGATTAGCACAGCGCTACTGAATTGAAATAGGCACCACAAATCAGTTATAATCACCTATTTATTCAAAACTCCAATGAGAAAAGGTCTTTACATTTCCATGGTCCGATTTTATCTGGATACATAAAGGTGATTCTAGAGAGTAAAATAATGTCGTCAGTCTCTCAGTAAAACAATTTGAGTAAGATAGCTTTTTGCCGGACAACAAGATCTAGAATTGAGTTACTTGGCAGATATTTTGAAAGAAAAATGCGGATCAAATTCATGTGCAGTTTGTTGCCTCCTCGGACGAGTAGTGATTTGGATGTACTACTGACTGTATTAAGAATGTCGTAAGTCATGCGGATAAAAATTGCTGACCGCTACCACGCAGCGCAGTCATAAAGAATGTGAGAGGTGGCAGCACTTTGTGCAACCAACCATTAGTCCTGTCTAACGAATTACTTTGGGATTCGTGCATTTTTAACAGTTAGTATCGTCTAATTAAGTATTGATTTTAGGGTCAAGTTAGATAAGCAAAACATTTTATATTCGGTGCACTGATCATCATGCTTTTTGCTACGAACAGTGAGTGAACAGTAGCAGAAAAACTTTACGGGATAATCGTTTGTCTTCTCTACATCAGCGTCTGACGTCGTGATTGCGCTGGTCAGATTTGATCGTTCTAAAGAGGTCTTGCTGTTGGTCAGGAATTTGAATGGGTGAAAAACAGTAATATTAGCGTTTGCACAGTTTCGTGCGTGTCCAGGTTGCAGCTTTGGTTGCAAACGGTTTGTCACCAGCCGAGGTGACATCACCAGTGGGTAGGCAATATCCTCTTTGCCCAGTGGCATTTATATTACCTTGATCTCCGTAGTAAATCAACCCTAAAAGTTGCTATGGCTACGGCCTTGAGCTACTAATGTAAATAATGTTAACAGCATAATTAATTTAAACCACGCTTACAAAACTTTTAAAACTATCAACCTGAGGCACTAAAAACACCCATATTCAAAATCGTTGAAAAATGGTAATTAGAATTTCAAATTTGATTGAAGTACAAAACGAATCCGAACAAATTTGCATCACATGAATCATTATGTGGAAATATGAATGTACTGGAAAAAATGTTGTTGAGAGAGTGAACCCTGGTTTCGGTAAGCATTCTTTGCCACTAGTGACCAATATGTAACCAGATTACTAATATATAGAAAATTCCAAAAATAGTCAACAAACAGCACTTTAGTGATGACTTTTTGTCTGTTAATTGTGTTTTATATTAGCGTTGTGGACAGTGATCGCCAACTGACAAATCACGTGTCTTTAGTGTGCACGTGGGCACGCATACTAAGTGAGCGTATCAGAATGCGATAACTCGATACCCAGCCCCCCAGTGTTGCTCTGACCTGCCATGTTTCAACTTCAGCAATTTCCCAATGAAATGAAGCTATCCAAAAGAGACAAACAAAATGCTCACCGGAGGGAACTTACAATGATATCTATAGATCAACTCGGTAACAAATATGATCACTTCTTGCGTCTCGTTATTGCCCCGTTAACACTCGTGGAATTAAATTTTCCGGCAAAAGAGCTTAACTTTACCGGAACGGTTCGCGGGCCCATTTGGTCTACATCGTTTTTGCGCTCTGTGAAGATCGAGCATAAATTTGATCAAACACTGTCGTTTGAGTGTACTATTTCCCGCAATGATTCTGAAGTGTTTCTTGATTTGCAGCTTGAATAAAGGATATCCAACTCTCATATATATCATGATGACTTGTTAGTTCCTGTAGGTTTGTTTTGTTTTTCTCGATGCCTAATCCATATTGTTCAATTGGTATACAAACAGCCGCCAATGTTTCCTTGCGCACCGAGGACATGCACATCAAACCGAGCCACAATTATTCACCCGACCTGAGGTCTCCCGACCGATGGTTTCAGCTGAAGACTGTAACGGGAAACGTTCGGGTTGTCACAGGATAACTGTAATTTTAAATGGTGTCAAATCACCACTGACATGGGGATAACCCATCACTTGCGCTTAAGCTCTTCGGTTAGTTCATGTGACTCGGTCAATGGCACGGTAGGTCAGCTGGACGACTCACAAACTTGGATTCGCACTTCCTAGTAGCGGACCTCTGGTAACTATCGGTATGTCAGAAATCTTGAAAACACCTCATCATCCAAGTGCCAGTCAGAATTCAACCAAGCCACCGACAAGTGTACTTTATAATTATAACCAATGGCCGGCCCTCATAGCTCAATGAGTAGTCCAATCTAGGCGGGTGTGCGTAAGCCAATCATCTCATCGCATGCCAATTTCACATCCACCAACAACTGATTGGGAATTGTGTCTTTCGTACTAGTCCACAGACTAGTTGGTGTACTGTTCAGCCAATCATTTTCGATCAGTATGCTGGATGATCGTGACTCGGCGACACAACTATCTTTTTCCTTTACGTGCTCCGTGTGCTTTTGACTTCCAGCCAAAATGGCGTACAGTTTTCCCAATTGTTCGTAGTCAACTTCTCATCGGGAACCGGACGATAGGGAAGTCGTCTTTCTCTTGTAAATGCCTTCTGGTATGATCATCCTTTGTCAGGAACAAGCAAGTGTCAGTTGACGTATCATTTCGCATTTCTGGTCTAATGAAACATGGTTGAAGAACTGGCAACTCACCTTGAAATAGAATCAAATGTGATCCCTCATTCTCCGGGGGTTGGACCACATGTTCGCCGGTTTTCCTGCGCCGCGCGAAATAAGATTTTGGAATACCGTACCATTTTTGGCATATGCGGTCTTGTTTTCGTGTGTCCAACCAGCTTTCGTTTGGTTGAAAGTCTCATCGGTTTCGTTCCCGTTTTGTTGTCCACTAAAATATTAAAGATTCCTTTGGAACCTCCCAGGAAATTTTCGTCCATTTTGCATATCAACCCCAAAAGATCATTTCTGATCTCTTCGGAATCGAACGACGAAGTAAGTAAAACCCGTCTGAAATCATCGCCGAGGCAGTAGCGCAGCGTCGGTCGTTGAAACTCCCTTGTCTCAAAAGATAAATGTACAGACATGAGATAATGTAAAATTTTCTAACTCCCGCCTCTCCATACTTGTTCCAGTCGATTCAGAAATTGCATATCCAATTACCCTTAGAGTGCTATCATTCCCTCTGGCACCAGGTTAATAGGTTTGACGACTCATCATCCACTACCCTAACAGTCGACGGTAGTAATCGTCATACGCCAACGGAATTTCAAACGTACATAACGCACTCGGTCGGCCATGGTATACAAACATTAACGGAAAAGACATGAAACCAAAAGGATGTAAAAATATATGGTAAAACCGTTTGTTCTGCTCTATGGGTTATGGTAAAACTAACTAGGTTCGTGAACGGTCTTCGTCTCGGTGGATGATTATTTTGAAAATGACACAGAGAAAAGCAAAGTGCAACAAACCACGTAATCATAATCTCACCGAACGTTGGCTTGTGACAAAAAAAACGCGGCGGTAGTTAGGTGGACAAGGTTGTGGAATTTTGAAGTGACGTTCGCAATTTCGAATCCTCCCCAAAGCCGGTCGTCTTCCCCATTTGGCTGCTCCCCTTTGGCTACAAGTCCAAGGACTTGCCGCGGTTCATTTTGCCTCCGAATTTTGACTAATGGCAGATTCCGACCTTCCGTTAAGGCTTACAGCCAATCAGATTGCTCCCTGGTGCTAAAACTGGTTTGTCAGTCGCTCATTCTTTCTGAAAACAACTTGGTCCTACCCGTTATACGAATCACGGCACCGAAGCAAAGCGGTCTTGAATTTTCCGCCTCGGCTCGTAGCCTGACTTTATACTATGCTGGTGATTTCTCCAACACATTGGGAGTATCAGTCACGGGGCAAGTATTAGATAAAATTGGGATTGTATTAATATTAAACCCAGTATATAATATTTTAGAAAGCAATCACGGCCACCGTAAGGCCGTTCGTGGGAAAGCGACCGACGCCGTGGGCAGTTGAACGCACGACGTTTTCATCCAAAAGCCGCCCAACATGTGAGCGACAGTGTGTGAAAGGAGTAGATTTATTTGACGTAACATTTTATGCACTCACATATTGTAATCCGAAAGCCAAGTAGTAAACCACGTGGCTAGCAAGCGACAAAACATGGTGCTTTTTCCAACCCAGTCCACAACAAGATTCACATGGTGATTATCCGAGCATTCTTAGTCTTTGTTCTCCCTTCGGCTGATAGACTTCGTGTATAATTCCTCTGAATCCATTTTTGTGCTTGAATTACAATTCTCGGAAGGAAGCATCTAACTGAACTTTTGGATTCGTTTTGTCCTTCGTTTCTTTTTGTCATCACACCTTTTTTAAATTTAAACACACTTTTTCAGCAGAAACGCCGTTGCTAATTGGGGGCTTGTAACCGTAAAGGCTGACCAGTCTAGGTAGGATTGGAACCCGCGTTCTAGACACTGAAATGTCACAGTACTTACTCACTGACCGTTGTCAGACATTTTATCAAGTTTTGTCTTTTTTACTCCTCTTATTAATGGAACGAAAGTGTACTTCACTTTTCAGCTTGAAGGCGCCAGCCAACAGACGGTTGCCAAGTAGGGAAGTTGACCGGCGGTGGCTGGATTCGAACCCAAGACCCTCAGGACAGTGTCACGACCTTATCCGTTTGACCACCGCCGATTTGACCATGCCGTGCATGTTATTCGCTTTGACAATATATTTGGCCATCTTCAGTTGAGTTTAGGATAGCAGTTACCGCCTCCTTGAACTGCTGTTCTCGACTAATTTGTGCTAACGAACTGATTAATTGTGCATATGTCTATTGGCTTGACAACGAATAATACAGGTAAACTTTGGTGCTCGAGTGCTCAATGCGAATGATACGATCCGCGAAATCAAAGTCACACAAGACTCACACTCCAGTTGATGCGCATTCCTGTGAGAGCTGAGAACTGGGAGGAAACTGGGAACTAATTCGGTCAAGAAGAGCTATGTTAACTCTGTTTTGATTCGATTGAACTTCGTATATTCCAGTGATTGAATTGATTTGTAGTCAATTACTCTGATCTAATCCCTTTTATTTTTCGACCTTTTTATCATAGTCTGATGAAGACAGCACAATTTATCGGACGGCAAAACATGATTTTAAGTCAATAGGTCGCAAAGTCAAAAAATTTGTTACCAAACGTGTCAAATTCGGCTCCCCGGGTCATTCAAGTAAGTGTGTTCAGTAGGAAACCACGACTATTTTGTGATGCACTTAATATATATTTACTTAAAAATAATAAAATGAAATTGCCAGGAAGAACACAATTGATTTCGCTGTTACCGCCCTTTATCGGACTCGCGGGCCCCATAACTTTTCTGTTCTGTCATCCCTGTATTTGAATACTCCGTTGTTGATTTAGCGTTCACTTGTCATCTTGTAAACCTGCTAAAAGCTGACTTTGACTAAACTGCTGGAATCATTTACGTGGTGTTTTGCTCGCAAATCGATGTCACACGTCAAAGGGACAATCGCCGACTTCGACTGAATTGTTTTCCATCGAACATTTCATCGGCAATTCCAACTTTTTATATCAGCTCAGAAAAAACTCATTATAATTGTATTATATTGTGTGGACTTTCCGTGCATGAATGTTCCAGTACAGAAGAAAAAATAAATCAGTACACCGACTCAGGCAGTTGTTACGTTCTGCTCTTCATCCAGCTTGAAATGTAGACCCGGAGAGGGACGATGACCTTTTCAGTTCATCCACTATATTCAAGGCGATACGTACATATCTGGGTACCGGCAAGTAATCAAACCCATAGTATGCGAGTTACCCTTCATACCAAGCTACGTTTGTTCGTCTTTCGTTAAATCTGGACACGTTTTGCCTATTGTCCGCCTTTTCGTAGTCATTTTTTCACTTGTCGGACAAGGTTGGAAGAAGTGATGCGACGATTAGGCTATGACATAGCGTGGATGGGTATGAAGAAATTAGCCTCGGTTTTAGCACGGGCTAGTGGTTCCTGGTTGGAACTCCGAAGACAAGGATTGCCAGTGAATGGAGACACTGAAAGACCTGACTCCGAACCGAAGTCAGTGACGCGAATGCTGTATGGCCTGTTTGTGAAACTAATCGCCGTTAAAAATAATCCAAAAAGAACCAAAAATCACAGAATGTGTACAGTGAAAAGGCAAAAGAAAACCTTATTATTTTTCCCTATTTCACCCTATTTCTGCATAATTTTATTCACATGCTGTTGCGCCGGCATCAGGCTTAGGTTTAATTCAGTATTATATATCTCACTCATCAAGACACTACTTACAAATTTCTCATATGGGTATGTATATTCTGGTGGCATTCTGCCTGCGTCCCTAAGGTTGGCTTAGCCCAATTGACAAACAATTGCCTACGAATCACACCTGTGGTTCTTCTATGGACTCTTTGATGAAGAGCTTCCATGCACACCCTTGACGCTTCAAATCATATATACAGCCTGGCCAAAAACCTATGGAAGCGATTGAAACCGCTCATCACAGGATATGAACGTTCAATCAACAACTCTCTGCAATTCTTGGAAAAGTTTTACGGGACAAACATCGAAGAAGATGAAATCATGATCTCCTTCGACGTCGTGTCCCTTTGCACATCAATACCTCTAGATCTGCCAAGACAGA
>LUCM01006371.1:275297-290476 GCA_008360955.1 Fasciolopsis buskii
TGTGATTCGTTGATAATTGTTTGTCAGTTGGGCTGAGCCAACCTTAGGAACGAGGGCAGAATGCCCCAGAATATACATATGTATATATAGAAGCAGCAAGTAGCATAGTATGTGGATGCGTGAACAAAATTTGCCCGGGAGCACACGACACGACCGGTTTGGCGGTTATTGTCGCTCGTCAGGTATGCGTACTCGGTGCTCTGTTATCCAAACATTCACATATTTGTACACTCCGAATTGATATTTCTCACGAGAATCAAATCCGTAGCATATACATATTATATGAGCGCCATGTGAACACTTTTCATTTTAGTAGGCAACAACATAAAGGATCAAATAGTTGAGTTAGTGTTTCTTTTGTTCGGTCAGAAGTGGCGAATTATTTCCATAAAAGGCCGTACGCTGTGAAGTTATCTAGCCAGTGAATAGGTTAGAAATTTAGTTGACATCCCGTTTTAATCAGTACATGTAAATCTCAATCACGAGCTTGTTGGAGAGAAGAAAGGAAGATGTATTCACAAAAAATTGACTCAGGCATTGCTAGAATCCCCGCGGCAATAGACATTAGCACACATTGGGCCTAGTTTAATTTTTCAGTAGCTTTGTGATCATGTTGATTTGGCACCCAGCAAATCCAGTATGAAATTTTTTTATCCCAGGCATCATAAATTTTTAAAATCTCTAAGCCAATATCTACTGATTTGTCTGAATTGTCCATCCAAGAAATGAAATATTTTTTTGAATAGGATCACGATTTGGAGTGACGGATGTTTTTCATATGAGGGATATCTCGGACCCAGTTAAGCATTCAACCTATTTAAGTCAGACTAAAAGAAAACCGCTCCATTTAGAACAACATGCTTTCTAAATTCTGGTAGAATGGAACACGAGGCACCATTTGTAGATATCTTCTTTTCTTCATATTGCCTGCTTTTTACAGAATAAAGCGAATATCTCCGTCAACACAACGATAACAATTTCCATCATACTTAGAGCATTTTTCTTCCGTTTATATATGAGAGTTTTCTCATTTTATTCGTGTTAGAATAAATGTTCTGCAAGTCACCATATACCATGCATCCATCATCAAACTTAACGAGTCGCCAGACTAACACCCTCACCATTTTCTACTAATACACAAGTCATTCACATTTTCTGCCTTATTGGAGAACTGATCCCTACTTCATATCCGTTGACTCTCGAAGTATTTAATTATTATTCAACTTTATCTGAACAATGGAGTATGAAATGTCGGTAATAATCCGCATTCGGATTAGGGTAATAACTCATATTTAATTTTAACAGGAACACGATTACTTCCGTGAGCCCTTTTGAATATGATCGATTTCATTTTATGTCATGCAAATGGTATCCGTGTTTAGCGTGAAATACCAAGAAAAGCATAAATAATAAATGTTAAACTGACCAGGGATGCTTTTAATCAACTCATAACACTCCACATTTTGGTAACAAAGGATTTTACTGTTTTTGCTGACTGATTCACTACCACGACTACAATGCAAGCAATTAACGCAGTATATTTGAATGACCTTAATTCTCGATCATCTTTGACTTAAATCAAAATCTTTCCTAAACGAAAATTGTACTCGTCCTTTTCAATCATGACTAGTAGACCAAGTTCACTCAAAATATCCCAATTAATAAATGATTAACTTGTACCTAAGAATATGGGCATAATCGTGGGTGGGTTGTTTGATAAAATAGTTGTTTCCGTCGGACTAGCGAAGTTTTATCATTTGTTAATTTAGCAATCACTGATTTCTGACTGACTTCCAAAGTTAGTCTATTTCTTGCAATCAAAGACAAGAGTAATCTGAATCATACTAAATTGCATTTTAAAGAAGTGATGTCTGTACTTCGGTTTAAATGCAGTGTATTGGATCTACCGCTGACCGTGTCTTGGCAATCACTAACTTCACATCGATTATTTAGCTAATGTCCAACCTTTCCGCAGTACTTACATCCATTACCTTCGGTCTAGCCACAGCTGATGCTGAAATAGTGCACATTAAAAGGTTCTATTCTTGCCAACCTTGGAACGTAGACTCGGAGGCAGTTATCTCGCTTTCTTCGTGTGATTTGATGAAGTTGCTCACCGAGTCACGGGAAGACGAGTCATCCACTCGAGTAGATCGATTTTGCCCCATTATCAGTCACTTGACACTTGATACAATTTCACTTTGGCATTGTGACAAACTGTACTGCGTTGATGGAGACGTGGACATTCGGTTAGGTAAACTTTGCGCCGTGCAGCTTTCAACGAAATGTGATCGGAATCTCGGCCGAATAAGAACATCATCGCCATTCGGAAATGGACATATAAGAGATGAATACGTGGGAGAATTGTAAAATTTGTGGCATAGTTACTATCACTGTGATCAATATACCAAAAGTTTGATGGACTAGATTTGGGAAGATGAATTCAAGAGCAGGAGAATGACAAAGACTACTCATCTTGTATAAGTAGTGCTCGCGAGCCGTGGCCATGGTGGCTCAGTGAGACAGGCCCTTAGCATTGACTCTTGGATGCATTGTGTTTGCGTGGACTTCCCATTCTACGTAACATCTTACCACCTCGAAACAACTTGAGTGATCGAAAAAATTCCCTTTGGGTCCCGTTCAGCGAGGCTGTTACTAAGGCAAGAAGACATAAAGCATCCGTCTATGATAAATTCCTTTTTTCTCATAGCCTAGGCAGGGTGAACGTTTTCATGGTTCTTAGAGGTACTTGCCTTCGTAAGACCATTTTACTTCAAAAACCAAGTTTATACGGCGGTAGCAAGTTCATCCGCAGGGTGCACACTTGAGACAAGGAACACATTTTGTTTGTACGCTCGTTAAAATATGGCAAATTGTAAGATAGCTCCAATTCAAATCGATATTCGTGCGGCAAAGTATCGCCCACAAAGCCGCGGTCGATTAAAACGACAGGCCTCAATCGTAATTTTGAAACCCTCAATAATGAACAGAAGCTGAATCTCTCAAGACTTATGTTAAAGGAAACAAAGAAAACTAACCTAACTTCACCGGGAGCTAGCACATTTAACTTGAACTTACTTGTTCTTGGTCCGAACACTTATCCATGCCAGGCGATTATTTTACAACCAGCAATTCCCTGCAGGTACGACTTCTTCCGTCCCCAGCTGAATGCTATTAGTGTATGATATATTGTTCAAAATTCAAAAGATCTACTTGGCTAAGCAAACATATACATAATATATACACATACATGTATGTATGTATTTATTTCAATTCTGAAGAATTGAATCCTCGCTCTTCCTCGATGGTCAATTTGGCCGCGGTGAATATGCAAATAACTTCTGAACTGTCCGGTGAAGAGTCCGATACGGATATGAACAGTAGTGTATACGACACCAACTCATTAGAAGATAGTGCGGCACTCAGGTCACGAGTTTCACGATACGAACGACAATACACGTTTGATCAACGCGATGATATCAGTCATCAGTCTTCGAACACATCCAAGGCCACTTCAGCCGGTTCGCCACATCCTCTCCACGGTTCCGTTCGGGATACGCGAACCCGTATGCATGGCAAAGTAAGTCCCGGACAACAAGAACAAATATCTGAGCAGACTAATGACGGGAGCCAAATCCAATCCGGTTCCATGGCTCCCAGATCACAACAAAAAAATTCTCCAATTCCAAAGGTTAGTCTCCTGGATAAACTTACCTCTCGCGGTTTTTTACTCGCAACCTATACCGTGCATTGAAAAAGCTGTTTTTGCTGCCCAACCAGTAGTTTAAAATTTGTTAATACTTTTGTCTAAACAACTCTGCTATATATATATATTGTTAATATTAATAAAATTATCGTTGTGACGGGGAACGAATACGTGGATTTGTCTGATTGGTCGAGTGCTTGGGCACAGGAATGCTTCTGTCAGTATGACTGGATACAGATATTAGAAGTTATTTCCTGTTTGCATCTTTTTTCGGTTGAGCTGATGCGAAAATGATAGAAGTAGCGAATATCCTAATTCAAGCCGTTTATGGCCATGAACATGCAATTCGATGAGAAAGTATTTGCCGGTGTAAATTTTGCTATTTTTTCCATAAGTCAAATGAATGGCTTCAACGTCGTCTCCATGACTACTACTGGGTCGGCAGAGGGGTAATATTTAATCGGAAATGAAGATTGTATCATTTGTGCATGGTAAAGTAGATCGATAATTCGTGATATATACGAAAACCAACAATCTGTTGCAATTTATACCAATTCAGTGCCTAGTAGGAACACTTTTTGATCGTTCATTTTCATTCTAATCCAGTCTTACACGCTATTCCCACCCTTCTCGTTTTTTTCTTTGTTTTAGTTTGGACGGCAATGGCTTACGTAACTTTTGCACATTATATCATTGCTCTAATCACACGAATGCAAATGTAAACACGAAAACAACTGAATGTGACAAGCTAAAAGCTCAGAATGAATGACCTATTATGGGACATTAAATATTGTTGTTTGGCTAGTGCAAAACAGGAATAAAAATGTTGGAATTGAGATCAGAATGCACGTGAACTGGAGCATCAGTGCAATAGACCCTTGGGAAACACAATAAAGGGTTGTCCACAAAAGATACGTGTGTTGGCAAACACATGGATGCATGTATTTATTCATATACTTGCACAGTACTTTCACGTGACACACGGGCAGTTCTTGCTCAAACATGCACGTCCAGATATGCGGAACCGTTGAAGTCAACGATCAGGCTTGATGCGATTGGCTATTCATGAAAATATGATAGTATGTCATCCTACCCCTGTCAATGCCTCAAGGTGGAAAGTCGAAATCCCATTTTTACTGCTGACTGTGCTGCCGGTAACAGAAATCTAACGGAATTCATCAAGGAATACTGGCGTAATCTTGTGCAAGCATACGGCACACAAGCAAACCGTCAGTGGTGCTTATTGTAGGGAATGTAGGGTGAGAACGAATGACGCATTAGAGAAGCATGCAACGAACCAACCAAACCAACTCCGTACAATGAAAGACGTGAGCCTATGGCTATTTAAGGGGAGAATACTACGGCTCGGACTCACCTCGGAAGTGCCCGCACACCAACGAACCCACATCTGCGGGCAGAATAATGTTGTGACGCCACAGAATAGCAACAGTGCAGTTGATTGGACAATCACGAGTTCGCGCACGCACACAGACACATACAAACACACATGCACACACACATACAAGAGGTCGTTATTCACTTTCGGTTGATTTCACTCTCAGTCAAACCAAGGTCATTTATTATTCTTGGCATGGCGTTCAGGTGACTGTCCAATCAAATACGCTGTTCGTATTGGGTAGCTTTACATAACTGTTCGATCAGCTAAACCGTCAGCCCATTGGCGAGTAAGGGGACAGCTTACTATCACGTGATTTCTGACCAGCAGTCGGATTCTATACGCATCGAAGCTGTGGGCTTAGTTCTGTTTGCATCTTTCGCCTATTAGATTCATTCGTGCTCGAACCACAGGTATGTGGCTCGAACGCATCGTGGGCACACTGGCGTGTTTTCGTGTGTCATGATGGTTGAACTGTTGATTAAAACTCAGTCATCTGCAAGCCCGCATTAGCTCTGTCACTGATCCAGTCGGTGCACATTTACACAACTCTGTGGTTGGCCGTATACACAATGGTACCGTCTTCGTGGCAAAGCTGTGGACCTAGGTTTGGAAATATCGGTATATGGTTTGGTGGACTTGTTGCACGTATGAAACTCTGGTTCACCAGCCATTTTCACCCAACTTTCCTTACAAGGGATCATCGCTGGTGTTTTGTTTGTCTGTGTGATATGACTGGAAGATTTTACCGATGATTTCTGGCAAATTCAGCCGACGTTTTATTGCTGATAACACTTTCAGTAGAAACAACGAGATTTCGGCTTCACCATAGAAACTTATAACAATGAATCCTTTCATCCAGAGCTAGTAAAGAATAATCGGACGGTACAGGGAGTAAGTCCACGGTGATTTTCTCGGCTGAGGTTTCTCATGCTGATAGTGTTTGGAGCTCACAATTATCACAAAAAGCGATTTGGTTGAATTGTCATCAATACTCCAAGAAGAGTTCTTTAAAATACAGCAAAGGAACAGTTCAAGAAGACTCACAAATAGCTGGTTGCTTGATAAACATGGCTACCAACTAACATCTTCTTTCCATTTGCTTTCCAGCATCCCCAAGTTGCACGCAGCACGGTAAGCGATCTCTTGGAAACGGACTGACAAATACTGATAAACCTTGAGAACGTCACATGACTTGGAAACCGTCTGTATGAAAGTTTCGTCGCTATTGAAATTGCGGCTTAATTATCCGGGTTTTCGTGGCCTAGAAATTTCCACCATCTCATTTCCAACCCTTTTTAGGGATTGTGTCAAAATTATTAGGGTTTATGTCAAAAGTATTCAGAATTTGTTTAGCAACCTCCTCTCTTCTGAGAGATCTGGCACGTGGAAACCGGCGGACAGCTTCTGGAGCAGTGCATGCATGGATAATCAGTTCTCCTTACGGCGTGTGTGCAAGATGGGTCACGCTTTAGATGTACTTTGACGAGGTCACACTTAAGCCAATTAAGTGACTATTGCCAATAGTTTAGACACGATTCCGAAATAGTGTGGAAAGTGGCATAAGGTATTACCACGCAAAAGTAAGTACGGTAAATTCCACGTAGTATATAGACAAAATTTTTATTGCGTAATCTCATCTTGTGAGACGAGAAAGTATATTCCTGGGCGCAGAAACAGTGCCGCATTTGAAGTGACAGAAGATACTAGGAAGCTAATGTACCCGTTGAATTGTGTGCGATGTTTGTAGTTCGATTCGGAAAAACCACACCTTTGGTGAAATTTCATGCACAAATCCAAAAGTCCTATCCTCCATCGATTGTTCTCCTGTTATATCAAAGGCCTGGTTGATGCACCTGATTAACTTATGGACCACGAAACCAAAGAGACATACGCTGTTCGCATATTTCATTCGCCCGGAATAAGCTGAACGCTTCCAAAACTCCGATACTAAATGGCTGCCTTATCAGGCGATATCAAAAGGCACTGATTCTGGCGCAATGCTTCATATTGCTACCCATTCTGCCCAACTTTGAGTAAATAGGGCTTGGCGGCCTAAGTGAATAAACTATCACTCATGGCGTTACTGACCGAAGAGAAGGTCAAATTAAGTGTTCACAAAAGTATTCATTAATCAGTATCGCGACTCAGTTTACCGTTAACAAACTATGAAAAAATAAAACAGCTGTTTCATCCCAATTAGCATTTTTCCGCAATGCTTGCTCACCGCCATTTAACTGGGTCCCGTACCCGGGACGAGGGATGGTTGGTCAAAATCTTTACCCACTGCGCTACAGTACAAGCTCTCAACGGTTCATAGGATTTTTTCACATGACAGCTCCTAACTCCTACTCGTTTGCACGACCATATGGCCACTTATGCCCAGCTCTCGGCTTCCGCCGATCAACGACTTCTCTACCGGTCTCCTAACAGTCATTTGAGCGTGGATACTGCGAGATCAGTGCTTCCGGGAACCATGCAATCACAGACTACCAACAACGAACGAAATAGATATGTCGAGCTTTTTCGGATCCCCGAGTAAAAGAGCTCACATTGGTTAACTTCCTTCCACGATTCCTGTGGCTTCGCGAATCGGAAAAAAACAAATACTCCTAAAACTGAATAGATCTGTTAATTTGTGCTGATTTTTCGGACAACTTGATGACAGTAGACGTCATATGTTTAGACGATATCTTTGCAATTAACGCGTACAAATACCCGAAATTCTAGCTTGGTAGAACACGAACCGACCGGTAAACTATCATTCCAAGTCTGGGACTCGAAAATGGGACCATTTCAGGTACGGTCTCCATTCAGTCCAAGCCTCTGGGTAGTCATGTTATTACCAATTGCTACTACTCCGCTACTTCGTGCAGCTAACCCTCGGAAACACGTCATAGTATAAGTCTGAGTGGCCAGTATGAATGCTATACCATATCCGTCCAAATTGCTCCATTTAATATTTGACTTTATGACCATAAAGTATCTTTTTGTCTTCTCCTTGTTCCAGAGTGTGACAAGTGGCAATCAGAACGTGGTCAGTTACAAGACGGAAAACGTAAGTATTTGCTTCTCAGCTCTCGTATAGAACGGGGCAAACGATTGAACAACATAGACTCTATTTGCAGACTTCGAAAAATCTAATTAGTTTATTATGTACTAGTATGTGTATAAATTTCACCTGAATCCAATTTGTAATGTCAGGAGTGTAAGTACGTATGTGTATGTATGTGTGAAAGCTCTCCGTTATGAAGTTCACACCTGTCACGCTACAAATTGCATTCCGACGGGACATACCAATTAGGAGTGCACAAGTATGGAGATGTTTGGACAAGAAGGTACGAGGAATGCATACCAGAGGAGTTGCAATGGCCATAAAACTGGCCATGTGCTTCCGGGGAAATTTGATTCACTCGTCCAGATATTACCAACAATATATATATATATATATGTATATATGTATATACCTCGGCTACTGTCACGCCTCTATAAAAATGCTTATTACCGATAGTGAACTGACACGTGAAATACACGTCCCGAAATCCTCAAGCTTCAATAGTCTGAGTGCGGTTATTCATGAATAAAATGGATATACTGCGCGGTGCTGTAGCATGCCTCATCGTTGCCCATTCGGTGGGACGAGACACTTCAAGATCAGATCAATTCAGGATTGCTCTCCAAAAGAAACACAAACGTGTCATGAAATTTGGAATAAACCTCAAATTCATTCATAGTGATGTGATGAGGTTGGCATACCATTAGAGATTCTAACGTTAACTAACTTTTGTCCCGTAATGCCAGCCATGTAAGCGGACAGGACTAGGAAAGTTCCAACCTCGTCTCGACCATCAAAACGATGTTGAAGGTAGGTAGATTGCATTTTGCACCTCCAAAGTGTAAAACAAGGCTTCAGGGATGAAATGGTTCGTAGTCGAATTCATTTCATGCAAGGGAAGATTTGGGAGAAATAGGCTGGTACGTATTAGTAGTAGGAGATTGAATATTTTCATGAACTAATTCACCATGTGATATCATCGCTCAACTGACCAATAAGAAACGATGGACTCATTGTATAGCTGTTTCATCCTTGTTAAGAATCATGACCAGCGCCCGTCATCGTCGGGTACTCGTTTATTCGATAAAGTATCTTCGCGCATACAGAAGACTCGATTTGGATTTTGAAGTATGATACATTTTCGCCCGTGCACGATATCTAATTATGGATCAAAGGTTGAATTTACATTGAGGAGCCAAGATTGCACCTGCCATACGGGTCATAAAGATGGCCGTTGCAGACAGATGTAGGAAGACATTCGGTGCTTGAACAATTACTTCTTCGTCGTATTACTAGTGTGCTAGATGAGCTGAGGTTAGACCTAGGATAGCGGATCATAGGACTCACACCGCTTGACAAATAATGGACTGGCATTGGGTGTGCTCGCAGGTCGATTGCCTCGGTGTTCACTGTCTTACCAGGCAAGCGGTGATTACTAACTAGGTCGATGTGAACAGTCCGTGACAAGGGAACGGGGGAAAGAAGGCTTTAGCCGAGTGAGATTATCAGATTGTGCTCCATGAGATGCCCCCAAACGGTGGATGGAGACCTTAAATGAAATGGCTAGATGCCGCTATTATCAAATTCTTACACTTGAAATATTTCCGTTTCCACAAGCCCATCACTCTAATGATCTTTTGATTTTTCTCACTATACTTCACTGTTGCGAGGTTGCAATCAGAACTGGAGCACGCTGATTCAATATTAATGATTTCACAAACTTAAACTGTTAACTTAGAGGGTAGTACCCCGAATCTTTGATGTTAAACAACGCAGCGATGGATGTCTCGCAATCAACTGGAACCTGGTGACTGATTGGTTATTCCCACTTTCCTGGTATTCAATAATCAATTCGGACAAAAAACGTCGATGAAATAACTGCCACGTGCTCTGTGACCCTCCGTGTCTGGTTTGCAGTTGAAATTTAGACATATCCCCTAGATCGTATGTCAGATAGCTAGATGGAGAAGACTGAGCATTCGGGGTTGTTGTTCAGCCTAGTGGGGATGTCTTTTGAGGATGGCACCCTTAGCATAAGCTGTCGATGAGCAAAGAAAATTTTTGACCATTTCGACAGAAGTTCTGTCTGACCAATCATCTCTGAGCCGAAGACGTCTACCTTGGGGGCCGTAAGGAGGAAGTTGGGAGAGGAGAGGGAAACCCAGTACCGTATAGATGTTATCTGATGTGTTGGGGTTTAATAAATTCTTCAGTTCCCGTTCTTGTTGCTTAGCCCTGACCTATGTTAAGGTCTTGCTTCGAAATCGGTGAATATTCATTGGCGATGATTCCTAACAAAGATGGCTTCCTTGTCAGCTGAGCGTTGATATCCCATGTTGAATAATTTCTTCGTTACTGGGCTATTTGATTCGGTTCACCACGGACGATCGAATTTCCATATACAACTTTAATTTTCGGCTTACCGTTGATCGGTATGGCAGTGCACTGTTGAGTGCGGCAAATCGTTGACCAGTAGCTTCGGTTTTCACATCACGTGAATCACAAAATTTCTTTTCGCTGACTGGCAGCACTGTTAGCGTGACTAATCTATTGGTACCGTTGGCAAGCCACCAAACTTGTGACAACTTCAAGAAACTCGACTTAAGCAGCTCTGCCAGGATTTAGAGGCTGGCGAATTTGTAACACTGATGAAAACAAATTTATTTTGGGCTGACGGAAGTTTCTTTGCATGCAAAATGTTGTATTGGTCAAGCCAAATCGACGAATCAGCGTCAATACAAGCGGATTTGAGTGAACAGTCAATTAATTCTTCCTTTTGATCTAATCTGGATCACTCCTTCCCTCTATCTGTTTGAAACAGACTCCTTTTCAGACTCGTGTGGGATCGAGACCATTCAGTGTAAGTTTCGCATTCAACTCGAAGATTTCCTATTTCTACCATGTAAATAATGAAAAGTGAAAAGTATTCAATTAGAAAAAGCTTGAACGCTAATCAATAAATATCTTTTGCTAGGCCCTCTGTGATAAGCTTGAGCGATGGAAAAATGTTATTCCTCTGAAGCAGTCGATTCCAAATTATCGTATATAATTTTTGCGTGAGTTGGTGCTCTTTCTAGAGTAAACATAATACAGTGCCTTCTTTGATGACGTGGATATTTGGACGTGAACAGCTCTTTTATTCAAATCAACAATAATAGGCTTCCTCGGCAGGGAAAGATATGGATAGTCACTTTCGATGCAAAACAAATCTCAGACTTTGGATACCTTTGTGTAATCTGCTCGCGTTTTTACGCATTCATCCTCGTGCATTTTCGCTTCCTCGACTTGACCTAAAGGAGATCTAACAAAATCGATAGATAATCATGTGACGCCTATCATGTGATCGAGTGACACACATGTTTAACTTTCTTTGATTTCCGTTCCAGCATTTGTTCCATTGAGCACTAATCACAAAACCCTGTTCACGCAAAAGTATTAGCTTGGAAGTCTGGTCCACATTGTGACAGAGCACTTACTCACACACACACACACACACACACGTACATACATACATACATACATACATACATACATCTGTCTCTTATACACATCTAGATGTGTATAAGAGACAGNTGAGCACTAATCACAAAACCCTGTTCACGCAAAAGTATTAGCTTGGAAGTCTGGTCCACATTGTGACAGAGCACTTACTCACACACACACACACACACACACGTACATACATACATACATACATACATACATACATACATACATACATACATACGTACACACTTCAGACGGTTAATTGGTGTGAGAATTAAGTTTGGAAATTCATCTCGAGTGCAAAATATCTTGGTACGTGAAAGCGTTGTTTGTTCAGAATGAACGGATGAAAGTTGAAATTGTTCTTTATTGTATAACCGGTGTCAGTTTGACTTCCGTGAATCTGAATTTGACGTTGTCTCGATGTACACGAGACAGTGATACCAATAACATGCACCCAGTTTCTTGGGTAGTTCGCGGTAAATCACTATCATTGTCAACTTTATCTGACTCAGACAGTCCAAGACAGCGATTGCTGATTTGATTCTTATTTCTTGGGTTGGTGGTGAAGGAGACCTCAATCGTTTGATATCCTGAGCTATTTGACGTTACCCGCAATCAGATAACGATTTGCTTAGCTAGCGAATTATCATAGATTCTTTCGTCACCCAGTGGTCCATTGTCTCTTTCTATCGTCATATCCGAGATGCCTTTCCTTCCCGGCGTTTTGTCTACTACTTAACCGGTCTCGTTCCGGTTATAAATCTATTTGAGCTCAATTCGTTCATCTTGTGGCACTTGCGTCTTACCCGTCTGTCGAGCGAATGTTCTTCCAAAGGCATTCGAATTCATTTAATGGACAATGGGAATTCATTCTACGTGATACATATGTGAGCATGAAAACGAGTTTGGTCAGTCGTCTGCGTTTTTGTCCGTTGCCTAGGATGCTAATGAATGTTAGTTGGTCTCATTTCACAGAGTACCAGTTTCGTGATAAGTGAAACCTTGTTCACTTAATGATCGGTTAGTTCTAATTTATGGTTTTCATGATCCGGTAGATCGAGAGTGCATGCGGTCCACTGTTTGGTCACGTGCTTGGGCTCAATCAGTTGATGAGTCACCGCTCCTAGTCACCATCGTGTCACCGTTTCGTTTAGTACTGAGGCATTTATTTTATTTACCGCATGTTTGCTGTTCAACAAGCAGTAGCCAAGTGATTAAAACCGGCATTGTACGGAGTTCATGCACTAGTTCTACTCTCCTCTCCAGTTTACTTTATTATTTTGTTCGTTCGTGTGTACATGTCCAATCAGTCAGCCACAGACACCACTAGATTGAAGGGTAGCGGACTTTGTCGTCCTGATGTGCGGTTTCGATGACTATGCAATGCAAATGACATTTATGTAAACTGTTATTGATCAGTGACAGCGTGCTCGAAATGATTGTTGACTTGTCGCGGCTTAAAAGCGAACGATATTTATTTAGGAGGATGAATAACGTCTAGTTACCAACAAAGGGTAAAATGTTTGTTTTGCTCAGCCCCGTGAAAATTTCCCAAATCCTTGTGTCTACTTATGTTCGTGTGGTGAAGAGGCATGCCAATTAAAATATACTAATCTATCCATCTATCCACTCGTATCTATCAATCAATCAATCAATCAATCTATCTATCTATCTATCTATCTATCTATCTATCTATCTATCTATCTATCTATCTATCTATCTATCTAATATCAAATGATAGAGGTTGGCTGTGAATGTGGGACCCTTGAAAATGACGCCGTAGTTCTTTGTTTTCGTTGGATAAGACGGATTCTGAAGGGGGTGTACGAACCAAACTCCTCGATTCTTGGTTCTACCGGCTGCCATGAGACCTTCGAGCTATTGATACAAGTTGATCAGAAGACGTATTAACTGGACTACAATGCACAGGCCCTCAAGGTTTTGCAAACATCTCTTCTGTTATTGTAAATCATGTCTTCTGTGCAAAGGCTGGGTGTAGGATATCGTAAGGGGATTTGCCACTTGGGCGGAAAAAGACCAAGATGGGTGCCGTAAATAATGATTAATATTCAACGACATGGAGAAGGAGAAGAAAGAGGTGTCAGGAAAATATAACTTGGGATACTGAGGCAACCCGGTTCAGTTATTCTTGGTTTGTTTTACCTTAACTTCTACGCTCTTCCTCTCGTACCATTCTTATTGGACACCAGTTCTTAAACAAAGGCATGCGGTGTCCATGACGACTTATATATGTAATTATAATAGTGAGGTGTGAACGTTAGGGGAGGTGATATGGGTAATACTTAACCACAAGCGAATTTCCGCCCTTAATGATCTGTCCTGACTAACAGCCAGTCAGATACGTACGACAGCACCCTCGCCAATCTGTCGACTATACCAAAGCCAACTTCCTTCCCGTAGCCTGATCAATATATTAAAATGGCACATAAAACTAAGAAAACATGCCAAAAATATTTCAAACCAATACAACCTATCACTATCCAGCAGTAAACTTATTTTTGTTTCATGGCGGCAACAGTACCAAAGGAAAAAACCCCCTTCAAAGAGATTCAAACGCGAAAACCTACCAATTCACACCTTGTACAGGGTGCTGCTGGCCAGTCGTAAATGTGAACAAGTAGAACCTTGCCAGAAGAAACCTTCTCGCGGGATGACACACTGCCATGTTGGCACCGGCAAACATTATAGGGTTAAAAAAAGGGAAAAGCACCACCCTAATCCACTGACGATGCAAGTATGACTTGTACATAGTTACCGAAGAGTAGAAACGAGGCCAATTTTTTCGTTCCTTAAAATCCGAGTATACGGAGGTCAGTATGAAATTATTATGTGCTGGTATGTCGAAAGCAAGACAAATCAGCCTTTGCAATAATGCGTTTTTTTTCACTGATGTATTTGTTGCAATTTGCCTGTCGTTTCCTAGTGCCAATCTTACCTAGTGATCTCGTAATGGCTCGCTTCCAAAGGTGAAGTAATTGATCGAATTGCTTGCTGTTTCTGATATATTGCTCAAATTTCGACGAGATGCTTTAGCATCTCATCGGGTGTATATTATTAGTTTTCGTGATGCTATCAGCATTTTGGTTGACGTCTTCCTTTTGATGAACTGGCAAGAGCGACGGCAATCGAATCGACCGGAAAACGGCCTAGAACTTGTATTTGCTGTGGTTGATTCGATCCGGTGCGACATGGACACACGACTGTGGTGAATGCGCACTCACAAGAGACTTAAAAACTTAGTCTGGTTAGAAGTTTTGTTCGGAAATCGACGCCTGTTATGTTGTCCTACACCTAGGAAATAGACTACGGAGGACTACTAAGCTTCTAGCTCACCGTGACATATTTGGAATCTATAGTTCTACTTCATGTATTGTAGAATCGGATACTGGAATGATTATCCATGAAACGCCAGGATTGTGTTGCACATCTCATAGCGTTGTTTATTGTGCAGATATACATATATTTATAAGGTAGGAAAATAGATTAGATAGATAGATTTAGATAGTAGATAG
>LUCM01006371.1:294269-314990 GCA_008360955.1 Fasciolopsis buskii
TGTTGTCAAGATTATCGGTTTCTGTCATCAAATTTGTTTTTCCAATTTTGGTAAATACATTTGCAATTTATTTATTCTCGAACTGAATCAAGCACTGATTCATCGACATATGATTCTACCCTATTTAGTTACGCGTTTATCATCGAGATGCATTCAAGAAAAATGAATATATCGGACGTGTTATGGTCTATCCGGCAACACTGGCTTTTGGTCTGTGAGTAAGCATTGTTTCGAATACCCTATGTCTGCTTGTGTGCGCTGATTCGATCTCAAGCTTGTATTCTATTTGCCCAATCCTTTTCGTTCCCTCCTTAGGGATAGCACCGAGATGTTGATGAATGAAAGAAAACAAGCGGAATTCAGATGATTTCGTCGAAGTCAACCATTCCCAAATACACATTAAGGTGATCTTGCTTGGGATGATGTCTCGCCAGTCCCACACCGTGAAAATTAATGTATGAATTGTTGAGGTGCTGAACGGGCTCGAACCCGTGAGCTTTGCAGCAGCACAGCTTTCGATTTCTCGTACTGTCCTAAAATAAGTTAATCCATTTTAATAGTCGGTGAATTATGTTTAGTCGTGTTGTTCCTCGGAACGAGGAAGTGATCGACGCGGCCAGTTTAATGACTTAAACCAAGTTAGTTGCCGTGCATCATTGTAAGATTGGTTACGCAACATAAAACTGACACTGGGAGGCGGGCTAAGTTCTTGGTCTGTAACTCCTCTAGTCGGGTGATAGGCGTATCTACACCGAAAGTCAATGGAATGTTTCCTTAACTCCCTTTCGGGTCATAAGAGTGACGTGTAGGCCAAAGCGGATTCTGTGAGAATTGAAAGATGAATGTGGAACTAAATACGGTACTATCATTGTAATCGTTTATGCGATAACTTAAAGATAAATACCTCAACAATGACCGAACAGAGAGAGAGAGAGAGAGAGAGCAATCAGCTGGACCGGGTCAGATGATCCGACAACCGTTCAATTTCAAAGCACGCAGCACGATAAGTGAACCAGACAAAACGTGTACCTTAAGAGGAAGTTGATACAATAAAACAACTTGATGTCACTGGGGTTGGACACTGAGAACTAGGAAGTAGGCCAGTGCTGCGAGGGATTAACACGAATCAGACAACAAAATAAGGGGCAATAATGCCAATTGATGGGTTTTCATGCTTACCATAACTTTATTTTAATAAGGACTGATGTGGTCACCTAGACTTGTAAAAACTGGAATAGGCTGACTGCTTCATGCTGAACCCGTTTGGTTCCAAGCCGGCAAAAGCTTTTCGACGGTCGGTACTGTGACTGATGTCAAATGTGTGCCCTCGACTACGAATGCTCCTTGCTCGAGACTGAACTCGGGCCTAAGCAGTTAAATATCCGAACTAACACGGTGACGTACGGTCACCCGTACGGTTAATTGCATTGTTTGACCGGTTCCCGCTAGACGTGACGCGTTTACACTAATCATCTGTGGTATTTGTACTAAAAACCACTGTGCCGAATTTGGTCACCCCAATGACGAACGAACACGAATTACCAGTAAGCACTGGATTGATTATGACCTAGGCTACGCAACTGAAGATAAATTCGAAACCCACGGCAGCTGGGGAACAGGTTCCGGCTTTATTTACAAATCATGTGTTGAAGCACAAAACAGTAGAAAGCCTGATTGGTCGGATGCATGAGGTCCAATGGCATTCAAAGCATGTTGGAACTTCACCACTGGCTGTCATCACGGTTGTCATTCTCTGGTAGTCTAGGCACACTGCAGCGAATTTGCACGTAGGCTATCCGTTTCAATTTTTCCCACTCAAGACCATGATGAATGATCCTTAGGTAGCTGATCATCGAGATCTGTCTGCACAAAACACAAACAGTTCAGTCCAAATAAAGAAGGGCTATAAAATTCTACAACCACTGCTTCTGACACATAGTTCACTAGTTTCTTGAAACCATTCCTCAAGGGCAAAATCAACATAGGAAAACCACGAAAGCAATTTACAGCTGATTCGTTTTTGTTACGAATCACCACGGTTACACATCCACCGTGTCTGAACTAGGGGGGTGCACCCGAAACCAATGACTATCAGTTGGAAGCTTTGTCCATTAATTTTGAACTTTATATTCAGTTTCTAATAATTAATCTTGTGAAATCGACGAGAAACTTGTGACATATTGCCATCTGATACATACATAGATTAGTCTCTTTAGGTTGCGCTCAACATATTCATCTTACTTGGGAGTTATCTGTGTGCACAGTCGAGTCAATCGTCTATAGCCGTATAAATCAGTAACGGATCAGTGCTTTATCATTTGATGAAGTTCCGTGAACCGGTAAGAGCCATCTCTGCTGGCCTAATGTCTAGGGGGATCAAGTCCCAGTCGTTCGTTCTGGGTTCCTGTTTCTGTTCATGTTTGGATGCGATAGATGTGCTCTATTGATGATTCCAACTAGGGATAAAATAGTTCTGTACGCAATACATTCGCGGTTTGACGTTGGTAAAATCAGCGTAATTATCTGTTAACGAATTATTTCGAGTAACTTGTAATCCGTTACCATGCCCATTGTTCTCGTTGTTTTGATATCGTGTACCTAATTATTTATAAATGACAAGAAACAATTTGGTCCAGAGATTGCGAATGTTCAACGGATGATCCCTGAGAATAAAAGCCAAATAATCTCTCAACAAAATGGGTTTCTTCAATACTAATGTCTTCAACACTCCCTCTGTTGGATTTCTTTTCCCACTATATTTCATCTGGGTTGTTTTTCTGTCATGAGATACGTAACGGTAGGTTTGCGTTGTCTGATGCAAGCATTCAAATGGCAAACTGTATGTGAACGTGTGTAGTATGGCTGTGTGGACGAGCCTTAGGGCATGTGTGTGAGACCTAATCCAACTGACAATCACGCACACCGTAGGGCTCGGAGATCGATCCCGTTGGACAGGTTGACAGTGTTACGCCTGCGCCGACTGAACACGCGCGTCGATCCCAATCGGATCTTGATTCTGACTGACCCTTGGCATATCACCGAACTTCGCTGCTCTCGTCGCCGATTCCTTCGGCAGACTGTTTATGCTGCTCACATTTGAGTTTGCCCGGACGGGAGCTTGTGTGGGGAAGTCCCCTGAATTTTCCAATCCGGTGCCTCATGTTCGGATTAATTACTGCACACGTTTTGTGTATGTGTGTGTGTGTGTTCCGAATGCACCGAAGTGCTTTTGTTGTCAGCAGGTCGAGCGAGTTGAACAGTGGGAAGGTTAACGGCGAACCGATATGAAATGCAGACAATCAACGAGTACTGGTAAGGAGACGTAACAAATTAAGCACATTAACATACATCAAAAGATTGTGGATGTATAAGGCCACAGCAGAACAGCAATGCACAATAAAGGACTCATCGTACAAAACCGAGTATGTGGACACAATGATGCAAACGTTCTGACAACCAATTGGGATGGCGAGTGATACACCGTCGAACGAGTGTGGTCGGAGTTCGAGCGATCGTGACCAAATAGGCAAACGGAAGAGGGTAATTGTTTCGGTCATGGGAAAAGTATGTATCACTACTGGATGGGAAAAGACAGACAAACGAGTTATTTCACTCGGAGTACGTTAGATGACACATTGGATAGTAAGTGACGATGGAGGCGAAAAGTGTCGTGGGTCGAAAAATTTGATGTTCCAGTGATGACAAGGAAAAATATATGGAATATCGAATTTATTTTGGATGATGAGATAACCTTTCTGGACTGCGAGAGGACGGGCAGCAGTGGAACTCGGGATAGGTATGAATGAAACATGTTCAGATTAGGATAGCTCCCGAGAACAGTCGGTAAGTTCTGTCAAAATCGCAGAATTAGGAACCAATGTGAAAATAGGATATTTGGACATGGGTTGGATAAACCTTCATGTCCGCTGGCAAACATGGCACTACGATAACACATATTCGGGAAATGGAATCGGGAAACAGATTATTTGCAGGCTCTAGGATTAGCACAAAAATGATCTAAGCAAACGGATCAAGAACTATGAAGAAAGAATTTTCCTAATAGGAGTGACATATAGCGCAAACACGTGTGCAGGGAAAGAATGATCATTCGACTGTGTGGTTAATGTCAATAACATAATCCTGAAATATATAAAAATTACCTTTCCGAAACGTCCGTCGTCGATTGTAAGTAAACTGAACGGAAAGTTTTGTTTCACTAAGCTTCGAAACAAAATGAACGCGGTGATTGAGTAAGTGAGTTAATAAAATCCTTTCAGGAACAAGTGATTGTTTGCAACATCAGACGCACTGTGATGACAGAATCAAGATCGGTTTCTCTTGCTAATTTCGTCTAAGATCCTACAGCAGTTTCTGCATGTCTTTTAAGATCCAGGGACCGGGAAGTTGATCAAACGCATCAACCCGTGATATCCATACTGAGTTACCCAGGAAAATAATGAGACTAGGTTCCGCTTCATTAATACTTAGTTTAAACTGTCATACATGAAGACTAAATTGATTCAAGCTGTACAACATCTGTGGACTTCAAATATGCGTATGATCCAATCCCTGGGGTACATTCCAGTCATTCACTATATGCGAAACATGATGCCTTTGTCTGGGCACAAACTGATCGCTCTTGTCATACTGGTAATAAATGCAAGTATGAAGCAGATTTATGGTGCTTTCATAGTTTCCAAATTGAGGGTTGAGGGTTGATATCACATGATGACCTATTTCATGAAATTAAATTACATAGATTTTGGGCTAAAATCCTTGAAAAAAGGGTTCAGTCAATAATTAACATTCTGATTATAACAATAAGTTTACTTCATGATGAAGACTACTCGAATATTCATTTTTTTCTCCTCAGGGATAAAGAATTTTCTGTCCCCCTGTACGATGAAACCGAGCGTAATGTCATGAAACCTTTGGGAGAGCTGAATTTCTGGATCACACTGGGCGAGGTCGAAGACATGCGTGTTCCTGGTGACCGGCGACGATCAATGATTAAACAACTGAAAGAAGATCGCGAAGTAGAGAACCGTCTGACCCCGTTGCTCATACGCACTCCTTCGGAAATGTCCCAAGTAAGTAGACTTTGTTTTTTCACTTCGATCCCCGTGTTTATATCTTCGATTGATTGGAAATGGGATGTGTAAAATGTCATCACTTGATGTCATAAGAAACTGAAGTACATATTAGTAGTAGGAGACTGAATGTTTTCATGAAATAATTCCCCATGTGATATCATCGCTCAACTCACCGTGAGCTAACGGACAGTAACCGTGCAAATCAGTGACGGATAGGTGTAACATCATGTGGTGAAGTTCAACAAACCGTGCAGAGCCTGCCCGGTATCGTAATGGCTAAGGCGTCCGACTCAGAATCGTTCGTCCCGGGTTCGCGTCCCAGTTCAGGTGGGTGAATATATAGTGCTGATGATTCCTAACAAGGATGAAACAGCTGTACAGTGTTTCCATGGTTTCTTTATGGTGAGTTGAGCGATGATATCACATGGTGAATTATTTCATGAAAACCGGGGAAACAATACACATCTATTTTACTTGGCTTGCTAAGAATCATCAGCAGTGCACATCCATCGCTACCCAAACGGGGACGCGAACCAAGGACGAATGATTTTAATTTGAATGCCTTAGTCAGTAGGCTAACCGTACAGGCCCTCAATGGTCCGCTCGACCTCAGCAGTTGATTTTATGCGTATTCTTCATTGATTTCCAAGGTCACATCATGGGTTCTGACAGTAATCGACTCCTACGGTAGACAGCTTATTGGTGGGCAATCTAAGTGAAACGAATGCTTTGGACACTACTTACAGAGCATGGCTATTTAATCGGTAATAATATCAAGAGATCGTGGTTCATGAAATTATTCACTATATGATATCAACGTTCAGTACACCATTTGACAATTTTTCAATTTTTAAGTCACTACGAACAACCTTTTTCCAATATTAGCAGTACAAGTGATTGAAACTGGATTAATACTCCTTAGAAATTCGGTACTAGTTGCAGGATGTTGGACGTCACGAGGGAGGACGCTGAGCTTCCGTTCCTGCTATTGGTGGTAGGGATGCTGAGAGTGTTTTCGGTCAACTAAGTGTTGTAATGATTGTGGGTGTTCATCCATCACACTAATCGGGTTCTGTGACTCATGAATAGCTGGATGGTCGAATTTCGTCAGCGTGGTTCAAACTCACTATGGGGACGGGAGTATAGTTTGTGTCGCGCAATCGATAACGCAAGCATCGATTTCCTTTGATCGGCAAAGTGAATCGTCGGGTTTAGTTGATATTTCTATCCGGTTTACTCTAGAATGGAAGAAACACACGGGTTAGACGGTTTAAGGCAGACCGAAAGCCAATGCAACAAACTCAAGTGTACGTCCGCCGAATTTGTCTCATTTTACCTATTGTAAATCACACGGAAATCTCGAGTGTTGTGTACATGAAATTGGAAAGGACACATTGAATAAGCTGATTCTTTCAAAAGCAGTTAATCTGCCCATACGATGCTAAGCGTTAGTTAGTGTGTACACACTTCGGTAAGCACGTGAGCCAAGGGGTGCGGGAAAGCACATATGGGTATTACACACAACAGGGGAACAGTGACTAGTCGACGTGTGGATGTTTACGTCCTGTCTATGGGATGCCAGTCGGAAACGACCAACTGACGATTATTGACGACTAAGGCATGAAGTTGCGATTCTCGCAGTGATGAAAACCAAAGCGCCAACAAAACAGATAAAACGATGACCCCGTCAGTCGATGGGATCGACGATGATTCTGAACGAAATGTTGTATTTCGTCAATTTTAGGAATGTCTCGCCATTCAAAAAGTACAATTTTCCTTTTATTTCCCAAGGAGACCTTGGGCTTTGGGAATCAGAGATAATTCACCTCGTCCGATCTTGTAGACTTTATAGTCTAGTATTAAGTTTGGCGTAGAAGAAAAATATAGTTTGACCTTGAAAACAGCACTATCATGACCGGCAATGATCAAGCGGGCAATGTCACAGCATTTTAACATGAAAGTCGCGGATTTGGATCCTCTCACCGCCGGTTAACTTTCCATTTTGGCAGGCGTCTGTCGGCCGCGAAGTTCCACCCTCCTCCCTAGAATTGGTGACCTAAATAAGAGAAAAAAACTGAAAATGGACGGAGGTTTGCCAACCTGTATTGTCTGCCATGTGTTCTGTAAGTTGACTCCATGAGAAGGAATGAACACATTGGAAACTGAGGAAGCAGGGACAAACTTTCCTGAACCATCATATATAAGTCGAAAATCCTCCTACCATCGGATCGCGCGGTCTGACAGAAAGCGTGGCTAGTTGCGTTGAGCGCATGTGGGCAGATTCGGAAGTAAGTACTGGCACACCCGATTGGGTACGCACGCATGGCTAACAACGTTGTCATTGTGACAGTACCGCGGCGCTGGGTAGTTTTTTAGTTTTTCGCCTTATTTACTATTAGAACGAAAAAGTGCATCATTTCCTGAGCCAAGGCAGAGTGACCATCTAAGGGCTAACAAGTGGAGAAAATTTCCGTTCATGGTAGGATTCGGACCAGCAACCACTGAGATATAATGTCTTGATGTTGAACATTTGAGCACCAGCAACCCGGAAGGACTAGTTTGAAGACTTCTCCACTCGCGAAACTACATTAGAAACCCGACTAGAAATCCGGGCAAGTTCCAACGCGTGAGAGGTGCCTTCAAAATGGGATCCGGATTTGCGTGGTCGCTTTGCTCCTACCTCCAGTTATTCGTGCTGACCGTCTCAGTAGCAGCCTTCCAATTCAATATCGTACCCTAAGAATCGACGTTTTTGGATGGACAAACGAACTACTGTCTTGACTTGACTAAAATGTAGCCCACGTTCATTGGGTAAGTATATGGAACTGTCTGACAATCTCTATTAGGTCAGACGTGCGGTGATTGGGCTGGACGGCAGAGTTCAGACATCTGTTATTAAACCGACTAGCGTGATCAACTTGCTAAATAAATTACTGACAAAATTTTATCAGTCATATGTTTCTGATATTTTTGTTATTTCAAAATATTTAAGGACTAGCCAAACGATGTGGCTATTTGTTTCTAGTGTAACCATTAAAATAACCCACTGATCATTCAACACGTGATCTGAGCAAACCTTTTGAATTCCGCAAAATCTGATTCGGATCAAACCGAACCCGGTTTGATCGTGTTTTTCGATGGTGTGACAATTTACAAAGCAATGGTTAGGCCCCGGCTGTAGGCCGCCCTAGTGTACACATCTGAAAGAAAAATGGCATATTTTTGACTTGATTTTTGCAGTAAGACTTATTAGTATTGAAGTTTCAAAACGAGGGCCACTTCCTCTGAAGTTTCTACTGTATTCTTCGTAAAACAATACTGAAATGATCGCAGATATTTAAAGAAGAAACCGACACACAGCCCCCTGTGTATCAGGCGGTTGACCATTTACACAAACATCAACTTAAATCAATTACCTTCAAATTTGATCCATTGAGAATTGGGCAAAATGTCGAGCAAAGTTTCATCAAAGGTTTCTGGGATTGACTATATATTACTGTCAAACGGATCACCTATCAAACCGGGAAAAGAACCATTGACAATCGAACCGCGAAAGTTAAAAACAGGATTTGTTGAAATCCATCAAATTGTCTTAGGCGGACAAATTTTGCTTAAACCGAATTCCTGATTGGCCCATCGGTACGATAATTGATTGGAATGTAAACATATTCGATTTGGCCTTAGCAACAGGATCTTGTCCGAATCACCGAAGGGGAGGATAAGGGTGAGTAGGGTTATCTGAACGCAAAGTTCACTTTTGATGTACGACAGTAGCTTGGGGAAGGATTTTTGTCAACTGGTTCAGGGTTAGGCTTCAAAAAACTGGACACGTGATCGTAAGTTTCAAGTAATCATCGGATTTGGAATCGTAGACCGATGACAGGGTCTGGTAACAGTCACTAAAACCGATCCAGTGATTTCAGGACAACTTATATCGCCAACGTAGCGCGGTGCTGATTTTGTTATTCGTGCGTAAACTCTATCTGAGTTGGATTGTACACGTCTCCCTCATAGTGATTAATAACTGGACACCCCACGATAACTCCGTCCGATTGCTGATATGGTTAACGAAGAGGTGTGAGGTGTGGCGTGTCTGAAGTACGCACCAACAAATAATGGATACTCTGTACTGCCCTAGCAACCAGTAATGTAATTGAAGGTCAGTAGTTTCAAGCAGTAGCAATGTCTTCGAAAAGAGTAATGAGGTTAAACCAATTCAAGTCAATTAAATACTTTATTCATCTTTTTCGTCAGCAATAATCGCAGAGTTTTCATGTTTTCGTTTTATCTTTAATCACTTTACTTCCTTTTATTAATGAAATGAAAGTATACATCATTTTTCAAGAAGGGAGCCGCGATCAATAAAGGTTTCCAAGTAAGGCAATTGACCAGCAGTGGGAGGATTCGAACCGGCCACCCTCGTGTCCAAACGCCCTGAAAGTATTCTTTTGATCACCTCTGGCCAGTTTCCAACAATGTGGACCCGTTCGGCCGAAGCCGTCAGGGCATCAAAACGAGGATCTTTGTATCGGAACATGCCGCGATGCGAAGTCAACCACTGCGGATCAACAAAATACGATAAATCATAAAATTATCCGGTAAAGTGTACCGGCCCAAAGCGTTCCTAATCGAGACTTGAAATATCCACCGAAACATTCGGTCCAAAAGGGTTCCACAGAATCGTAAGTGGATGAAAATGTATGGATTCCAGTGGCTTGCTCGTCTGCAGTGCCCTGTGAATCGCAAGGGCTGAGGAGATGGGAAAATAATTTCTCTTCTTGGCATTGCTTGCATCAGAGGAAATTTCCGTTGCACAAGAAACTTTACTGGCCTTGTTTAGTCGCACATCGTCTGTAAAAGCTCGCACATGACCTACATTCCTGAGTAGGTACAAATTGACAGATTTTAGGTGTACATAGTCCGATCGCGAGTGAGCAAAAATTCTGCATTTATCTCTCCAATTTTGTCATCCTTCAACCCGAATACAAAACCCATAAATCTTCGGCGTTGTCACGCAAACCATAGTTCTGGTGGAGTGATCCCTGAAATTATCAGAACATTTTGTGTTTATGTCAGATCACAAAAGTTCCTGTTCACGAAAACTGACGGTGTAGAGTAGAGTTATCAGGCTATTAGCTGTTTCGGGTTGGGTGATATTGTGGCAGATCAACATTTTAAGACTGGCACTAATCTGTGGGGATTTTGAACACAGGTTTTCTCACATCCATTTGTACGCAGGACAAATATGTTGTCGAGGCGGTCAGAAAACCGGGTCGAAAAGACGCAACAAATCGAGTGAAATCTGTGACCTAACAATGTAGTGTCTTTTTCACTATTCCAACAAGAGTTAGAAAAGAAAAGTACGCTGGGTTTGGGAAGACGCACTACGAAAGAAAGTCAAAAATAATGCCGAAATTGTCTGAGTTTTCGGATTCTACAGGAGAAACGCCAGTTTTTACACACATTTGCAAAATACATAGATCAGCGAATATCGGAGTTTAGAGAGGACCCGGAGAAGAAAGTTGCAAGCGGTACAAGGGTCTTTGGTGAATGTGGAATGAAATAAGATAAAGGTACATTCAGAACGCGTGGATGGGTTAAATGAAAGACCATTCTGTTCTGTAAATTGTAACGATCAGAAATAAGTAGTATGATTTGTTATCAGTTGATAAGTTATGGAATACACCAACATCGTCCGCCTAAGTGACCGTAGAACCGGACGAGGTATCCGGAGGGGTCATTTACACCAGTGGAGTAGAGAACAGGGTGGTGGGAAGAGGGGAAAGAACAGGACGGTGGAGATTTTTCGATGACTTTTCTCCAAATCTCGTTGTTCGAAAAAGCCCATTCAAACAGTATTTCATTGTTAACAAATGGATGGAGCTTTTGAGATAAAAAGGTACTGAGAATGGAATCAGACGCATAGAATGATCACGACACACACATTTAACCGACTGTGCAAAGTTGTATAATAACATGAAAATATAATACACTATATATGATATTGTGTGAAATGTATACGGCAGACGTTCGCGGGCAAACTGGAAGTGATCGAGGGCAGTATGACAAGTTTAGTTGGTTTCAAAAAAGCCGAAATAGAGGAAAATGAGCCCAAATCGTTTGAAGAAAACGCTGAATTCATTTCTCCCCTCGGTAATCGGGACTATACTTGATGCTGGTTCCCAGCTTACTGAGAAGAAAGACGAATACGAATAGTCGTCAGTGAGAGAGAAGTTGTGACTTCAGACAGAACACGGGCATTATATTTAAGAATACGAGAATCTAAATGATCTGGCCCAGCCATGATTGCAATCACATGAATTGTAAGAAATTTACAAAGCACATTTTTATCGATAGAACGTCGATGGAGCGAACCGGTGAAGGAATAACTGTTACAGGTTTGGTGAATCCAGGATTGTGAATTCCACTGTCGAATGAACAAAAAGCTATGAGGTAAGGTAGACGTCGATCTGGTTACAAAAGCACAACATTTTGTCTCGGTGCTATCAGTCACGTGACAGTGGGAATGAATTATGGCCAGGGAAATAAGACCGTCCAACAAGCCCGTCGGCATTCAGGGGAACGAGACTCGCGCTAAAGACTTGAAGGACTGAAAACCAGGAACCAACCTGGCGAACCATCCATTCGTTCTAATTCTGAAACAAAAAATGGTTTAGTTTTTGTAACACGTTTATGGGCAGAGGTGACTTTCGAAGTGAGGCTTAAGGAAGAAACAATGAGCCTGATAGACAGGGGAAAAAGAGGCCAGTAATTTCTATCATGTTCTTACCAACGTAAACCTCGTGACCAAGACAAATAAACGAAATGATTGTGTAGACGGGATGGAAGCTATTTTAGTCGTTCTCGTTCGATTAAGGGGGGGGGGCGAGTTTGAACAAGAGTCGAGAAGACTGACAGAAGTGGCCAGAGTTAGCGACAGAGAAAACAACATCACCACGCAGGGACAATCTTTCTTCTTGGTCACAAGATATCAGAGTATCCTTTCACAGTCTCCAATCAAGATTTCTTGGAAGTCGGTTGGCAAATGTCAAGTCGACAGGCGTGATCTCATTTTTGTCGAAGTGGGACAGGCTGTCAAAAATTCCCGTATCACCGACCTTGTATGGTTTTCCTTTCAGTCTGCTCAGTCATTTCATCTTAAAGATAGTACCGCCCCATTATGCTTGAAATCGTTTCAGAAAAAGAGAAAAATTCAGTAATGTTTACAAATTGAGGGCAACGAGTTTGACGGAGCTCGAAAATAAAAAAGGTAATCGAAAATCAGAGGAAAACTACATTTGCCGAGGGTTATCTGCACAGACGAGACTTTTAACCGCCCTGATTTAACGTAAGTTTTGTAAGCAAGAATTGGAAGAATTTTTGATTTCACAGCGACTACAAATTGATCATCATAAGAGATAACAGGACGGAGTTTGGTTGGGGAAAACATTGGGTGAAGAAGTCAAGTAGCATTCTAATCTCAAACTGAAAAAAACAAGAGAAACAATATACCTACTGCTAGTAGTAATGTTATGAAAACGATAAAATCGAAAATGATAAGAGACAATTAGTCAATATCGTCACAAGAGTGGGGAAAAAATCCATTTATGATTTACCGTATCTTAGAGAGTTAATATAAGTTAACCCCTCCCCACCTGTCAACGGTGGATTTCTTGAATCTTTCTTCTCGCCGCCGAAAACAGTCGAGCCTATCAACGGATACGATGCGATTGTTCGTGGCAGTTTTCAGTCCGGATTCTTGTATGCATACTACACATGTGTTAGGTCATATGCATTGATCCTGTGTGTACCACAGGTCAGCAGTTCTATCGACCAAATTACGGATGTTTTTGCTGACAATCAGTGAAACAATCATTTTCTTGAGTTGCATGTGACTGATAACAACCAACCAACTATCAGCGGATCGAGGGCGCAAGAAATCCACGGACTATAAAGATTGTTCAGTATGTGAGATTTACGCTGTTATGATAATTCTCTTGGGTATGAGGGACGGGGAGACATACTGTGACTCAGAAATGTTAGTGAACATTAACAGCGAGTAACGTAAACCGTCGTAGGGCAGCCAGCCCAGGCGCACGAGAATTCCATGACTTTCAGAACATCTTTTAGATTGGCAATAAAATGGGATTTTTGCCTTCGTACTGAAACCTGACCCAATGAGACCTTATGCTACTCCAAGTCCACTACAGCTTGTCTTCTGTTGTGTGTGTTTGTGCATGTCTGCATGTGTGCGATTCATTTATCCATTGTCCAATACTCGTTGGTTCACACACTTTGCGCCGTAGCACATGAATGAAATCACAGAAACATTATTTTCCTATTGACATGTATTCTAACCAGTTAACTAATCAGGAATTTTAAAATTACGGGTCATTTTTAATTCATGTTTACTCAAGGTTAGCGCCCGATCTCGATTCAGAAGCCAAAATTTTGACAGCATCGATCGTAGCTCGTGGGACATGTCACATGACCCATCATCCGCGGACTTGCACCTTATCGCATCGATGGACGAATACGAGCCGGATTACGACGAATGGCTGTTGCCAAACGCGGCCTCGTTTCACCAACCTCAATGGCCCCTACTGTTCTATGACGGGACGAACGTAGAGATATACACGACCAACGTGAATGACAAAACTCAGTGTATCAACATATCGAATCTAGTCTCTTCTCGAACCGGGAAAAATGAGGTCCCGTTAGAAAATCTGTACAATCGAGCTCGACTTGTGGTCAGTTTGATTCGGGCAGAAAATTTGGATCTGCCAATCGCATCATCATCTGCCGGGAATTTGGCCAGTCCACGAAGTCCAAGCCCAAAAAGCAAACTTTTAACCGGATCAGGTTTGGAACGTGCGGTCATGGGACTGCCTGTTGCACACACAGATGGAAGTATACCTTCGTACATAGCCTCATTATCGATAGGGAAGTCGTCACGCAAAAGTCGAGTAAGTCACGATACTACTAATTGCAACTTTGCATTACTTTTATCTAACATAACACTAAATATGCAGTATTTTCTCGAGCAGATCGCCAGATTGCTCAGTGATTGTCCAGTAAGGAAGCAGTCAGCAGTGTCGGGATTCGAACTAACAATCGACAACAGCGGTCTGTCTAAATAATTTAGTAAACCGTCAAATCGAATATTTGATTTGGACGTTGTTTTGATGTAACCGGTTGCCTAGAGAGAAGTTTCATTAGCCTAATCAGACACAACTAAGTTTTTACATGTACTTTGATCTTGGGTAAAATCTATCACCATTTAACTTGGCGCAAATACTGTTCCGTTTCTCTTTGCAGTCTAAACTGTAATATCTCCAATGCTAAGCAAGGGAATAAACTTACAGTTTACCAAACAGCCGTCATGTTCGTCGCTTGGCTGTTTCTGTCATCCAAGTGCTTTGGTTCGCGGGTCGATTGGAAGTGACCTGATTTTCCTGATAAGCTTAAAGGCGGGCAGGCAGGCAGGTAGGAGGGGGGGTTTGCAGGGAATGAATGATCAAACAAAAGACAATGAGCCATTTGGACAGATGAGATTTGCAAGCCAGCTTTAATCTGCATAGACTTCTAAGTATATCGTTTGATAATGACAAACAAAAAGGTAGACGTGGTGAACGGATTGAGACCATTTTGTCGCACTCGCTTTATTAGCGGAGGAGTATTAAGATGACCGGTCGGCCATGGCCAGGCAGATAAGGCCGCGGTGTTTGGACATGAAAGTCGCGGGTTCGAACCCTCCCACCGCCGATAAACTTGCGCACTTGGCAGCCCTCTGCTGGCCGCGGCGCCCTTCCTGGAGAATGATGCACATTGTTATTTCATTAATAAAGGAAGCAAAAAGATAAAAAGATAAAGAAGTCGCTAGAGTTAAGGCTTTTGACAATCAGATTTTAAAATGCACACTGTCCCAGTTCTCGTCTACTCAAAGAAGTAGGGTGTAAGGTTACATAGTAAGGTTTTCAGAATGACAAAATATATTGAATACCTTAAATAACGGGAAGGGTTGTGCGTTTTCTTCTCATTTACATATAAGCATCGTCTATCAAGATCGATTTAAAAACCTATCGTTTGACGCCTGGAAGCAAGTATTGAAGCAGCCCTGCTTTGTCACTAGAATCTCAGTTGAATCCTTAGGAGCGCAAACGGATGATATGTCCACTTAAGAATCACATGATCATTCGTCGTCGGATTTGATTTCTGTTGGTCAGGCATGGCTAACGTTCAGAAAGGGGACACTAAGTTCGAAAGTATTGATATTTATTTTCATTAGCATGTTTTATATAAAGATGGATGAAGAAAATTTGTCCGGAAGCACACGACCGGTTTCGCGGTTATTGCCACTCTTCGGGTACGCGTATCCTGTTTTGCTTTGGGAGATTCGCTCTACTTGAAGATCGAACCTCTTGGCCTCGAGTGTATATTACATTGTGCACCCCAGTTATTCCAGTGATACAGGGACACATTTGAGGTTTGAGAGGAATAATTATGCCACTGCGATCGACATTTACCGGACACGTGAGGGGAATATCCATCAACAACAAATATTGGTTGTGGCATCCCCGTCTCCATAGCGGTTTAACTATCTGTGCTATTCAAATGCACAGACACACGCATACACATACACATACAACGCAAGTGAAGATCGTTTTCCCACTCGATACCATGAATCGCTAGAGATAGTCGTCCTCGGCCGAGTACAGATGGCAACACCAAATCGAGACCATATTATCTTATTCGCCACCGGCTGCAGGTGACGCAATGATGTGATTGGAAGGTGAGAGTGCGGATTTTCAAACTGAAAAGGTCATATCGTGAGTCGTGCCAGATTCGACCACAAAGGGACGTTCATCAAACGAGATAGACCAATCGGAGCGTGATCCGGACAATCGATGGAATAATGACGATCATTCAGGAACAAATAAGCAAGAAAAAATGCTTTGTAACGGGAATGGAATTTTGAGTTGGTTTAGCTTGAATGGCATCCTTCGAGTTTGTGTAAACGGACCAGACTGACATGTTGGTAGGATTAACCAATTGGAGAGCAAAATTTGAAACAATTACTAATTAGTACACAACATCATCAGATTCCATGTTACCCAAAAATGTACAAGACGTAGTTCTTCATGAGACTAATTCGGTCGTGTACCTAGTTGAATGCGGTGGTTGGTCGCTGAAGATAGTGAACATCCAGAATGTCACATCGCTTCTGCTGGGATCTTGGGCCAACCGCATAATGCGCAAAAAGATACCAAAATTTCGGGTTAATATCGGACTCGCGGATTGATCAGATCTATTTAGCAAAATAGTCATCGACGGAAAGTTTATCGATTTATGTTTTATGTGACAGAACGGCCACAGAGAAACTACAGAAGAATAACCTTGCAGAGATTAACACATCCAGGGATAGTTCTACAACTCTGCTCCAATTGTGACCATTGATCCCAGTCATTCACGTGGTCCCGCTCAGATTGGCCAGAAAAAACCTCATTTCCGGACGATAGGGTTCTCGACACTTTCCCGTCGAATTACACTCCAACAAGCTGTGATCATCCACGATAAGTCAATTCCACCTCTTGTTAGCTGCGTTGTTTAATTTAGATCGTGTAATTTCCGTCTCGTTTTTTTTCTAGCCAGTTCGCAGTCTCAGCTCACCGTGTTGGCATCAACACTTCGAGTTTCGATTGAAACTGGGCGAGAAAGCTGTCCTAAATGTGGAAATCATTGACCAGGCGGTAGCTATTCCGTTGGTGCTATTTCGGTAAGTTATTTTTTTGAAAGCACCGGTCCAAATCTGCCTTGCGATAGAACAGAATACGACATCTGTTCGACCATGCAAGATTAACGGATATATAGTCCAAACCTCCAAAAGTTTTATTTAGCGTTTTAGTTTCAAGAGGTGTCTTTTTCTATTGGTCAAACTACACCAGTCTTGTTCCAATTCGCAGAGACCAAAATGGTCTCTCACTTTTGAACTGTTAATATTGAATAATCGATTTTCCCCTTATTCCGGGCCTCTTATTGATTGATCCCGGTCTTAAATGATGATTGGTTTTCTGATTACGGCACCGTGACATTTGATACCGGATAGAACAAACTATTTAAAGCTTTGTATATAAAAGTCATCCACCCAAACATCACTGATATTGACCCCTCAGTAACAGCGGGTTGTTTGTCCGATGGTCTACAGTGACACGCCGAATGGCTTCTAATGTTTCACGGAAGTATCATGCAGTTCACCAGGTAAAATTAGGCAAACACGACATCTATTTTTATGCATTAATCGCCATATTGTCATCTGAAGTCAGTTGTATGCCAAAGAAACCGGCTATCTACTCCCAGGGGAATAATCTACTTACTGTACAACCAGTCAGGGTTGCTGTATTTGACTATACTTTCCGACAGAACGGCTGACCCACATCTGTTCGGTCCAATTATCAGAATCGACAAGTGTACAAAAGCAACCTTTTTTGTTTTGCACGTATGTTTGCCACACGCCAGTATTGGGTTCCACATACAAGAGTTTAGTCCTAACAAAATATTAGGCTCACCAACTTCAAACGTAGGTGCAACACATCTTCATGTGGTGAAGCTCAACAAACCGTTCACTGTCTGCCCGGTAGCGTAACGACTAAGGCGTTCGACTCAGAATCGTTCGTCCTGGGTTCGCGTCCCAGTTCGGGCGCGGTCCATATGCACTGCTGATCATTCCTAACAAGGGTGAAATAGCTGTACACAATGCTTCCATGATTTCTTAATGGTAAGCTGTCCGATATCACATGGTGAATAATTTTATGAAAACTTTAAACTACCGATAACCGCACCAGTAGTAAAAAACTGATGGTGTTTCTAAATGTCCTCTGACCCGGTGCTCAGATTTTGCGCAGCGTCAACCCTGATGGAATTTACACACTGTCAGCAACCATGTGCTTTGTCTGTTATTTAATTCACCATCGAAAAAATATGTAGGAATGCATTGAATATATTTTGTGGAAAGGTGACATGTGATTACTACAAAGCAATCTGCTCACGGTTATTTCGAGAGTGACCTAACAACAGGATTCTCTTGAAAGTTGATCCTCATGGGGCTCAAATCAGGTGGTCGAGCTGTCGAATTGTGAACTCCAATCCGTTGGTCAGTTGCGTGACTGAAATGATGTTTTGGACTTTTTCTTACCTGATTATTATTTGAATTTCCTTCTTAATATACACGAAAAATTTGGAATACAGTGTGACGTCTTTGAAGCTATGAACCTATGGATCACACAGACACTTCCAGACGGCCCGGTGATCCCGGGCTCTTCTTCTGACCAGTCAAATCCGATTTTGGTCTCCGTTTGAGGTTTGAATGATGCGTGCACTGGTCGAGTTTTGTGTACCGCATTAGATATGAGAGCGTTCGGTTTGTCCACGTTTTGACACAATTTATTCCGTCTTGATTCGACAGAGTGGAAGTTTCTCCGCATCAGCCGGCAACATTTTACTTATAAACAGAAGTATCCAACGAAGGAAAAACATGAAACATTAATGAGCCAAAAAGTACTGGAATTTCTTGCGTATATGCACCCCAATTCGACCTTATCGTGTACAAGAATAATTTTGGTGAAAAAAATTCTCTACTTTTTTGAAAATCTAGGTAGTATAAAAGAACATGCTATTTTGTACTGTTTGTGTTTTATATAACCCCTTGGGGGAATAGTGGACATTTGGACTTTGAACGTCAAATACCTGACTGGACCGGCTGTTTTACGTTGAAAAACACTATGGAAGGCTATGGTGGTCACGTGATCTTGTTGGTCACTCTGACCGGACTTACCTATCGATCCGACAGTACCTCGGACGAATCAGCCGCATCGCATCCAGATGCAAATGAAGAGGTTCGGCCTACGATGAATTCGAGTTTGGATTCACCTCCACTCACACCAAAATTTAGCGCGCCATCAAAAGAATTGTTAGCCATGGTTGAATCACATTACGTGAGTCCCTCGTAATCCTTGATCGTAATAATTTCTAAATTTTCTTCACAATTCACCGAAATTTGGTAAACGTATTCAAATTCTATCGACTTTTGTCTACTGGTGGATATGCAATACTGATGATTCCTAACAAGGATGAAACAGCTGTACAGTGTTTTCATGGTTTCCTAATGGTAAGTTGAGGGATGATATCACGTGTTGAATTATTTCATGATTCACCAGTTCCCTTGAGACACATCCGCAAATGAGTAATTTGGCAATCTATTGAAATTAGTATCCGTTGGCTAACGGAGTAATTTACCGTCAACCTAACTGACAAGTGACCCGATAAGCAAGATGGAAGATACACAAAGATGTAAAATGACTGACTGGGTTCCGTTATTAACTGGCTGAGTTGGTATGCTTAGTGAGTCATATAGATAACTCATTGATTGACTGACCTTGGTGACTGACTGACTGATTGACTGAAGAATGAACGAACGAATGAATGAGTGTGTAAGTGACTGAATGAACGAGTAACTCAGTCGTCGCACTAATGACTGTACATACGGCTGGCTTTTGTTTGCTCAGATCAATCGTTCATTAGAACACAAACATATGGGCAAACTACTATGGTGGTGATATTCAAATTTGTTTTTATCGACTGTGTATACTCGCGGAATGTATGAATTTGTTTAACTGTACACGTTGCTGTAATTCACAACTACTTCAAGGTTGGACAATGAAGCAAAGCGCGTGTTGGTGTAAGACATCATTGGCACGTGATTTACGCACCGGCCTTATGAGGTAGCGCGATGACCTACGTGTAAAAGCCAATCGGGATCAAGGTCAGTGTAAGTACAAGAAACTCAAATAGTTCATCGCCCGTTGACTCGTTGGTTCGCACGTGTATATTTGTTGTCGTCAAGTTTCTGGATAAATAAACAAGGATCAGAGAGTTCGATAGTAAAAATGGTAGTCCAAGCAATCGGTACCCGCGTTCCCGCTAACCATAAAACCAACCAAGGTCCCATTAGGTCAGGTGTGATGACGAACAGAGTGTGTCAGCCGGTTGCTATCTACTGTCGACTTACTTAAGATTCGAAACTCTGACCTTTTGGGGTGTGAATTACGCTTATCTTTTTCACCGTTCTTTACTCCACTTGCGTCAGTGTCCTGTCTAATCGTTTGTCTAGTTTTGAGTCTACGTACGCGATCAACATGACCAAATTCCATTTCCTATCGGGTAATATCGACCTAAGCAATCTGTATGAACTCTAAAAAGATTGAACACCCATAAAAAAACCATTGCGTTTTTCGTCCACACCTTCCAGGTATTCTGAAGGTATCTTGATCATGTGTCGTTTTGCTTTCCTTAGTGACATTTGTGTTCTTCGTGATAACCTTCCACCTAGAATCAAACCCATTGAATTCCTTGAGATGTCTTTATCCATCGATCTACACTCTAGTTGTCACTTTTGTCGCTTGTATGTCCCAACAGCGGTATGTTTCTTTTCAAATCCGAAAACGTGGACAGTTTTACGCTGCTTATCTTGTTATTTTCGTCTCTTTTTCCAGTGCGCCTTAAGGAACTTACCCGGAAGATCTTATGTACTTTCTCCTGGTCTGTTAAAACAAATTCCGCCACCTGTCAAATA
>LUCM01006371.1:315595-356069 GCA_008360955.1 Fasciolopsis buskii
AGACCACTGAAACTGACACTGTACTTGTACTCAAGGTTAGTGCATAACCTAGGACTACCCTGGCCAAAGAGTGACGATGTCACTAGCGACCGAATTATGATTGTCACACGATGACATTCGCCAGACTTATCCACGCTCGTTTGCATCGACCAATAGAATGGTCGACCAACTGACCCAATTGAAAACCGATTGCTTATGTCGGATAAATATGACTGTGAAACTGGAGATCGGCTTACATATTAGGCTTCCAACAGTCTATTTCACTGGCCGAAATCGAACCAGCGAACTTCCGCTTGCCGGGCAAATATACTACCACTGAACTACTGTGGATGTGGAACACATTGGTCTGAATTCAAATCAGAATACACAAACATTGAGGAAAGAAAACGAAAGACAATTCGACTGAACCACTCCACAAAAATGTTGGGATGTGAGTCGGGTTACATTCGGACGGAATTAGCATTTTTATGTGGGTTTAGAATAATGAGCGAAATGTAAACGGAAATTAAATCATGTTAGAATGAGATGAGGAACAACACAATCGAGCAGAAAGCGTTGTCAACAAACGGAAGAAAATGTCTTGCCAAATCCGATTGGCTAACGCCATGCGAGACACACACTGTGGGTCAACAGGGCTTGGTTACAAAAAGCCGTGACTTCAATCTGTTGATCGATAAAGACTTACACAGAAGACTACCAATCTCGGGTTGGTGTTCCGTAGCATCATTTGGAATGCTTGGCCAGGATCATTTTGGTGAACGAAGATCATTGACGAGGTCAGGTTTATCGTGCTTACTTTCTGTTCAGACGAAGAATGAGCCATTTGTTTCACTAGCCACTTGGGTGTAATAAAATTTTAATAAAACAAAGTTTTCAATTAACTCCAACTTGACTTCTGTATCCTACATTGGAGCCCCAACAAAACACTTTTCCATCCAATTCAGCTGTTGTCATGGTAACAACAATAAGGGCGATATATATAGTGTCTGCATTTGGACACCGATCTTCAGGGGGAATGTCTTGATTGAAATGAGAAGTACATAAACGTAAACTGAACCTCAGTCGGGGTTTCAGCTAGTATCAGTAACTACACAGCTAAACCAGTATGGCGGTCCAACCGGGAACAGGCTATACGTACCACACCTAAATGACCTTGAATCCAATTCACATTGGTACTAACGGGAATAAGTCAAAAACGAAGTGCCCAATCAACACGGACGTACTTTCGAGTTGCTCATGCGTAATTGTTCGAGACAATGGATATAAAACAACCGTTATCGAACCAACAATTCAGCTAACCTTTTTTGATTATAGCCTAGGATAAATTACGAAATCTCTTCTACCTAGTACATTCTAATTACTCATGTTATTTGGTCTACATTTTCTCTTGACAATTCCTGTATATCTGACTAATCATAGATCCTTACTGTTTTGCAACACGAAAAAAGAAAAATGATGTCTGGTTTACTTCGTCCGCAAATCTTCAATCCATTCTACCTCTCGACAATTATCACTTGTTCTCGTGAGAAAAATCAAACCAAAAGGACACCAAATTGTTTAAATTGGTTTTCTATGTTCATTACTTACTGATCGATTCTTCTGTCGGTTAATTTGATTTCGCGGCTTTCATGCCACGTTTTTCACTCTGATCATCGATCGACAAAGTCGGTGTGATGTCCTCGCAGGAGTGTTGTTCTTTGACCAGGGTAATGAATAAGATCAAAATCAAAATTTCACTATCATTACACATACCAAATGTAAGGTGTTTTAAAATCTGTATAACACCATCGTTAACCCTAGCAACTTCAGTCAATCGTTTGAGTTCTGTTTCCAATCCCGCTCTATTTAATCAAACAAAAATCATCAAAATGGCTGCTGGATGGTTGTTTATTTGTTGCAATCAAATGATTTACGAAGGTCTTTTCAGATGAAAACCTGCTGACCAGTTATCTCTGATCTGTCGGACTCACTGTAATTTGGTCAATCCCGATTTCTAGTATTATTCTCGCATGTGTCTGGATGTGCCATGACAATTAGGCTACTTTTATTTTGTCCCGGAGTTAGGGGAAACTGCTGGTTCTGACCTTTTGCTCCCAACTACAATCGGTCAGATTACTACGCTGTGCTTCGTCCATCGGATGTCAAAGTGATTTGTCTGTCAGTCTCGTTTTACGGACATGAGCTTGCATCGTTGTTGCATGGAACATTATGACGAAACAAAAAAAAAACGCAAACCGTATTGAGATTTTGTAGTCTACTCTTACATAAGTCCACGGGGACTGTGAGTAACTTTACATTCATCTTTATTGTCATTGTACAGCATCAGAACTTCAATTGGGAATGCCTAATTAAACAGGACTAAAATAGTTAACCTTGCTTGTGGTGTGCCTATAAGCCCAAGTCGATAATGGGATACACGTTACCTGACGACTCCGGCTGGGTTTTGCCGGCTGAGCAATTCGATTCTAGAAACCTAATCCGGCACTGACTCTGTTGACTGTTCACCAAATTCTTGGGCTGAATGTGAGTACAAATTTGTTCTTATATGTTATCCATGTTTTAAGCTCTGGTAGATACGAGCAATCGATTTTCCAGTGGTCCTATGATGTTGTGCGTTGGAAGTGGGGAGCAAATGATCATTTTGGCAAGATTCCTTCTACCTTTAACCGTTTGGTACACATAAATGAACAAGGGGTTTAATTAGGTGAATCAATCTCCTACGGTGGTTTACCGCTTTCAACAAAGGTTATATATACATATACTAAATTCCAGTTCTCCCAGCGACAACAAGTCATTCATAGCCGATTGTGGTGTGAAGATTTCAGCAACACTGATGGGCTTTGATTGGCAGTCAGAGTACAACAAAATTCAACCCCTGATTGTCACGACGAATCCATGCTAATCTTTAACGGGTTCGATCCTATATAAATTAGCTTGGATTCCATCCTCTAACCCGGATTACACAAGGCTATTTTTCACTGCCGTTGAATTCTAATGACAAAAAAACAGATGGACAGTTTAGTCGTATGTTCCAGTAGAGAAGTGTTCAACGAATGTGAGATGGAATTCTAACTGGGCTACTTTTGTCATCAGAAATCCGCACTGTAGCCTTTGCACACGACAAAGACCTTGAAGTCTGCTATTCGCCTCGACACGTTGACGTGGAAGCTACGCAGAACTTGATATTTGCTTGTAATATTCGCCTTCAACAAGCATACTTTGACAGGTCACTTGATAACGCGAATGTATTGTAATATCACCGATCAAATTGTTTAACGTTGCACAATCGTCAAACACAACTCGTGAGTAGATGACAAAATACTTTGGGTTTTTTGGATATCCGGGCATGGAGAATGCAACTGGTAGATACTTTATTAAGAACACATGCGGAACTTGAGCTGCAGATGGCAGGACAAAGATCACCGAATGACTTAGTCGTCACAATAATAATTGACCTAGTCATTCAGTATGACTCTATGAATGAATCGTGTTTTGCCACGATACCTGATTCACGTGTGTTATTGTTTTCCGTTAACCAGAGTCTTAAACGTACCCTGGAAAACAGAAGAGACGTGGGCTGGCTTCATCTTATCGGTAAGTAATCTGGACATGTTGATGTGGCCACATACGTCCATTTACAGGTTTCCAGACAACAGTTTCTAAGGTCCACTGCATCCAACTTTGGAATTTCGTTGACTTTAACTATTGATATGAACACTGTTCAAACTGAACCTCTCATAAAATGCTTATAACACTGCCCAAGTTATTTCAGTTACTAGGCTTGTAAGCTGACAGGATGTCTGGTGTCAATAGGGATTGAATAGTCCATCCTCCAACGAACACTCACGGTCCCTCACTGTCCAACTAGATTCCCATACCAGAGGGATTCCAACTGAGTTGCTTAAGAACAGAAAAATTTCGCAACTGTTTGTCAAATGCAATAGGTACACAACTACGACAAGTCTGACTGGAATTAGTCATTCGGTGAACATCGAGGCACCTTAACCTAGATATCTCTGGCTCGAATCCGCTCGCACTCGGGCACGTCTCCTCTTGATAATATTCAGTTCGATCTAAAATCTTTCCTGAAAGTAATATAAGTTGCCTAAAGATAGCCAGTTAGTAAAAGAATTGGAAAACGTGATCCACATTCGAAATCCCATCGGTCTAGTCCAAGTAACCGTTATGTTTATTATTACACAATGAAAGAGAAAGCATTTCTCACGGATCAGTATCAAAAGACTGTCACTATTCACATGATCCGTTGCGCACCACCTTGTCATGGTCGATAAACGACACTCCACTATCTATTTAGTTGAACATGTTTCTTTTTTCCCATTGCAAAATAATCAATCGACAACAACGATAATGACAACCCGAAATCGACCGCACTTGTGTAGTTCGGTGCGCTCGTGAACTATCCTCTGTTGGTCGAAATGGGCAATCGGATCCGTATTGTAATATACGTTTGGTCAATCGATGCGTACACACGGCCACCCTGTACAAAACTTCCAATCCTTCTTGGAATCAGGCATTTGTACTGTGAGTTTTCATCGTTTAGACAAACGTTTGTCGATTTCGACTTAATCAAATCAACTAGGAGCACCAAACTCAGTCCACGTGGAGATCATCGCTCTCCAAAGCCACACATAGCCAAAATCAATGCGAAAGTTAAAAGTCATTGCTGCCAGTCAGAGGGGAGTCGTTCTCGTATTTCTTCCCATCTACACATAATTTGTTGTGATAAAGCAATATCGATCATGGATTCAAGCTACTTGCATTGATCAAGCCCGTGACATTGAGCAACAGAATTTTTGATCAGTATTACACTTTCTTGGTAGGGAGTTTGAGTCCAGGTGGGGTTTTTAACTTCCGTTCAAGGAGCCAGTCAAACTGATTGCAGTGGTCTGCCGTGCCTTGATCGATCTGCTCTCGCTGCGTATGTGTGTGTGTGTACGTGTGCGTGCGTGACGATACTGGGGCAATGATCCGGAATGCGCTGGTTATTTCACAATTGGTGAATTACTTGCATTGTACGTGTGGTTCTTAGTCTCTATAGTCTTGCATTTGTTCTCAATCGATCAACTTATCCAATGATCACGTGACCACGTTTGCTTTTACATTCACGAAATTTCCGAATCAGTCTGGACGCAGGAGGACGGTCAATTTTCGTTTATTACGAGCTGATGCATTTGCCACAAGAACGACGGCGATCGCCATATCACTTTCCGTTTTATTTCAAAGTTATTCGAGAATACGTCGAGGTCATTCGCCAATTTCATTTGGCCGACTTATTGAGATCTCGTTTGCATAGGTCTGAAACGCGATTCATCTTCCATCGGCAAATTTTTGCATACGTACCGTAAGGTGCACTAACTATCCATGCGTTGCTCAACAGTCTGCGAGCACAGGTACGCTGGAGGAGTCTTCTTAGAATAGAGACTTTTTCGCACCTGTTTTCGAATAATTTCGCCACATTCTGAAATAAGACGCAAAGCTGTCTAGGCCGTGATCCGGGTCTTTTCAAAGAAGAAACGATCAGAGATTTTTCATGTTATTGGTTTTCACTCAAACTGTTTAAACCGATTTTTGATCAAATCATCATCATACAACGTCCTTATCCAACGAATCATCCAGAAACCCTGGGAGGTCTGTCCACAGATGTTTCATTCTTGATGGGAACTAGCGGCAATGCTTATGGACCACCTCCGAACTGTTAATCAAACTCCGGGGACGAACAATTGTGATTTGGCACTCTTAGCTACTAATTTCATCCAGCAGACACTCAACGGTTTGTCTAACATGAACGAGACAGTGCTCTCAACCGTCACTGCATTCTCGGTGGATACGGAAATTCGCAACCTAAGCACTCGCCGATCGACCACTTATCTAAAGGAGGCGAACACATTACAAACAAACACATGGGGCTTAGCTATTTGACAGTTTGCGGTATTAGACAATTTAACACAATTTTCAAAGGACATGCAATGCAATATCATCGCCCAACTCGCCATTAGGAGACCAAAATGTAGTATCTATTGTTTGACAAAATACGTCATTTTCAGCCGCACGGTCGAATCTAGAAAGCAGTCGATTGTTCGATCGGTACTTTGAAAAAGAACACTCCAAAAGCTACTGATCTAACAAAAATATCCCCAATCGATAAAGACCCTTACTATCAATGATATAGTGTCTTAATACTGCATAGTTTTGACAGACCAGCTATCCATATTTCATGTACTCGTTCATTTTTTACCCATCTCGAAGTGAATACAGACTTAACAGTGTTCGTAGTCAATTTCCGATAGATTTCGAACTCTGACGTTATCAGTAGGTCTTTCCGATGACTACATGCTCAAACGTTTTTCTAGAGATCAATGCTAAATGATTCACATTTGATCAAATCGTTTAAGATTATAAATAACACGGCAGTATGATTTGTCTCGCATACATTCGGGTCATATCCCTTCTTACGTAATAGCCAGAATTGTCGGTTCCTTGACAATAAAGACCTATTTCTTTCTCTTCTGCGCATTTGATCCTGCAGTAGAGTTTGTCATTAAGTACAATTTTGTCGAGATTAGATTTGCTCCAGACTTTGTAGCATCCAATGACTAGGGACGCAGAAATGAAGGCAGATTCAGATGCAATAAAAAAGCGCTCGAAACCTGAATAAAATGATTTTAGTAAGATCACGTAATTAGCATACCAGCTGTTAAATAGCACAGCCTATATAATTACACGTATATCGGTCCATATATTCAAGATATGTTAGAGCACATGTCAGTAGGCACGCGAACCAAAAAAGGAAAAACCGGACGGTTCCATACACTTGATGATGGACAACGGAGGGGGGGGGGGGTTGAGATTGAACATAGAATCAGTTCCTATGCTCCGCTATGCCTGGTTTAACCAAAGTAGTAGTATGTTACAGTAGTAGAGAACACTTGAGGAATTTAGTCGGTGTTGTACGAGGATAGAACGTATCCATACTTTGAATGCACGTAAAAATTTAGATACAAAATGGTCGTATTGCCTGTGGATCTCCGTATCAAATGTTTCACAATCGACATGCAATGCAGTGGACCAACAATACAGGGTTATTAACTGCTAGTCAGTACTTTGTTAGTCGGTGTTGGACTTTTGAATCGATACTATGGTTGGTTTATGCACTGATAACCTTGTGGAACGAACAAAATCGATTAGAACCAATCACGTTCTGAACAGGTAAATTAGAAGATTTTGTCACAATCTCACTGGCTAGTTTTCCTTTCGTACTGTTCAATGTGTGACTACCGTAAGGACAAAGAAATCAGTAAGTACAGTTTGGAATATCAGTAATCGCTGTTTAGCTTTTTCGACTTCGTCTCGTAGGGAAAAACTGATTGGTTTGTGACAGCGCTGTGAGATAGCAACATTTTTGACTGAAATGCAACCTTATTGATCATACGCAAAAGTCTATACAATACAATACGATGCAATACATAACAAGTTCCGTAAAGTGTTCAGTCCGGAATAAAACCCCTAGCCTTAATGTCAATTTCACTCGCCAGGGGGCATACAACTGAAATTCGTTTCATGTGAGTAGTTGCAGATTAGACATCCCACAAAAGTGCATCAGGTTAAAAATTGGACAACTTTACAGCCGTTTGGGGATCCTTAACAATGAATATTCATCAATCGCGATCTGAGTTCGGAACCCGGGAAAAAGAATTATGAGTTGTTCTTGGGCTGGCTACAATCTCCATCTTCCATGTCAGAGATGGATTGGTTTTTTCATATGACTACGTTTCGGAGAAATCGTTCAGAGTTGATCCATGCATTCGATTCACATCCTTTCACCCCGACGTTGCATCCCATTCCTAGGCTCCGCACAACTCATAATGCCGCGTGAAAACCAAACTGTCACTACTTAGATGAAACAAATTTCAATTGAATTTTAACAAGTGGCTGTTAAGACTGTTTTACTTGTGGCAAGGGATTGCGATAGATATTCAACCAACAAATCCGTCGATTGTTCTTGTCACTCTGAGCACTGACACTGCACGATAATTCGTTCCACCTTCACATACTGTTTGCATTGGTCTTCGATTGATCGTATTCGCGGTATTCAGTCTCAGCGGATGTTGTCTCAAAAATGTGATTTAGTGTCTACCAGTAGTCAAGAAATGCATCAGACAAATTGTGGATTGCAGTTTGTTCTCGGCCTGTCCGTTATGATGCCTGATCTACCGAGTTCCTTTATCATTCTAAGTTTCCCGTGCACTTGACAAGTGATGTTCAAGCGGCCAAGACTGAGTCCTTTCAGCGTGGATGCGGTGGATTCGAAGGTTCTCTTCGCCGGTTACATCTTTCGTTGGCCTCCCAATAGCCGTGACTCCGTTCTTGAGATTGTGATTCATTTCTGCGTTATTTGTAAGACCTAAAGCCACAAAGGTTAGTTTCCAAGCACATCGTGGCTCCCGAATTGGACAAGAGTTGTATTCGAACTCGGCAGTGAATCGCGCTACGGACAAATGGCTAATTCCGTGCCGGGATGTGGCTCTACACAGATGAGGGTAAAATCTTGGCAAAAGCGTGTCATTTGAATGCGGCTTGTGTGTTCACCGGCTCCAAATAAGTTAGCGGTCGTTAGTGCCATCGGCGACATCTGACACACACACATATATATATATATAAACCGAAAATTTCCAACCTGTTCTGGCGCGAGACGGTCTAGAGTGACTGAAAACTAGCGTGGTAACGAACACTTTCTGCCTAATGACTTTATGATGCTGTAAAAACAAGGATTTAGTTGATCGGTTGTGGCCAGGCGGTTAACATCAAGACGCTTCAGCATAAAGTTTGTGGGTTCGAATCCCCCACTGCCGGTTAACTTCCCAATTTGGAGGCTATCTGACGGCCACAATCGCTTTGTTGACAATAATCCACATGGTCGTTTCATTAATAAACGAGGAAGCATGTAAAAGACAAACACGTGATTGCTTCTTCATGCGGCAGCTGATTATCAACAGGGAGAGACAAATGAAACCTACTTCAAACAATGCTCAATTTGGTTGAATTTTCGACCATTAGATCAATAGCCCAATTTATTCGTACATCTTGAGACATTGAGCTTATTGGTTTCCAGATGGTGATGAATTTGTTGTGAATGATAAGGTCGACTGATTCACGTGATGGATAGTATTGCTCTGATCATTTGTTGTGCCAGATAAACAACATATTTTCACATATGTTGAGGATTAAACATTTTCCGATAATCGATAACAGGCTAATTCCCCTAATTCGTTCATAAAAAGACTCGAAATCAAAATGAGCAAATTAGTTGACCAAGTACGCAATCATCAGTTGAGCATGACAAATGGTCTCGAAAAGGAGGCCCATTTGGATGTGTTAACAAACATCTTATCGAAATTGTTGATTGATTTAGGCTGTAAATTGGAAATTTTTAACTCAACTTTTCCTCCCTTTAGGGAAACATTTCCAAATTTTATTCGTTTAGTCGAGGGCGGAAACATTTTTTGAAAACCAATATCTTGGTTTTAGCGGAATCAAAATTTTGCTAATATGGATGCTCTATATTCATATGAATCTTGAGCGAATATCGTTAGGAGCGCGCATGAAAATGCTTTTTTAATGATTTCACAAAAATACTATAACTGCGATTAAATTCTGCTGGTACCTACCAATTTAGAGTTTACGAGTATGGGAATGTTTGGACAAGAGAGTACTGGGTGCGCATACCTGACGAGCGACAATACCTGCCAAACCAGTCCTGTGCTTTAGCAGATATTTTCTTCACTCATTCACATTCCAAAGTCTATTCGTATTTATTCTTGTCCCATTCTACCGTCATTCCCAAAGCTGGCTAATCTAAACTGACAAACAATTATCAACCAGTCATCGTTCTCATTCTTCTGTTCACTCTTCAACCAACAAATTCCATTCACACTCCTCACTTTACAGATTACATTCTCGTATCACATACCATTTTCCACTGCACCATGATAAGGATGGTTGCAAAACAAAGTACCGGCCACACATACCGGACGAGGGCCAGCAACAGCGAAACCGGTCGTTTGCTTCCGGGGACATTCTATTCACTCATCCCGAAACTACTTACAATTTGTAACAATTCATATACCGTAGCCGATACTGTGAACTGATAGAAACAGAACATGAAGGGAAGACTGCAGAAGACTGGGGACTCACCTCAGTTTTACTGAACCAAACACTAATGTACAAATGAGTTCAGCTGCCCACTGAGTATTCGTGTGAATTCCTGGCACAATCCACAAAAGGTCACGTTTCATATTTTTCCCCCGAAATGTACTGATGCGAAATTCAAATTGGGGGCAAGTACTGGATATCTTCGGAATTTGACAAAAACAAAACTGTTCAGTATCAGTTTTCGAGGAAAGGGGTTTGACTACACTTCTCGTATGATCCGATTTGTTTCACGTTTCAAATATGAATTATCGTCACAATGTGTAAGACATTTTCTCTCGTGATACATTCAGATCAAACATGGTTGTCGATAGAACAGGTTTTCTAGAGTACACATTATTTCAATTCCTTAATAGTAATATTATTTCAACAATGAGTAGTAGTTCTCTAAAAAAGTATGTGATTTCATTACTTCTTATCCCTTCTCCCGTGTGACATACATGCATCCACCAACGATTGTGTGAATGTATACGGAAACAGTCCAATAAGTGATATCTATGATGTGCTAGAAATTGTGGTCTTACATAGCGGGAAGCACGGTTCTGAATTTCTTGGACGTGTCAGCTTCCCGGTTATCCAGGTGAGTGATGTCCACAAAAATTTCATTTCAAAACTTCAAAGATTTTTACTTTTCTTTTCTTTTTACCCTAGTGAATCACATGACATTTCTAATGCAAAGATCATATTGCTATAGAATTATCGATTTTATCTTTTGTCATCGAATTCTTTTTTGTTAAAAATGCATCATTGCAAACCATTTTCAAGGAGGATGTTCTGACCAACAGAAAGCTCCCACTTGGGGAATTAGTCCACGCGGTCGGAGAATTCGAACCTGCGATCTGGTCACCTGACCAACACGGGTCAAGAGAACAAATGTGATGAGATTGCTTTCCAAAAGGTGCAGTCTGACGTGTAGTGATAAATAACACGATTTGGCGAAGGAATTCGTGTTGATGCCACTTCTGTTGTGACAGCTTGGGTGGTTGCTTTGAAGTTGTAAGATTCGATCCGCGTGCGTGTTTTTGAGGTATACAGATGTCTCCAATGTGCTTGCATTTGTCCGTGTGAACAGTAAATCTAGAAACGGCAGATTGTTGTCATGTTCTGTCTCCATAATGAACTTGATCTCCTGAGAAACCCCTTTTGATGGCAGTGAAATTTCGTTATAGTTCAGATCGTTTAGTGATTACAAACGTGTCGTCAACATAGCGCAGCCAAAGTCTCACTGCAGTAGTGCCAAACGAAGAAATCAAGAAAAAAACATCCGTTACAAATATTTCTGCGCAAATGTCACACACAGTTGCATCAGACAAAGACAGACGATAGCCAAATAAACCAAAACACGAACCGTCCTACACTACATCAAGCGTATCTCTGAAATGACAACCAGATTACTCAAGCCCCATGGAATTAAATTGGTCGACAGGTCAACAAGGATCCTATGAAAGGTTCTATCGAAGACCAAAGAACCGACAATTGACAAGAATCGAATTAACGTCGTCTATCAGATGGACTGTAAAGACTGTAAAAAACCAGGGGACAAACCAGAAATAGGCTCTTGACACGGATCTATGGGCACCAACTAGTAACAAAAAGGCACGATCCACTCTCCCTGACTTCAGTGCACAAAGACCGAAAAGGTCACAAATTCGACTTCGAAAATATAAGAATCGTCGCCCAGGGCAGAAAAAAGCATTCAAGGGAATTTCTCGAAGCTTGGCCCTCCTCGGAAAGATTGTTAAACAGGCACATTGATCTGCACCACTTATACCTAAGGATCCGAACAAAGGACCAATCAGCACAAACCAGTCGAAACTGACGCTGATTCAACCCACGACATGTCAACAGTACACCAAGGTGAACAAAACAACAACTCTACTACTTCGCCCAGAGCAACCAATCAACACCGACTAGAGGCTAGGTGATCCATTTAAGCCGACCATGGTAACCATATGCTCACCACAAGATCATAGCACTGATGGTGTCACCTCGGCTAGCGAAGCGTTTTCAGCGAAATTGCCCAGCTCAGTGAGTACATCAACACCACCTTGTCGAGCTTGAGATGTGAGGAAGAACATGATTTTCTATGCTGATATATATATATGTATATTGCGTAATATCCTGATGAGAGTATAAAGTTTCCCAGGAAGTACGTCAGCGATTTTGGAGTTATGCCTGCTCTTCAGGCATCGATACTCGGTGATACCTTGTCAACTGCACTTCTGATGGTTCATATTTAAATATATACGCATACATATATATATATGCTTGGTTATGCATGCATATTTACACTGAAGTTATGCAGGCAAAAATAGCTAGAAATTCTGCGCACGTCCTGCCTTAACCAACCCTATTGATATCTCACCCATGACGCATGACGACCCCGGTGGGAAGAAGTAGAAGAGATTTCCTCAAAGCAGTTGCTTCAGCATCGGCAAACTATAATAGGCAATGGCAGAACCATTATTCTTTAGTAACTGTCCGCTAATTTTATTGTGTTCTCCAGCAACTCTGGTATTAACCAGTTCTAACCTGTTTTAGAATTCCTAGATTAATATCCACGGGTTAATAGCTGATTACGTGTCAATGTCAAGACATACAACGTGTTTTGGATGGAACCATGTTTTAGGCTGTGGTATGTCATATATGAAGCATATCCTGGACCCAAGTGTAATTTAATCTGATTTACGTTAGACTGAGAGGAATCCAGTCTATTCAAGATGAGCTTTTCACTAAATTCTGGTAGTGGGAATCATGGAACCACTTTCCGAGGCGTCATTATTTCTTTATGTTACCTACTTTCTTGTAATTTCCTTAAGAACAGCGACGAAATTTTCCCAATCCGTGCTGATTTACTCTGTGATCCGTTTGTGAGGCTGTTCGCTTGTTTTTTTGTGTAAGACTAAATAGCTTTGACATGAATACGGAAGCGGGATGACTCCTGTGATGGACGTCCTCTGCGAAGCAGACACTTCTAAGGGGCCTTCTAGTGGTTGCAATCCAAGCGCACATCAACAAAATGAATGGATCGCCAGCTCGGGGCACTAAGCTTTTTCCTATTATCCCACAAGACAGTTACATTCTTTGGTTTATTGCGTCATTAATCCGTATTTCAAATGCGGTAACACTTGAGGCGTTTAAACGTTATTCAGCTTTCTCCAGACATTGGTGTATGAAGTATCTGCACACGTTTTCTTTCGGATTAGGTAACAGGATTTGTTTCATATTTTCAACATTTATATCCATAACTCTGTGGTCATTCTCGGTGATTTAGTTTCCACCGTAAAAACGCTGCTGCTTTAGTTTATTATTTTGATATGATATAAATGGTGGTCTTGTTCAGGGAAGGACGCTCGAAATGGTTGAATATAAATCCTTAAAGTGACCGAGATTTTCTAATCAGGTTCCTGTTCTCTAGATCGTGAGGCCAAACGACTTTACTGTTTACCGCTCATCGCGTCACTGTTACGATACCACTGTTAGCGAACAGCTCAGCACAATGAAATGACCTTGGTGCAAGGTAAACCTTGATGTCAGTCAAGATCAACCGTGACTAGTGGACCTTAGTTAACGTGAAATATCACAGCTAACAGGTAATTATAATAAATCTGCAAATATGGGCATAACCTTAGGTAGAATGGACAAGCCAGCTTTTTAGCATTATGGTTGCAAATTTGAATGAACCATAAGATCTTTCCAAAATCGTTCATGAAATTTTCGTACTGCAGTGAACATTTATTTTCCACGTTCAAGCAAATTTACCTCGACTGGATCGTTCACATACAACTGGCGTTACTGCAGCCCACAAAGGCAAACAATAAGAGAAATATATAAGCAAATTAATGAGGGTTGATGATGCCTCTTTAAAGCTCGTAGGTACTGTAAGGTTCACCAGTTATTACTCTACAGTCTGCGAATAAGTGCGCTCTTGAGAGGTCTTGAGAAACAGGGGTGTCTTTTTTCTTCATCTTATTCNCGTTCTCAGGCTCAAGAAGAAGACATTCATTCTCATTCTGGCTACTCCTTAGGTTGTTAGTAGACACAAGTTTTCTGCGTTCGAAATACACTGGAAAATGTTGCGCAGTAGTAAAGTGGTATGTAACCGATCATAGTTTATCACTTCCAAGCATATTTGGTAAGTGAACGCCTAAGACACTGGTTTACACAAAGAATTTTATCACCTTGATTGGACCGGCACCATAGAGATGCATTGGCTTGTTTCGAATCCGTCCATGCACTCTGATTCTTTTTCAAAGCACATCTTTTCTACTCTCTTCCACCTAATCGAGACATCTTGCTTTTGTCCAAAGCCATCGGTAAGCTAGTATAAACTCATCTGAATGGTAATTAACCAGAAATTCGCATGCACATACCACCAATATAATCGGCCTATGGTTCTTACCAACTGCAAGCATCATTATTTGAAAAATTAGATGTCTGGTACTTGTTTCGCACGATGAGATTGAAATGACTTTTCATCATGTTTCACCTAATTCACTTGCCATATTTTTAAAAAATCCAACCGAACGTAATTAACAATTGCCGTGAAAGTAGTTCATGCTAATTTTTTAGCAGATGGACTTCAGTACATCGCCAAATTTACAGACAATTTATACCTCAATCGAAGAAATCACGTTACACACGGTCGCCCGACTTGACGTCTTCCTACTATGTAACGTTTGCACGAAGCGTTTTTAAGTGACTCTAGTTTACTGTGTGAGACCACACGGTTCAGAAGAGACCAGACGAATCGCAACGTTGTCTAGGTCAAAGTGCATTCTAAATCATGGTTTGTTCTCATCCTTTTCCACACGGTTTCTAATTTCACGCTTGTTTCGTTAGCCATTACCAAGGCTACGCCGAGCATATAAAATGTATGCATAAATTCACTGTGCTACGTGTGTTCCGGTACATGTGATTGAGAGTATACTGGAGTTTCTTTTCCATTTGATTAACCACAACCCTGCATAGATTGCAAATCGTCGTTGCAAATGGTACACTTTGAAAGACAAAAAATTACGAAAAGCAGCAAGAGGTGCGATTTTTTTGGAATCCTACATTGTTTATAATCCGGTAAGCTTTCTCTAATCCTTCCATCTTCATTTTTTTGTGTGCATTAAAACAGACGTTGATCAAGCATGTCTTACTGGGTTACATATGCCTATACACATATATATTGTATCGACCTCCACAAAACAACCGAATTACTAACCAGGGCCCATCAGGGATCTTCATCCACATGGATTCCCGTGTGACTCGGAATTGGATTGTACAACTGTTATTTAAATAGCCCATTGGTCAGGCTACAGAAAGATCATCTCTGTTGTCACTGATCATCAGTGCTGCAACAGTCAGAGTCCTTATCCTTCTTGACTTCGACACTGATACAAATTATTGCGTACAGAGTCATTTGTTTCTGCATGACAAATGATTTTTCTTCAGGAAACCAAGACATTAGGGACAGTTTAAATAACTTGAAAATCGAAGCATTTAAGATCAAATTTATTAGTATATCAATAATCCAGGATCAATTTAGTTATACACTAAAGATTGGCGATATAAAAAGATTTCACAACTGATTTTGCTAAACTATTCACGATTCCTCTCAGTAGTATGTTTGCATATGGATGGATGAACAAGATATTCGTCATTCCAACCCTTTTTGGTTGTGTTACTGGCACTTTATGGAGCAATTTTTGGAACGAGGGTGAATATGTTTCATGAGGTTTACGAACGGCAAGCCTTAGTCTCGCTGGGCACCCAGGAAAAAATTGCAAAACGCAAAGTCCAGAGGATCATCTTGGGTGCCGTGACTCCCTAGCTAGATGCACCCGGGACACGAGAGTGATGTGAAACACTCATGTGTTGGCTTTAGGCTATAGACTATTTTCTCAGCTTATGAATAGTAGTTTAAACTGGGCATAAGCCATCAAACCGAATTCCGTCATTCCATCGTCTGAGAGTCAAACCATCACGAAACATGTTACGTATTTGGAAACGAATAACTAGCTATGACTGCGTAGAAAATTTCAACCTAATCCACGCAGCGTATTGTACGATGAGTCCAGAAAAATTGGTTACTAAATCGGACCACGAACAAAACGGCAAGAATGCAAGCAAGAAGAAGAGGTGACCGAAAAATGGTTGACTATCACTGAGAAATTAGGTTGACTGTGTCGAGCAATATGCCAGTACAGGCCGAATCCCATTTGTGCATGCGGAAAGAAAATGTTGCAGAAAGTTACGCACAAAGTAGTACTGATGTTCAAATCAATATTAAAGAACACTGCTCATATGTATCATCCTTGCTGGTAATCATCGACCGATTTTCATTGGATTGCCTTAGTCTGTATCAAGTGGTGCTGATGTTCGGCGAACCACTGAGAACCCTCTTTCGTTAGGTTGGCGGCTATGGAACAGATGTACAGATGCTTCATTCTTGTTAGGAATTCTCAGCCGCGCACATATGCCGCGCCCGAAATGGGGTTGTAATCTGGTTTCGTGAACGCTGGCGCCCGGTGGTTTAGCATCCCAATCCTTCACTAATGTCGCCACGCCACAAACAGTTGACAGCCGAGCCGGAAAGCGCAGTTGCCAAGGTGTTCGACTCATCATAGTAAGTAGTCTCGGGTTCGCCACTCAGTTCGGAAGCGCCGGATAAGCACTGACAATTACTGACAAAATGAAAAAAGTAGTCGCCCAGTATTTCCACGGTCTGTTGATGGTGAGTCCTCCGTTGATATGGCATGGTAAATGACTTCATGTGTTAACACCCACTTTATTGAGCTGAGCAAGCAATTCGGGGATTAGTCTTAACGCCTGTCGCTGGCACAAACCAGAAAGTCGCTCCTGACCGAGATAATCACGGTGCGCTTGGTTAGCCTTAAAGAACGTTGCACAAATTTTTGACCTCGGGGTTCACATCTGCCATTTGGGCTCAACAACACCTTTCTAAGTTCCTAGTCAAACACGTCTAATCAACTAATCTTTGCCAGTTCTACCAAAGCACTTCATCAGCGATTCTCCTGTAGATCTGATTTTACGAGGACGATTTTCTAGTGAAATGTGTGCGTACGTGGGTGTGTGTGTGTGTGCTTGTGTTCGAGCGTCTACGTAAGGTTACTCGTCAAGAAGAGATGAAAGAGGGATATATTAGATTTGGAACCGGTTGACAATGTTAGGAGTGATCGGGCCAAATTGGGCAATTTTTCCTAGAAGGAATAATCTTGGCGAAAGGTCATGTAATTTTTTGAATAGAACTAATCTCACTGGCAGTCAATCTTCTAAGTAAGCTTCAATGTATGACCTTGAAGACATCATCCTGTTGAAGCTTTCCGCTTAAACCCAAGCTCTTTCTTGAAGTATTGGATAATTGTTTGTAAGAAATCGTGAAGGCAAATTATTTTTCATTTACATATCTCATAGTTACCGGCTATGCTTCGAACTTTACTTTCCACAAGAAGACTAGAGGTCATCCAGTCCAACTTGCAGTCGGGAGGCACTAGATTCGCGTTTCACTCTCAGTAAAGCTCATCAGTACTGCATAAACCTCAACGGATCTGGAATTTGAGCCCCGAGGCTTTTTCATTCGAATCATGTGTATAACCAATGTAAGGGCAGTGGATGATGCATTGTCATGCCCATCATACTGATCGAATGGGAATGCAACTGCGGTGACATCGCAATGATCGTGCGAACCAAACGAAAATTCTGCATGTTGCCGGTCGATAGTGATGGATCAAATCAGCTAGTGAACTAATCGATCACTGTGTGCTGGCCAGAGAAAGCCATTGCAAGTGATTTGCTTCGATTGTTCTGTCTAGAGCTTACAGAAACGAACTCCAAAGGAATTGTCAACTGACGAGTCGAAGCTTCATCAGAAGTCTGTTCTCTTTTTCTACGTGTTAAAGAAACCACCGTTGCAACAGTGTCAAAACTATTGAAAACCGGTCCCAAATCAATATATATTTGTTAGTTATCGAGAGCTAAACACAATCTTTTACCTTGTTTGTTCAAATTTGGACGAGTTGATACTAACAAACATCTTGCGTGCGGATATTTGCGATGGAATAACGCATTTTGAGAAGCTGACTATGAAATGGGATCCGCGAACAAACAAAATGGGGTGCTGTTAGACCGAATCTCCTTCGCGAATTCCAAGTAGGTAATATAATGCTCACAAATGTGTTGCTGTTAAGATCAGTCAACGAAGTTTGGGAAACCTGACTGGTTCTTTTGAGATCGTCTTCTCAACAGCTGAAAATAAGCCTTCAAAAGAACCGGGGATAAACTACCTGGGAGCAGTGAGACGAAATCTGTGGAATAAAGAGATTAGCTATCATTGAATGGTCCGAGCAAAACTGGCGCAATCTGTCAGTGAAGCAACAGGATGCATCTCTTTTCAGGTAGGGAATTGCAGCCATCTGAAGGCTGCCAACTGGGGACTTCGGTTGGCCATAGGGTATTCGAACCCGCAACCTTCAAGTTTAAACAATGTAATGCTGACCGCTCGGCCATCACCGGATACACTGATTACCTCTGGGAAGTTTCTGTTTTATTGACCATTCTCAGGAGTTAAGTGACTTGAAACTAGCTAGTAGTAGTCCAAATTATATCACAACCCGTTTTTAGCTCCTTTGAGTTTTTTGCTCGTTCATGATCAAGTTTTCAAAGAAAATTGTTACCCGTGATAAAAAGTGATTTGGCAGGCATATTGTCTAAACTTTGCCCAATTGTAACTGGCATGAAGATTGGTCAGGTGACCTACAATTGCTGGCCATTGCCTGTCTTGTCTGTTCGGTGTTGTCACCTGTCTTTTTTGGAGAATGAGCATTCAACAATATCGATTTGTCCGAGCAGATAGTCCTTCATGAGGGGGCATGCTTTAGAACTGGTTGACGTGTCAAACCACGAGCATTCGTTGCCAGCGGCAGACGAATTCTGGTTAGCCGGGATGCAGAGTACAAAAGGTAAATCCAGATAAATCTAATGGGAAATTTACGATAAACTTGTAGACTTTCAATTCGTAATCAGTATGAGAAATGGGTTATTTTCAACTGGTATTTGGACAAAACATAACAAAATCGATGCAGACCTATTAGTCACTTATTGTTGTACCCTTTTGTTTTTGAGCTAGGGGAGACGAGTCATGCCTGCCGATTGTATGATATTTGCATGACGGTACGTCTTTTTTTTGTTTGTTTTAATCGTCTAGATTCGAGCAGCCTTGCGTGTTGTGTATCCACGTGAGAAACCTTGGGTCTGGAATAGAACTCGTGTTCATTTGCGGGTAAGTTAATGATAGGAGTAGATAGAACTGAGTAGTACATTGGAGTAGCTTGCTTAATGTCTCTTGATAAGAGGTCATATACTGAATGTTATGTTGGTCGCTGATAAATCATAATTTCGGTTCGATGATGCGAATATTTCAGGTTCACGTTCTCTAGCCATCGATCACTGGTTTCGTGGGCATCTTAATAATTCTCATAGCTCATCCTGTTAAAGCAACTGTACATTGTCTTATGAGTATTGAAGTAACACTCCTCCATTTCCGGAGTAGGCTAGACATCACTTCTGATTAGGACATTTTCGGAGAACGGTTGCAGAGAGCGACAGTCCGCATTTTTAGCGCACTTGTACCCGTGGCTGCTAGTATGCTCAAAGAAAATGCGCCATCTACTAGATTAGGGATTCCGAAAGTTGGCCGCTCGCAAAAGATGCAACTCTACCATTGCACTTGTTCTTTTACGGATTGATCCGATAGTTGTACTTTCATCGGCAGACAAAAGGCAGTCTTCAAATCACTTTATTTTTTCAGCCTCACTGTTTGTCCACAGGTATTGTTTTTCCCATTCGTGAAAAAGCTAGTGGTTACGAACACTAAACTGATAGTTGAACTGGATGTAAGACGATTCTCAAAAATTCGGATGGTTTCAATGCGCTCAAATGAGATTCTTTACTGATCAGTCATAAACATTGCGACGATTTAAAGTAAACTTTAAATTTAACCGCTCAGCGCAATAGTGCAATTCAAGGTCAGTTCAATGGGGATTGTTTCCATAAAACAATCATGAATATGAATGTTTATGCAAACTTCAATGACATTTGGGACATTGTGAACAGTTCGGTCAAATAAACCAAATGCAGCCAAGTTCATCGTGCTTTGTGTACAGGTCCCGTAAAAGGTCATCGTCAATGGGGTGTTGTTAATTCAAATACTTGGACTCAACAACGGAATACCGTTGGGTGGATGGGAGCATCCCGAGATAATGGAGGTGTCAAGTTGTTGAATCTTTTTCGGCCGAAATATTTACTTTGCCAGTTATTCCTCATTTGTTTTTTGACTAGTCTAACCGAGTCTCTGCCGTAAAAAATTAGCTTTGCCTTAGTGATTGATTGTTGCACTTTTAAATCACGTTGCAAGGTTGCTGCTTCCCAACCTATATTGTAGTACGAATACACGACAACTTTTCTGTCATTCTGACTTGATTTTATTTCGTGGGTACTAGCCGTGAACTTCGGCCAATATATCCTTGACGCGTGCCGCAATGTTTTCAGCCAAGCTTGTAGGAGGCTTGACCTCAAATCTCACATCCTCGTTTATTGCATTAACGAATAACAAAGTTTTAGTACGACCATGAGTCAACCGTTTCATTTTGGAGATAATCTCTGAGAGTGTGAGAACCATGTGTCTGCTCTGGACACTTTGACGTCTAGTGTCGGTGTCATGTTTTCATTCCGCCGATCGATACTTGATATCCGCTGTTGATGTTTTATGTTCTGTGCTTCGGTATTTGTGTACCACCCGGGTACTTAAGCAGTAACACGAACAGTACACTTTACGGTCACTGTGTGAATAATATGTTGATTACAAGAAAGGTAGTTGTACGTATATCTGGACGTGTTAGCAAGACGAATACGGTGACCGGCGGTGGCCAAATGGATAAAGTCGTGGGGTTTGAAAGTAAAGGCCGCGGGTTCGAATCCTCCCACCGGCGATCAACTTCCCCACTTGTCAGCCCACTGCTGGCCGCGGTCCTCTTCCTGAAAAAATAATGTACACTGCTATTTCACTAATAGAAAAAGGGAAATAAAAAAGGATAAAGGTATCTTCCGTCCGAAAATATGACCATCTATCGAACATGTGTTACAAGCAACTGAACAAACCATGAAATGTTACCTTACAATCGTTGTTTAGTCAAATTCAAAAAGACTTCTGCCAGAGACGAATCTAACAGACTTGTCATGGCCGTACCATCGATCGATCTGAAAGGCTCTACCTACAAAATCAAAACGAACAACTTTCGTGCAAAATAGAACTGTGTCCTTGGTCCGTGTACCTGATGGGAAATAGCTAAACGAACTTTGTTGGCGAAATTTACCTGCTGCAGAGTGATGCAGTTTCTTGAAGAATGAAGCCCGCATCCCTCGCGTAGTTTTATCCAAACTGTTTGAAATGTTGTTGAGTATAGTTGATACTACTAACGAGTTTTTCCTAGACTTTTTGCCTCTACAGTGGTATATTTTTTCACAACCCAACAAGGGGGTCATTTTGTGACAAACTTCGTTTCAAATAGATAGTAAGGCTGTCCACAAAGATTTCATATTTGGGAGAAAAATTCTTCGTTCTGAGCATTTTCAGTTTCAAACAAACATTTTGGGCCATAAAACCATGTCCGGTCCAACTACTGAGCTGTCTGGGTTTCTGTTTTTGCATTGGCATATTTTTCCGTGAACCAGTGTTGAAATAAAATCAGTGTCTACCACTCTGTATTTTCTTCTTCATGTTGGATTGAATAAACCCGAAATCAGTAGTCTGTTCCAGTTTCTCGTTAATTTCGTGTATCCGTACACGGTAGAAGGATGTTATGGCTCAAAGATGTGCACCATACTGGTTTCGAACTAAACGACTGCCTCCTATTTGACTTTTCCATACTCTGCAGTGGAATAACCGAAGCCTAGTTACGACTCGCGCGCATCCGCACCCGAGTTCACCAAGAGAAAAGGATGTGTCCTAGGTTTGCCTTCTTTCAACTTTTCTTTTCGACTTTGTCATTCAGACTGTTGTACGATTGTCCCGTACACATGTGAGATTAGTGGCTTTGATATTTGCTCAGAAAAGAATTTGTCTGACTTGAAATATATGGACGACTTTGTGCTATTACATGAAGACAAAAGTGAGTTGCACGTTTTCCTCGACCATCCGAACAACGGTACATTAATATGTTTAGATTGGTTTTGCACCTCCAGGGTGTAAAATGGTTTTGAAGAATGCGATTGGTTTGAAGCCAAATCACGTTCTTCCAGGGGAGTAACTGGATGAGGCGAGTGTAGTTAGTTACTTGGGAAGTTGCATCTCACTTGACAATCTTATATCATTTCGGGCATAAGAAGGACTGTGTGTTGGAGGATGCCACCTGGTATCCTAAACCCGACCGCAGGGATTTTGAACTCGAAAACTCTTTCGCAACTTATCTAACAGCCTGAGGATCAACTAAAATCGTAATTCCCGCCGTATCTGGGTTAGCCGGTAGTCTGAAAGTTTGTCCAATTAACCATGTGTGTCTCTATCGCTTCCAGTCTAGGGCCTCGAATCTTTATCTAATTGTTTTTGCTTAGACAATAGTCTGGACCATTCTGGACTGATCGGTGGATAGAGAATGCCTCAATCAGTGCCGCGAATCTCGAGGCCTACAGGGATTCTTCCCGCAATTTGTCCAATGTGTAACGTGGCTGGCTAATAGGAGATCATTTCAAGTGCTCATTGTTCACAATAATTTCATACTTGTTTAGCACAAACAAAGTGTCATCAGGATCACATAGAGGGCGGAAAGCATTGAGAGACGAGGATGAAAAGAAAAGAAACAATGCTTACGGTTTATCACACTAGCTAGCTGTTCCAGTCTGTACATCCACGTGATCGGTTATCCTTAAGGATCTATATTTCACCTGTAGACTTTGCACCTTCTGGTCACTCAAACCGAAGTAGACGAGTAACTTGAGAGATTCCTACTCAAGCGCTAACTTGCAAGACAAGATTACGATTTGAAAGGTCTCCTAATGCCTTGAAAGTTCATTTTATGGGCTCATTTGGGTGAGGCTAGGTGCCCAGTAAATCCCACCGCCACATATCCTGGTAAGCACGGAGTAGTATGCTCCGTATACAGGCCGAGGTTTGTTTAGAATAAAGATTTAGTTTTGTATGTTAGAATGATTAACATAGGTCAGTCAACCAGGTGGAGAGCGGCCACCAATAGTCGTCGCTCTGGCACTATGGTCAAAATACCTCGGCTGCAAAAAGACAGTGCACGAGACTTCCTTGTCAGAGGTCCTTTATCACGCAGGTTATCCGTGAGACTTTCAAGCAGCGTTCAGGGAAGTACCCATATCGCAGCCTGGAAACATCCACCCCAGACCATGCAGATGCACCTGAGGGCACCATATTATCGCTTCTTTACTGGATTCCTACTCAATCTGCCCGTCAACTTATTTCTGTGGTGTGAGCATTCGCACGGAAGGATGCAAGATAACTGGAGGTGATGCATGTAACCCAATCAGCAGAACATGACATTTGGTTATTGCCCTTTTTTTCAATTTCGGCTGACAGGAACAGTCCAGTGTTAGGCGGTTTAAAATACGTTTTGATTTTTGGTATCTGAAAGTGGTTTCACGGTTTCACATTACAACAAGATCGTTTACGTGATTTTTGTTCAGTGGTCGTAATTTAGCTCGACACCCCGACTAGTTGCAGAATTTTCTCGGTAGGCACAAGGACACTGTTTGTAATCCGGTCTTTGATGTTCACTTTTCGAAGTAAATTCAGACGAACGCGTCTTTCTCGCTGGTACAACTGAACTATCACGTGATTCCGTGACCCTGTGACCACAATTGTTTCAGTTGAACTCGCTGGAATCACTGACAGCACGAACTGTTTCATCTTCAAAAGATATTGTTCTCGTTTAGAAATAAACTAATTGAAGAATGTCAGTTATTTGTTCCGTGATTTAAATTTTGAATCTTATCAGTTTCTTCGACATGTGACTGTTTGTTTTTTTCGCGGTAGGAGACTTCATCGATGTTACCGTATTTTACTCATTGACAGGATTTGATCAGAAAATATGTCCCGGTAAGTCAGAACATTCGAGATATTCACAGTCACAAGATGCTGCATTCACATGAAAGCGAGATTCTTCTCTGGAATTTGTGGTCATTTTAGCACATACGGAAAACAATAATCACAAATGCCAAACAATTTCCGACAAGGCATCTGTCGAAATTTGACCGGCGGTGGCCAAACGGATAAGGTCGTCGCGTTTGGATGTGAGGGTTGCGGGTTCGAATCCTCCCACCGCCGGTCAAATTCCCCACTTTGCAGCCCTCTGCTGGCCGCGGCCCCTTCCTGAAAGTTGATGTGCATTGTTGTTCTATCAATAAAAGGAAGTTAAAGATAAAGAATATCTCGGAATTTACAGGGTCTGAAATTACGTGTGGGCAATACCCGGGCACAAACATCGTGTCATTTCGGAGTCCTTGACGGAGGCGATCGAGATAATTCACTTAAGGACCATTGAAAACCTGCTCTTGTTGCTTAAACAAGTGTCCTACCACGGTGTGTCATTTGTAAACTGGCCGACAGAACACGATTTCGTTGCCAGTCTACCGGCGTTCACCGGGTACAACCTACAGGATACAATGTGTTCTCGTATATTTCGTCAGTTACAAGTGATTCCTGACCCATGGTATTAGAACATCAGTAATTCTGTCAAAAAAAACACGAAGATGTTGATCACCGCTGGACTTAACATATCCGGACTATTTTCTGCTTTGTTTTTGTTTACGGTTTGCTTGCGCAACAGAAAAGATGTGTAGGGAAACGAGATCCACACAAAAACACAACAAACTAATTCTGAAAAACAAACAATACATGTAGAGATCCCAATAGAATCACTGCGAGAGAGATTCGATGTTTGAGTGAACAATTATGGTGGGCCTTTGGCGATGATTTCGACGAATCTTAGTAGGTACGCTGAGTACTTCACTCGAAACAAAGGATTAGGATAAATATACGTTTCAATTAGTCTTGAAATGTAACTGACCTTTCATACATCAAGTACGGGGTTATATATGTATATGCATCCTTCATATATATACATATATATATGTATACGCTGTGTATATTTGGTCAGTAGCCTGTCCATGAATGCACAACGACTCCTGGGAACACGTGTTCGGTTTTACGGTTACTGCAACTCATTAGAAAAGTGTACCCAATGCTTCTGGCCAAACTGATTTACAATTTCCCGCGCTCTGACGGTAAATTGCTACCCGAGCGTCGATTGTTCGCAACCGACATGTGAATCTGCAAATATGTAGGTGAACCGATTGCGGACTATCTGATAAGCGACCATAATCACGAAACCTGTCGTGTGCTTCCCTGAAGTCTTTGTAGATTCATGCATATGGTATTGACTAAACATATGCCATCTTGCCTTTTAGTTCTATAAACTGACAGTATCCAATCCAAATAGGATAAGTGAAAAGATTGTAAAAATTGAACCTTGATTTAATCACTTTTTTTCAGTACACACAATTATTTGAATGTTGCTTTCACATGACTAGGTAATATTCGTCCTCGTGGGCTACTCCGTGTAATCCTCGGCGGAGACGAAGGCAGAGGTAGACGTCCCGATCGATCAACTTGATTTTACCGATACTAGTGAATGTAAATTCCTTATAAATTTGGCCGGTTTGATAATTACAGTAGTGGATAGTGTCCAGAATTTCTACACTGTGTAAACTTACATCGAATAACCCGAAATAGATGCCAAGATTTCAGTCAGTACATCATCATTTCTTTTGTTTGGATTTTATTGCTTGTTTTTGTCACGATAACAGACGAATCATGTGACACTACGAACGCCTTTTTATTTCCTAGAATTCTTTTCGATGTTTCCATCCGAACATTGTAGGAACTTCAACAAAAGATCGATCGAATCTATCCATATGCTGTTTTTTTGACCGATGGACAGAAAACTTTTATGCACCTTTACAAATGGGAAAATCCTTTCCACTCATCAATTTTCCTGGCCGGAATTTGGATTGTTTTCTTGTTTGTAAAACCATATATGGTCATTACTGGAATGGTAATCGGATTTGCTTCCTGTTGGGTACTAACGATGGACTGGTTCAGGAATCGATTACGTCATCGTGCCTCCGTGAATTCGAATACTGAAAGTGATGATGTACGTCGTACTTGTGTCTCCGTGTTTGTGTGTGTATGTTTGTGTGATTTTACGAATAATGCCTTCGTATTCGAACAGATTGTGAAAATGGACACTTGCTTTAAACGTATCCGTGCCTCCGTATTCCTACTGTTCATATGGATGAATTTGATCGTTGAATTTACTGACCAATGGTCGGTCTCAAAAAATGATCTGTCTAATGATTCCATCTGTTATATCCTCCCCAGTGACCTGTAACGGCATACACTGGATTCTTCAAAAGCATGCTTTGTTTTGGGCGTGTCAGTTGCTGTGCAACCCCGGAGTATTCGGGAAATTCGAATATCACATCTAACTCTTCCTAATTGACATCATCATGACGATTCATTTTGCGCAGTTTCTTTTGTAAGACACTAGATGTGGCGGAAGAATGAAGGAATTTACAAGCAACGTGCAGACCTTGCATTCGGGTAACACCGCACTCGAGGGATTCAAATTATTACTTGAAATTTGTTTAAATGTTGACCTCAATAGTGCCCGGAAGCCTCAAAAAAGGACACGGTATTTGTCTGGTTAATTTTAGTCGATTTTCTCTCACCAGGTTAGGTCTTCTTAGCGGGATTGGGTTACTGTCCCGTTTCATCTGCCTCAAGTCGGGTTATCCAAACAAATACTTATCTCAGTTATTTGTTAGCAATATGCCAGACCGATGATGGATGTAGACCACTGGTGAACTCTAGTGAGAACGAAACTTCAGTCTGGTATTTCCCGAGTGTGCAAGGTTGATCGGATAACCTGAGACTTGTACACCGAGACTAAAATCCGATATCACCTCGATGGTTATTGTCTTGTCTTGTTCACATCCGTAAACATTCAGTGATGAGGTCGACAAATATATTTTATTCCACACAGATCAATCTAGTGATGATCAGAAAATTCTAACGAACTGAATTCCAAATAATTATTTAGAGAAATGCAAGATATTTAGTCGCACGTACTCCGATTCCAGCTGGACAGTGGTAGATCATATAAGTGAACAATTTAGCTGACAGAATGCGAAAGACACGGGAGTAGGATAAACCTGGAAAACAAACATATGTGTTAATGTTGAGGTCCACGAAACAAATAATGCAATATGAGTGAATCGGACAGATGAGACGTAACAAAGAGACTTATAAACATGGTGAAATCAGCTTGGATTCAATTGCTGATGTCATTAGACCAAAAGAATGAAGACTGGGCAGTGACTATTACCATGGCTATTCGAGGAGCTGAAGCGGTAGTTTCATATCTAGTTTCGTCAAAATTTAAGCTCGTATTAGTGGAGAGAAGCACAAATTTGGTGTCCTCGGATTTTCTTTTCCTTGCTTAAAAACAGAAGACCAATCTGAGTTTTGAATTTTTCCAACTTTTAAACACGTCGGCACCAAGCAAGAACTAGCATTTTAGTCGTGGACTATGGAATCGACCATTCATTTTGACAAAAAACGGAAATGACTGTGTAAAGCGCGAACGTGTAGTCCTCAAATGGTTGTCACCGTTGGTGTTCTTAGGTTTTGAACCTCACACAGTCTGTTGGTTTCTCATTCCACCAGTGACTCCAGTTCTTTTACAGATTACTGCCACAATTATTGACCAATATATAGACATATATATCTATGGTTGAAGTCAAGAACTGTCGGTATTGCTGTCGAACCAAAAATTTACAAACCTTGCAAATTGGTCTGATGCTCAAAGTTCAAATCCATAAGACTTATTACCGCGGAAGTGAGATGCATAAGTGGACAATGGTCATTTTATTATCATACTAATTCTGACAGGAGAAATTCATCTTAGTTAATTTGTTTTTGTCCATCATTTCTGTGTAGATTAGACAATTGCAAAGTATTATCACACCTATATATCCATTTCCATCTTACCTGATTAACGACGAGAAATTTCCAAGTCTTTCAGCTTCCTAGCAGTTGTTGTCTATCCTTTTATAAACTGCCGAGTTCGAAGGGAATGAACGCAGATCTCTGGGCCATGGTGATCTTAAATTGGCTCATTACGGTTTAACCGTCGAGTCTAATCACGTGACTTGGTGGCCTAATCTGAAATTCGTCACACTTGCTCAACCAAAGTGACTTATGTATCACCAAACTTGCCGTTTGAGTAGTGTCTAAGTAGATCAGAAGAAAAGATACTTATCCTATGTGATCTCATTAATTTCGCTTCCTCATTCTGTTTACGGTGTTGAAGCCACGGATTTCAGCCACCAAAAATATAAACATTTCCCACTGATCTGTTTTGACTAGAAGCGTTAAATCTTTACAACTAATTGCTTGAACATCTCAGGATGTTAGAAAAAACCACCCATTTGGTCGGAAAAACCTAGCGTTCTGACGGTTACCGTCAGTCACATGCACCGCTCAAGCCCGCTAGATGTATTCGACGAACTCCGGTGCATATTGACCAGCAATCGGAGTTACATAGGTCCTTCCAGAAGGCTGATAGGGCAATCGACTATCTGAAGAAGTACAGTTGTCCAGATTCTAGTCTAGTAGCAAAGTTACCTTCTTCGATCCAGAAAGATTGTACTTATCATTTCACAGGTTTGTTGATCTTCATTACATGTTCGCTGACGGTAAATATCAATTCTTAATTGAAAAGTAAACATCTATCCATGCCAAAATGTCCATCCAAGTAGGTGCAAAGAACAAATGTTTATTTTCTAATCTAAATAGAATTGTTTTCACCAACAGTTACGCAAATTCTATTTCGTCTTTCTTATCGAAATACAGGACGATATCGAAGAGTATGTGATCACCGAAGTAAGTTGAACAGTACCAACATAGACTAGTGGACTTGCGAATATTTATCACTCATCAATTGTTACCGTGAGCTTCTTTTCCATTCTGACCTCTTGGTCAAATGTGTTTCCATTCCTTGTCCAATCACAAACAGGATCTTTTGGAAGAAGATGACGATTCCGAAGATTCGGACTTGGTATCCGATCAGTTGGTACCCAAACATAAGGTAATTTCATCATTCATTTTTGTTATACATTTACCCGCCTAAATGTGTGAGTCCAGATTATTCTATTGGTAGATATAATGGAAGCAAATTCAGCCCACAACATGTCAACAATACACAAAGATGAACAAAGCAACGGGGCAACATCTCTACCCTACCATCTCACCAAGAGCAACCAATCAACAACGACTAAAAGACTAGGTGATCCATTTAGGCGGACGACGACAACCAGACGCTTGTCACAACATCAAAGCACTGACGAAGTCACCTCGATTGGTGATGAAACGTTTGCAATCGAATTGCCCAGCTCAGCAAACAAACCAATGCCATACGTATAAGCATACATTTTTATATTGTAGACCCGCTTGAAAACAAGTTTGGTGCCAACGTAGGAACAAATAAATGGAATTTCACAGAAAGAGAGCAAATCAGGAAAAAAAATCCAGTCCAAGTGTCTTTTTTGCGTTTTCACTTTTATATATGTTGTGATATTTTGGTTGTTTTCGGATTGCTATTAAAAGGGAACGAGTTCTACAGACAGCCGGCACAGGATTGGAGACACTGATTTCGATTCTGAGCCATATCTCTCGGCATCTCCAATCAACAGCAATTCTCAACTTTTTGGGCCCGAACCATGGATGCGGGAAACACTAGCCAAGGCCAAAGTCAAAATTAGTTTTGTCATATCTTTAGGCCAAGTGATAGCTCGACCTGTCCCCCACACGTCGCTTAATCCAGCACGTACAAAAGAATCACGAAAAGGAAGACGATGCGTAGGCATACGTAACACGTGTCCAAACCACCACTTTTCTAATCGGCTAGCATTTGGCCTAGGACATTTTAGTTATGACAATTTGACTTTTGTGAACCACGTTATTTTCGATCGGATTCCAAAACCCTGTGAAAATGAGTAGGAATCACGTGAAAACACTTCTTTTTGTGGTAGTAATTTGGTCGTTGCATGTCTACTTGGAAAGGTTTAGATAAAACAATTTGTGTACCTGTCTGTGCGGAAGCTTATATGTGCCTTCGTAAGAAATGGACAAGGATAAGCCCCACGAGCAAAACTGATTGGTAAAAATATTAAGTCCGAACAAAAAAAAACAAACTTTCCGCTTTAAAATTAAATCTTTATCATTTGAACATCCATTTCAGGGGCTATCATAGTGAAATTAAAAGCAAATAGGTGAAGCGGGGATATTGTCAGTTTATTGAGAAACTTGAACAGTACATTCTGTTTGGCTTGCTTATATGTGGTACACCTTGTCTGGTTACCATGCAAGTCATATGATTAGCTTGTACCTAGGAATTAACATCATTCGTTAATCGATTTAAGAACAAGAAAATTGAAGGATTTGTCAGTTAGTTTTTGTGTTGATTCTCGGATAAAACGTGTGATAGTTGCGCGTTGAAACATTTTTAGTGTTTCTTCCGATAAGTAGATACGAAGACTTACTAACGTGTATGTAGTCTACCCTGAAACCAGCACTCGTTTGGTTGCCCGACAATTGTAATATGTGTGTGTCCGAATAGGCTAGGAAGTAAAAGACTCAACTTATCCCACGAACGATCTTCGAGTTGGTTGCTTGTCAAGACCTCGTCTCAAAATGTTCCCACGTGATCATGTTTCTTCACTAGACTCTGACAGGGAAGTCTTATTCATAATTTTCTCATGGCTTAAAAGTTCTTATCGAAGTTCGAGAATAAAAACAAATACCCGGTAATTTTCAATCGGATTAGTTGATATTGCTTTTTGGGCGAGATGATTAAGCACGGAATCTAAACCAATCAGAATCGGCATGCAAAACGTACAGTACTATTGTGCCGGTGTTATAGAACCGAGTCTTGGAGACTCGGGGTGTCTAGTCTCGTTCGAAGAATAAATAAACTGTGCAATCAGTCTCAGATTTAAGATGAGCCACCAGACACTCAGATTGTCTTACTATTTTATGAATTGGATACTCCGATCGAAGGCTGGGGACAGAACCTTTTAAACGGATCTTGTACTTTGATTTAGGTAAATAGATAGTACAACCTTCATTGCTGAACCAGTTCAATGGAAAAATGTATGATGCGGAAGCGGAGAATAGAAAAGTTGGCACGCTAGGGTTTATCTCGTTTCCCCTTCGTTTCTTATTGTCTCTCCCTTGATCTGTTTTATCGAAACCCATGCATCGAGCATCTCGGGAACATTTTCCGCTCCATTGTATAACCCCATAAGGAATAGAATATTTCAGTTCGTATTCCTATTATTCATCGAGAATTAACAAAACCTTTCGATGATAAGTCGTAGGATTTTGTGTTACCTAGCAAGTAGCTGAATTAGAAACTCCGTTGAGATTTCATTCTCATGTGTGTATATCTCAACCATGACACACTAAGAGCCGAATAAGGGAGAATGAGGTGGAGTTTATTCACTGCAATGTAACGGACTCATTGTTATAAATCCGGCATAAACAAGCAATGACAATCCAAGGGGGCAGAAACTGTCTTCGAGTTAATTTTTGGTCCTATTTACGTGGCTTTCACCTGCTCCATTGAGAAGTTATTTTTTATCTCGTTCAACCAAAAGTTTTAGAATTTCGATGTCAATATCCATCTATTAAGTAGCTTGTTGAATTATCACGTCTGGGCGTGAAACATATTTCGGATAGGATCAAGATTCAGACCTTGGTTTGTTTTGTATGAATAACAATCTGGATCCAAGAGTTGAATCATTTGACTCATGTCATACTGAAAGTAAGCCACTCTACTCAAGATAGTATGTTCACTAAATTTCGCTAGAGTGGAAAATGAAGCTTCTTTTGGAGAAATTGTCCGAGTTACCAGTGCCTTCTCTTATAATCTTATTCTATGTTTCCTTTCATTTTATTTGTTTAACATTAAACAACTTCTTACGCAATTAGATAGTGAGATAACATTTTGAAGTTTTTTTTACATGCCATGCATCTATCTGCAAAATTAAAAGGTTGCCAGATTAGAGCTTTCAACATTCTCGACTATTGTATGAAATAATTATGTTCCCTGATACTTACTAGACATTCACTGACGTTGGGAGCGTTTAACCATTTTCCGTCCCGTTTGAACAAGATTGTATGAAATGTCTACCTTTGATTTAGAGGAAAACGACTTTGTAGTCTTTTTCGGACGTGACTGACTTGACGCATAACTGACACGAGCTTGGCATAGTTCATTTGTCCAGTACTATTTCATCTTTTGTCTTTTAATTCCTTTACTGATGAAACAATGTACCTCAATTTCCAGGAAGGGGGCCGAGACCAACAGAGGGCCACCAAGTGGGGAAGTTGACCGGTGGTGGGAGGATTCGAACCCGCAACCTTCGTGTCCAAACGCCACGACCTTACCCGTTTGGCCACCGCCAACTAGTGTCCTGGTTTGATTGAAAACAGGGAATAAGTTAAAGCATAAAATTTAACTTTAGCAAAGCCATTTAGTCAGGTCTTAATCCCCTCCCTACCTTGTGGTACTGAAAGATTGGTACTATTTCTGGCCTAGTTGTTTTATACTTACGAAAATGACGCAGGCGATTGACGCAGCGCACTTGAATGACCTTGGCGCAAGTTTAGCTTGAATGCAAATCAGGACCTGAACCTTTCCATTTGTCAATGGACAGTGATGATCTTACCCCGGCTAGCCTAAATTGTTCTAGTTACTAAAGCAATTACATCCAGTCGGTAGCATATTCGATGCAATCAGTGTTTTTGTCATATAAGCAAGCTTGACAATGTTTACCAATATAAATTAGTACAAATTCTTGAACCTTCGCAAACGAGTTTATGAAATTGCCGTACTCCATTTTGGGTTACGGTGAGCTTACTTTGGGAATAAAACCACTCATTTTTGGGTAATTTTAGTGCACGTGACAAACGGATATGATAAGAGAGACATGCGAACAATTTCCTGATATTACCCCATACTACTTTATACCTCGAAAGTGCAAAAACCGTCGGAAAGACTTTTACTCCATCACAATCACAGATATCTGTAGATTCTGGGTGACACGAATCAAATTGGGATTATACAAATAAAAGGATTTTAAACACGAAAGTACCGGTTAGACATTCCACGAAAACGATGGTGTACTTCTAGGGGAATTTTGTTCATTCGTTCTGATACTACTTACATAGCTCTAAATTTCTGAGGAGTTCAGACTTAACCATACTAGATTCTGTTTAACACCCTGTGAATCGTATAGCATCTATTTAAAAACATTGTCTCTCCTTCCTCTCTGGAATCTCGTTAGTCGGTCTCTCCTTCACTGCGAATCAACAGTCTGCCATCTTGACTTGCTCTAACCGGAAAACTAAGTCAAACTGCAACAAGAACTCATTTTGTTAGAAAAACCCAATCAAGTTCGTGTAATAAAATAACACGTATCCGTGTTTGTATGGTTCCCCTTAATTTTATTGATTCTTCCGACCATCTTATGATTAGACCTTTTCATTTGTTGATTTTCAACTCGACGTGTTTAGAGTCACTTTGTTTAGACTCGGGGACTAGTCAAATGTTCCCATTTCACCGAAATTCATCAGAATAGATGACATTCTTTTGCACTGTCCTTTTTCAACATTTTAACTGATCTCTTCGTAAGAAACGTCCAATTATCATGTGATTGATATTTTCTCGGACAGTAAATTTTTCAAGTTGAGTACACATGTGGACGATGTTGTGTTTCGGAATGAAGATCCAAGGTGGCATACGTGTACTTTTCATTCTCGTGAATGACGTTATAACCAGGCTTGAGATACATTTTCGAAATTTCATAGTATAAAATTACATCTCCCTACTTGATTGTTTTCAAATTTGATCATTGTTCTCCGAATGAAGAAATTATTTAGAGTAGATAAGTTTTTTTCTCGCATTTGAGCAATCACATCTTACCAAGTGTTTGTATGTCAAATGAAACGTGTTCATCTACAGAGATGGCCAGACTGACATTTGCCAATTTGAGATATCCGTCCGACATCCGATTATCGATCACAGGGTTCAGTCTGCACTACAGTAAGACTGGTTTCGGTTTTGGTACACAACTCAAATAACTGAATGTTGAGAACAGAAGATGAGCGACAATTATCGGTGTTTGAACACTAAGATCTTTGTGGTACTTTGGCTAGAGTGTGGTTCGATAAATCCATTTGCAACTCTAAATTGAGACGTGAGATACTGGGTTAGAGACTTCAAAAGTGTAGAACAGGTTCGAATAGGTTGTGGTGGTTGGGACATTTGTCACAAGTGACGACAAATCGACTCTTTTGATACACACACTACTCCGAGGCAAGTAATGATTGGAAGATGACCAGACCATGAAGTGCAAAAAGAGGGGTATGAAAATCATGACTAAATTATTTTCTCCAAAGAGTCAATTTTGAGTATCAGATTGGAGTCATTTGGATCACTCAACCCAATGGTCGAAGGCGTTAGGCAACCGAGTTTAATGCCGCAATCGACTGCACTTCTGTGTCCAAAAACTGCTTCCCAGTTATCCTTCAGTCATAGGATCAATTAGTTTTTCTTTCACCAGCAATCTTTGCTGCGGGGCAGCAATCAAAAGCCAAATTACGTCCGTCAAATGGTAGTGATTATACAAACTAAACTGAACCACATTGGAACGAATTGCACACAGCAACCGAATACTCCAAGTTCCTATTCGCATATAATTTTCGACAAACGGCAAAACGGTGTGCCATTTAGGACCAAGTTTAGTCGACCAATAAGAACAAACTCAACTACCGTTTTCGAATACGCTTTACTAGATTTTCAAACAATCTGAAATACACTGGGAAATAATCGATCGAAGAAAGGGCTGTGAGAAAGATTTATTTATTGAATACATGAATCTGATAAGTTGAGTCAGCATTGATTGTTCACTTTTAAACTTTCTCTCTTTCAGCATAGCCACAAGAAGCCGCTCAAAGTGAAATTGGCCAAAGCACGTGAAGTGTTGGGGACTTTACAAACAGCCATGGAGTCTGTGGCCTCAACCATTGAACGCATTGACTGGTGAGTTAGACACACACACACACACGCTGACATATACATGGAAAAACACGCACACTTGAGCAAAAGCATTATCCCAAGCATATATGCATGCATACGTATATACAGACACACATACGTGCATACACGCATACATACGTACATGCATGCATACATATATACATACACACATAAGTACATGCATAAATACATACATACATGCATACGCACATACATACATACCTACACGCATACATACATATATACATAAGAGCGCACATACATGAATGTATACATACATACATACTGAATATACTATTTTGAGCCTTTATATTCTCACCTTTTTCGTTTGCATTGCGTACATTTCAGTCTCCTCAAATGGCAAGTTCCGTGGCTCAGTTTGCTATTCTTCATTTATCTCATTTTCAACGCTTTGATGGCCTATTTTGTGCCAATGCGCTGCATTCTAGCACTCTACGGTAAGTATAGATCTAAACAGTCACATGACTATGTCAACTAGATTGTTTATTATTGTTCTCGTACTGGAATATGATTACCGAGGGTCTATTCAAAAGTTTCGCAGCCATTCAATTTCGCCTAAACATCACCTGGCTGATCAATTTGCAATCTGTTTTGCTAGTTATAATGCCAAACACAAACTGTCCTGGTTCTATTTGTCGATCGAGGCCGATCAAACAGAATAACCCAGCTCCGATCCGAAATGCCTTACTGGTAAACCGGTCAGCTGCACCTGTACTAAACCCGTGCACGTCAGCTGACGTGGCATCAGTTGGTTAAAGTGATAGGTCTGAATCAATCACGCTTATAAGGATTCAATAAAAAATTAGTTCTTTGTTTAATAATACTTTTATGCTAAAAAATTAACAGAAAAAACTGGTTTAAAAATTGGGGATTTACCGAACCATTGTTTGATTCGGTTCACATCAGATTTGTTGCCAATAGTTAACTAATAGTGGAGGCGAGCACGTGATTATCCCCAAAACGTCAAGAGTTGAACCATGTGAGAGTGCAGTTCATTTTCGATCAATTATAAACATTACATGAACTTAGGACAATCCTAGGCGTTAGCCATGGATTGAAATGAATAATTTCCCAAATGACTAAATGCCCGAATTAACGTCTGAACAGAACGAAAAATTGACATGGAATGGAAACAAACTCCAGTATCAGTTGAAACAACACGAAGAAGTCAAAGTAGGGGTATCCGAGAAATCCAACACAAATCAATTAAATTGTTCAATGCGATTAGAAAGTGAGCCATATCAGAGATCGAAAGAACGCAAATTATTTATGGCACAATTGTGAAACAGTTAATTGTAGACCAGACGGAGAGAAAGACTCGTCGCGGGTTGTCATCTCTGGCGAGTGTTTCCTTCCAGCCGTTTTTGGCCGATTGATTGACGAAAGTTGATCGAGCAACAACAACACAATAAACAGCTACATGAATGAGTTCACTGGTGATGATTAGTACACAGCCAGACCGAATCGCTCGAGTAATGCCATATGAGTGAGAACAGAAAAAGTAATTGGCGATTCATAATCTCAAACATGTCCGTTTTGTAAGTATCTAAGGGCTTTTTATGAGCGCAACATTGTATTCCTGTGACAACCATCTATGGATCAACCAGTTTATGATTTAGGTCCAACCAAGTGGTCTCCAAGGGTTCGTGTCCTGTCTGGTCTGTCTGATACTGATTTCTTCGCTCTCTCCCTCTCTGTTATGGATAGTCACAAGCATGCGAAATAAATCATTTTTTCGTCGCATATACAGCACGGGTACCGGTGTTTACATTCGCTTTGCAGACATTTAGTACACTGCAATGTAGTTTGGTGGAGCATAGCACCAAATGAGTAAACATAACAGAGAGTAGCAACCCTGCTATCGTTTACCGGCTCGTAAGATCAATATCCTTAGAGAAATTCAGACTGAATCGAATCATCGAGTCAAGTGCGTGCTTGTGCATTGGTCACGATGACAAAGCTCTGACCTAAGGATCGATCGTCGACCAAAAATGTAAGCGGAAACTTTTTTTAGACGGTCTATTCTTCGATTTTTCCAAATGATTCATCAAACGGTGCCAACATCCAACTGGCCGCTAAAATTCATGTACAGCTGAAAATCAACAATGCATGTGCACCGCAGTGGTTGATTTTTTTTATTATTATCTTATTAAGCATGAGTGGAGTCGAGAAGACGTTGGTCTTCATAATCGGTGGTAGCCCCACACACGAGGCTGAGGGACGCGGTAACGCTGACCCACATGCTTCCGAGTGACACACAACGTCCTCATTAGCATCAGACGTGGTAAAGAGCCGGGTGACAGCGTGTTGTTATTCCGACTCACTGCTTTTTTCCAGGTGAACTTTTCAAAAACATAGACCACTAAGAAATCAGAGGTTTATCGAATAAGCTCACCGGTTGGAGTTTGTTGAGCACTTCGGGAGATGATGATAGCCATAGGCGAAAAGTTGTAATATTTTGGAATATGGAAGCCGATTCGTAAAATATTTTGTCACTGTTAATCCACAGGGAGGCAGTTTTTGTGAAAATGTATAGGTGAAAATTAGACTGCAATAGACAATAATTATATCGGGCACTAACCTATCCCTATCGCGAAAAAAAATACTAGATATCTTGATGCAGATTGACATAACATTTCTCTGAGGAAATTTTGATGAGTAGGCCGGAAAGTTGCCAACAACACGAGTTCGATGGCTTTCTTTTGATGTTGCCACGTTTTAGATAGTGATCGTCGGAAGAGTTTAAACCGGGTCCAGCGTGCATATTTATCAACGAATCACTACGATCGAGCAAGCCGTCATTCGGCATTGTACTACCCCAAAAAGCTGGTAGACTAAAACGCTAATTTTGCTCATACGCACCAATCAGAATTAAGTTGATCAAGACGATCGAAATTCAGAGTTATTCCATTTCACAAGTCGGTCCTCGAGGTGATGCCATTCTGTTTGCCAATAAGTAACCGCTCATTTGCAGATGACTATTCATTCATTACCCGGATTCTTTCTTTCTACCCTGGAGTACTTTGAAACGCAAACCCTGTGTCAGCAAGGTCAAGTGTGATATTGTTTGAGTATTGCATGAATTTATTTTTTTTCAATGCCAGCCGAGTCACTTTCATTAGAAGCATTCCTTGATTTGCGGGAAAGGCGGCCGATGTCGTGATGTGGACTTGCATTTAACTCGTAAACCTATTACAATGGATCGCACATGTTACACTTCGTTCTGTCGTATCAGTCTAATTGTCACGACTGCTACTCACTGACGTGCGCCTCAGGTGCGTTACTGTGTCCTATGAATAATCAAACGCGTCTGTTTTTCCTCACTCCATAGCCTTTTAATGATGATGATCTTCAAAACAACAGACATTGTCCATGCGCGCAATAATCACATGTTTACTTTTTTCTTTAATCTTTCGTCTATAGCTTCTTTGTATTACATCGAAGGCTTGCAACATGCCATTCGTTTCCAGGTAAGGCGCACATAGCACCCAACACCGGGCTGTCAGGCGAGAAATTTGGTCGGCGGTAAGAGGATTTGAACTCGCGACGTTGACCGCTTTATCACTGCCGGCCTTAGGTGCCTGCTCTCATCAGAGTGCTATATTCATTCGTTTTACTTTCTTCAGTAATCTTGAATTTGAAGAAGAACAGACTAGTTTCAATAACGAATCGCGCAACGAGTGTGCACGAAAAGTTGATTGCTAGTCGATGCTTTCAGTTATGGTTATGACCAATAATACGAGTCTGCGTTGCTGATCAAATCCGCGGAACGGACGAGCGACCAGTTTCGTATACTTATTATTCACAGGAGGTTAACCATTTCATAAACCTTGAGATATGAAGCATAGTTCTACACTTATAAGGATTTACTGCCTCAGCCTTGTGTTGCTAGGACCAAACTAACCGTAAAAATCCATGGCATCATCATAAGTCTGTTTCATAATCGTTTTCTAGGGTCAGTTACATCTGTTTGAAAAATTCGTTTTAATTAGGCTGCCCTCGTAGAAATTCATCGGTTTTGGCAATCGAACAGCTATAGAGACATAGGCGTTCTGTGACCATTGCACTACCTAATTGCGTACGATGCATGATGTTTACCGCTATTGCGATTGTAGAATGCTTATGTATATACAGTTCGAAAATCCGTCCGCGATTAACAGTCAGCTGATGCATGGCTTCAACCTTGCAGCCCTTTAACTCATTTTGCGGTTCGACTAAGTAGATGATACTGGTTTTGATTTATAAAAAATGTGAGACAGTTGCACCGTGCTCCCATTGCTGATCTACTCCACTACACTGCATAATCTTCTGTGCACATCTTACTACTTATAGTAATGTATACTAATTCATCTGCATTTTCATTAGCGCCCGAACACATCTTCGATTGAGAGATGTGTCCTATATCGACGTCTGTAACATACGGAGAAGTTCGCTTAATAAAACGTTTGCGTAATGGAAAGACATTCCAGTTGATTTTCCTAGCATTGTGAAAATGCATGAACTTTCTTTCGCATTCGTGTCGATTGAAGGCTTTGCATTAATAGCTACTCCGTTGTGCATCGCTTGGCATGTCAAAATTTGTCAATATTAAAAAAAAGCGGTTAAGTCTGAAATAAAGCTCAGGAATGCTTTGTCCAACGAGTTCACACTTGAAAATATCTCTATAGAAGGTTCAACAAGTCTGAAATTTGACAAAACTTAACGATCAACAGAAGATCGTATTAGTGTGAAATCGCGCTTCAATACTCGCGAAATCACTCACTATCGTTGCATTTTCGCGAAGTAACAAAACAGATTCTCGAAGGTACGCATCATCAATAGAGAAGAATGCGCTTTTGTTGCATGCAGTTAATGGACGTTCGAAATGACCCTGTATTAACATCCAACCTCTTGCTAGGCGTATCATCGCGTGTAAGACGGGTGTCGACTTTCAATCGTCGCGTTATCTGGGGTCCTCACTCGGTTGGGGCGGC
>LUCM01006371.1:356094-367641 GCA_008360955.1 Fasciolopsis buskii
GATCGTCTTGATCAACTTAATTCTGATTGGTGCGATGAGCAAAAATTAGCGTTTTAGTCTACTTTTTGGGGTAGTACATAGAAGGCTTCTGATGCGTAGTGATGTTGTAATATGCACGCTGGACAGTACTCTTCCACGATACTATCTAAAATGGACAACACAAAATGAAAGCCAACACACGCCAAAATCCAGTAAACGTATAGGCTATCATAAATACTTACATTATCAAATCCACTATGGCACCTCAAAATCTGCTCGTTATAGTGCTGTTACATGCCACCGGCAGACGCGGAGCAACAGATCACTAGGCAGACAGTTAACCGATTGGACTGAATACATGTTCCTACATGCATTTTGATCGATATGCCAAATGAATGTTTGTCACGTGACATGCATCTGGACAATCAGGTGCTACATTTGTCCGTGCAAGTAGTGTTTACCTAAGTATGCACATGTTCGTCCGTCCAATTGGTAAAATCTCAATACTTCGGAAAGAAAAGACAAGTTAATTTCTGCTCCATGAACATAAGGGAAATCGGTTTCTCAATTTCAATTATATTCTGCTCCAGTGATTTGTCACTCAAATGTGATTTGTCTGCTCCCGCGAAGAAACAGACGGAATGTAACAGGTAAAATACATGCCTTGAAAGTGTCTGGGCACGCATGCACACACGCACACACACACACACACACACACCAAATGCTAGAGGAATCGGGTCCAGTACTTTACAGATTTTAGTTCTAAAGTTTTCTAAATACTAACAACTATATCAATTCGAGTTGAATAACAGTTCGTGTTCACGAGACTCTTAATCATGTGGTCACGAACTCGTTTGTTGGCCAATTTCCGGCTACTACAGTTTCCCAGAAATGTTATTAATCTGTCAAGAATCAGTTTTTTTTTTCGATAGGGATAGTTCGTGCCCATTAATTGTTTCTATTCATCTAATTTTCACCTATCATTTTCACAAAACTGCCTCCCTGTGGATTACAGTGACAAAATATTTTACGAATCGGCTTCCATATTCCAAATATTACAACTTTTCGCCTATGGCTATCATCTCCCGAGTGCCTAACAAACTCCAACGGGTGAGTTTTCGATAAACTCTGATTTTCTTAGTGTCTTGTTTTTGAAAAGTTCCCTGGAAACAAAGCAGTGATGGATAACAACCGGCTGTCACCCGGCTCTTTACCACGTCTGATCTAATGAGACGTTGTGTGTCACTCGAAGCATGTGGGTCACGGTTACCGGTCCCCTCGCCTCGTGTTGTGGGCCTAACCGATTATGAGCCAAGTTTCTTCGACTCCACTCATGCTTTAGATATTTAATAAAAAAAATCAACCACTCAGTGTTCCGATCAAATCGGATGCAGAAATTGTGTAACTTTCGCACTATGGCGCTACGGTTTACAAAATCAGACAGTGTCTTCATTGAATTATAATCGGAATAAAATTTCCATCGACAGTTCACAACAAACAATCTCAGGACAAACAAATTGCAAATTGATGGTCCTGTGATGAATATAAAATGATCCAGTAAATTTTACTCTGTAGCGGTCGTACTGGAAATCGTCATACAGGATTTGGTCAATATCATCATCGACTAACAATACGCACTGGATTGCCTCCGACTCTTGACTACGCAACTGAAAACAAGGCGAAATCTACGGCAGCTAAAATACACGTTGGCGTCCATGTACAAATCATGTTTACATACAAAATATTGGGAATCCCGATTGGTAGAATATATTCGAACTAACAGCATTTGAGACATGTTTGAACTTCATATTCGCCTGTCGTCGATGTTCTGATTGGGTGGTAGTCCATGCAAGCTATAACAAAGCTGTAATGGAGTGCCTCACGTGATTTGCCCACAGGCTCACCAAAGATCACTTCTCAAAGTGGAAGTACAAATGACAGTACAAGATAATAAATTTGTGATACTTCATACAAAACTTAGCACTCTCTGTTCTGTTCGTACAGTGTCCCAGATCAATTGCTTGATGTCACAGAAGCACCGTGATCGATCACGTATTTCGTTCACTTTTTGTGCTCTCTGGGGAGCATCTCAGCGTATCAAACAACACCAACCCCAAACAGAATTCCGTGATGTCTCGGTTCTGAATCCAGCTTGTGGAATGCACCATCACATACCTTTACCTGTACCGTGCCATATTAGGCGAAACATAAAGAGTAACATTCACCAAACTGTTAACAACCGAAATTCTTCCACCACGTATTTCATGTCTTTGAAATCCCCTTGTTTTCTGTCGCACTTTACGATTTTTTTATTTTTTTTTGTTGAACGGGATTGTCTATCAATCAAACCGAGCAGTGTGTTTAAAAAACAGAAACAACGGTACACATCGCGAGACCAACGAACGTCCTTGCTGGAGTTGATAGATCGAGATTCGAAGTAAAACTGAAAACCAAGGACTGTGCCAATTGCAGTTTGCGATTTCTGCACACGCGGTAACATTTAAAATCTGCAGCATTACAAATATATATGAATGATTGCCGCTCCGTGTTGGCTGAATCTACATGAGACAGACGAAAACTGACTGCAGATTCTAGTCCAATTAGTGGACAATCCATTGGTCGGATTCAGACCATTTCCTAGGCCACATCAAGCAGCCTATACGTTAATTAAGACGAAACTCCGAGCTGGTGCTGACAGTGAAAGGCAACTTTGTTCCGGTCCGAGGCGTCAGCGGATAGTGAGACTGGGATTATGTCCGAGAAACCGGAATGACCTCAAACACGTGTGGACTCAGGTGAGTTACTCATGGGCTACGGATTTGCTCGACTACAAGCCGAAAAGCTGAGACTGAGCTAATTCTGCAACAACCAAAATGCGATCTGATTTTCGTGACATGTTCAGAGGCGAACGCGGATGCCGTACGAAATGAAGGCCGAACGAAAAATGATCTCGTTAGACGGAGTAATCAGCCAATGAGTTCCAACCTGAAAATACTTATACGAGCCATATGATTCGAACAGATAGAGAGACAGTTGTATCGGCCGGCCAGAGACCACTTTGCTCGTTCTCTCTTGTCTGACCGCAGTGCGACTAAGTTTTCTAGAATTCACGACAACGATATACTAATTATAATTAGAAATACTCAGAATACAAGGAATGAACACTTGCCCGCTAAACTAGATCGTTCTGACTCCAACTTTATTCGTTTTTCGAAATGACTTGTTTGTATTGCCGGCGGTGGCCAAGTGGATAACGTTGTGGCGTTTGGACTTGGAGGTCGCGGGTTCGAATCCTCCCACCGCCGGTCAACTTTCCCACTTGACAGCCCTCTGTTGGCCGCGTCCCCCTTCCCAAAAACTGCTGTATATTGTTCTTTCATTAATAAAAGGAATTAAAAGGTGAAAGATAAAAAAGATAAGTGTAATAGAAGTGAAGAGTTGATTGTTTCAAACATCAAGTGATTTAGTTGACAACGCAGCCTACGGGCAAAGAAGCGTAAAAATGACCCCCTTGTGCACTTTTAAAATCGTGATCTTAATAACTGTGCACTAAAACATTTGCACTCCCGCCAAAATAGAGTCTTTTAACTAACCGAGTTACAAGGTCGCATTATGGATTATCTTCCGCGAGGAGAACTCATGAGATTAGAAAATTTTGCTTTTCGGGTTTGCAGATCGATCCAATTCCGTTGTTTTGTGTTTGTGTGTATTCGGCTCGTCTTTGGAAAGAATCACTTCAATTTGGAACCAAATAATAAACTCTTTCAAACATTCTGCACACGTGACAGTTCCCTGAATATACACTGGTTAATTCAGTAGAGAACTACCAAGAGTGAGGTGGAATCGAATAACTTTGAAACCCCGAATACTGTTACGTGAACAGCACTGCTTTGAACCTTTCACAGTACCAATTGACGGTATTGCTGAAATAACCATTGCTGCACCCAACTGTAAAAGACACGAAATACTGTGCACATTTCTAGTCGAGAAACTCTAATCTACCCTTCAGCTGCTCGGTATTTACCAACAACTGATAAATCCGACAAGTATTTCTTCAGAATGGTCTCTTTATGTACATTACAATTGTCCTACTTGTCGGTTACAGCTAACCCCGACCAATATCTGTTTACTACCAGGCTCTAAATCCAATTCGTTATCCGGTAGCAAAGTAGTTGAAAATGGCCAACGAACTCAACTGCTACCGTGCGAAGTAGAAATAAATTGTTGTTAACTCATTCAGACTACTTGATCCAAATTACTAAGTGTCATTTTTTGTCTAACTATCTACATCTTTGGACACATGAGTCCCCCATAGTGACAACGAATTTATGCAATTTCCAACGACCCAGGTTTGTTTGAGAGAATGTGATTGGTATGTGGACAGAACTAAGCAGGTTACCATTTTAAACGGAGAAAATTTGTAATATTTAACAGCTTTTTTGATTTTCTCGTTTTGTCTTCATTTAAACCAGATAATGTTTGGTAAATAAGTCATGGTAACGATCTAAAAATATGACATTTTGTTTATTAGTAAGCCTCGGTCGAGTGGATTAAGTGTCTATCATCCCAAAATTATCAGAGGGTCGAATCCCCGGTCCACCAATCAGTCCGGAGAAAATTCCAAATCCCTTTTGCCCGGGCCGTTGCTACACTTAACCTAATGGTCCAATCCCTCTCGAATTATCAGGATTATGATTGCCGGTACCCTCTCATTACTCCTTTGCATTCGGCCCTAGTGACTATGAGACATGCTTCTTACATGACACTCATACGTGAAGCTTGTCATAAATACTCCAGTAAATAATGATCAAGACTGGTCATCTCGTTAATCGTTGAATTAATTCAGGATAACTCCAGGAAATCCCATGAAGTCTTTGGGATGACCTTTGAGGAACAATAATATAAACTAGTTACCATGGCTTCCATTAACTTCACTTAACACGGTGTTTTCTGACGAGCTGGTGTAAAAACCAAGAACAAAACTCGACAGCCCTCAGAGTATGTTTCTGCGTATTTAAACACACAATTCCCGATTCAAATGAGACGGTAGTGCCAATTAAAAAAAAAAGAAATACACGTAAATGATGATGATTGGACAAGTCAGCACCGAGTACGCATATCCGAAAATCGTAATGAAAATAAAACCGATCATGTACGTACCGGGGGAAATTTTTTCTTCTTATCCTAGTATCAAACATACTACTTAAATAGAAAACTTCCGGTTTGTTCGTGCCGTTTGCTTTTTGACTTTTTTGTTTCCATCATCTCCTTGTTCATTATTCGTTCGATCGTCTTTTCCAGATCAACTATCGGGAAATTCATCCCAGAATTTCGCGTTCTAATTCGTGAGGACAAAGAACCAAAGAATCAGAATGTCGTCACTGTTCCCGTCGATCAAACAGTCACACAAACCCCGGAATTTCCCGGTCACAGACAATTCTCATCGTTTAAATCATAATACAGCGTGTGAAGAATGTCAATAGGTCTTCCGAAGAACTCATATCTTAGGTCGAAATCGTACCTAAACATTTTCCCCTCAATTCTCTGTTGCATTTCTTTTACCAGTTTGGAGAACCATACAAATAACGTGCGAGGATAACCACCATTGACGTGCATAGAGTTTGTCGTTTTTTTTCTGACTAAGCCAAACGAATTGATCAAAGAGTATTCCGAAGTCTAAAGTTTATCTTGATTTCCCATGTGATTCATCGCCCAGTTTCAATATAAAACTTGACACAGAAAACTATAGAAACACTATACAGTTGATCCATTCTTGATAGGAGTCGTCAGTAGTTCATATCCATTGAGCCAAAACTGGGACACGAACCCGGGACGAACGATTGTGATTCGAACGCCTTGGCTATTAAGTTAGCCGGCTTGATTCTTAGCGGTCCACCGAGCATCGCCACTACATCGAATATGACACCCTTTTCTGTCACTGGACCATGCAGACCACTGATCATTCGTGCTCCAGTTGTACAACTCGATGAGCAATTCAGAGTAAGCTCTGCTAGCAAGATGGTTAGAACGTTTGCATCCTAGTTGAGCCGTAGTGGATAGGCATCGCTGATAATTCCCAACAAGTATGACACACGTGCACAATTTTATCATTGTTTTCAGTGCCAAGTTGGATGTGAACACTGCATGACGAATAGTTCTGAAAACCAGGTTTTCCCATGTATTTTATCCCCCGACAATTGTTCAACAATCTAAGGCTCCAAATCAACAACCGCACAGTGCATTAGGACGCAGTCCCCAAAGCTAGCTGAACATTACTTCATTGAAATGGCTAGTAGAAATTCAATAATCCGCGTGACTGGGCCCCGTAAATCATGCGTGATAGACCTCTTCGTGATCCATACAGTGTGGAAAATAACCCTTTACAATGACTCACAATTTCTATGAGTCTTGTTTCACATTCTCTGACATGCATTTCTAGCTTTCAGCGATGTGATTTTGGTGAATATCTAAAAGGATATTGGAATGGGAAATTAGGAGTGACCATTGACGGAACACTGGAAATTGAAAACAACCAATCACATTTTCGAACCAATCTTGTCCGTGAATTCTAACTAGACGGTCCTGATTGATTTCCACGGAAATCGTACTGTGGTAATCCAATTGGGAAACGTTCACCGTAATGGTTGCCATATGTTCACATAATTGAAGCGGGTAATCAAGAATCTTTAACCGAATGGTCCAAACATGATTAGACTTAGCCGCGTAGCTCTGCTGGTAGTGCACATGTTGTCGTCGTCGAACAAATGTGTGAATTACATTCATTCGAAGCCTGAAAATTCGTTGCAATCGAAGATCTTCTACAAGTGAACCAACTGGTCATTCATCTGATTTGCCAAACCCGAATTATAAAGACTGAATAGTAAATGAATTGGGAAGATAAATGGGGCACAGTGTGAATCGCATAGCTTCTCCCCAAAAGTGAGTACGTAAGGACAGTCGCTAGAAGTAAAAATGAATCATTCGTACGAATTATTACATCAAACCTCTAGTCCGTCCAGACGACAACTTATGCCCGCCGTTGAGCGATAGACATTACAAAAATGCTGGCGAATTACTTTTGCGGGTGTCTACATTCGCATGGCTACTTAGAAAATAGAAAAAAGAGGATGGAAGATTAAACGACGCTAAAATTTTCACAAAGTCTTTAGACTAAAAGAAATTTACTTTCGATTACTCTCTCCAAACATTCACGCATCAACCATTGGGTAGGATAAGCTTGTAACGAATGAACGATTGCATCGAGTTTGGTAGCTTTACAACCGACCGTAATTTCATGATTCAAAGAGTAGATGTGAAATGATGCATGTGTCAGAATGTGCAAACGAATAAATTCAGATAGAAGTAGGAAAATAAAATTAGTCCGAGAATTGACTGGCTAAGATTGGACATGTGTCAAAGATCTGCACGCCAACTTTTCCGGCCAACACAAAAAACAAGGGTTGTACGAAATTGTGTTGATTGTATCGTTCTCATTGTAACCGTCCAATTACTAGGGATTCAGCAGTCCTGAGGACTCATTTGTGTATCCCTTTGATCTACTCCTCGATGTTGCTGAGTCAATTAGGTGCCCGCTGTCGATAAAGCGCCACAAGATTGTGTTGTTCATCGACTTTAATGCACTCATGCCAACATAAACAAGAATATGTTCAACTATTCCTTTAAATTATCGTCTCAACATCTTTGTGTCCAGTGTGTGTCTAATAAATTTATGAAAACGTCTGACGTATCTGGCGAAAAAATGACGAGTGTCTTTTTTGTCGAACAACTGACAACCAACAAGTCAGTAAGAATGAGGCCTCTCGTTGAAATCAGCCTCGAAAAGGCGATGTTTGTTTAATTTGAACACGGACGATTTTCTCGTACGAAACACTGGACTATTAGTGACTTTTTTCACCAACTAATTTTCTAGTCCTTATACAAACTTGTCTGACTGTAAGAATCGTGTGTAACATCTGGTACCTTAAAAATCCGATTCTAACGTTTGAGTTGGTGATGTTTTAGGAGGCCCTTGTTTTGCAAAGCTGTTTTAGAGGACAAGTACTTTCCCGCGCTGACGTGTTTTAAATTTCGCGGGTCCAGTATGAAAGTGCAAAATTATTCGTTTTCAAGTTGCCCAAAGTGAAAATATTTTTATTTAACTGACAGTCTGGTCGAGCAGGAAATTTTCTTAAGAAGACATTGTCGTTACCAGCATGGCACCGGTAACCATTGTAAGATCACCCATATAGCAGTTACGTGCGTATTTGCGAGTACAGCATTAACAAAAAACCTTACAAGTACATTTTATCTTTGTTCACTTTCCCGTGAAAAACAAGGATTCTTCGTGAGCCATCATTCTGTAGAATAAGATAGCCCGTATGTCCCAAGTTACGGTGTCCTGAAATACCGCGAGGAGGCAATCCTGATGGACTCCTCTTTTCCCGGGGAATGCAGGTGAATGATCGACATAAGCACTAATTTGGCTTCGGTTGTTCGAATACTGAGTCCGGATAAACGTAACGACTTTCTGTGGCACACTCTTTGGTGAGGGGCGGCGCCAAAGAATTGCACGATCGACTGAGTCGAGGACCACTTTTAGATCAACCAACTTAGAGATCGTGAGTCTATGAAAGGCGTGTTCGTGTTCTAACCTTTGTCGCACCGAAGATAAGATTGACACATCCACGACCTGATTGTAATTCGGTTTGACCTTCACGCGTAGGCTTCACGCTAGTACGTTATCGATTGGAAATAAAAGCTGCGAGCAGTTTTGATGCAATGCTTACCCAAACTAGTTCCTCTGTGATTCTTATGTCATCTTTCTTGTAAACTGACATTATCAAAGACTCAGACAAGTTCCCAGATTGGTCCAAAAATTCTTGTTGAATCCAATGCTAAAGCTTGGCCACCATCCTTGAGAAATCATGACAAAAATCCATCTGCTGGGTCAGGTGAAACCGTGTTATTTTGTTCATCGTCGTGGTTTCTGACTGCTGACTGGAAATCGAGGCAAACGCTAATTTTTGAAGGTTCATGGGCACCCAAGAATTCCTTGAGAGAGTCAATGGATTGCTCGTTAATATCCTCCAGTGGAAGGAGTGGCAATGCATGCCTTTCCAAGTCTCATGATTGCCAACATGCACGGCTGGTTTGCATGTGCACATTTACTGTTTTATTCGCCTTTTCTCAACTCGGTTTTTTTTCTATCAAACGTCCCAAATTTTCGGGCTGAAAACCAGTTATCATCATCACCATCATCCCCGTCATCATCATCATCATCATCGTCATTATCATCATGATCATCCGAATCATCATTAGGATAAATAAAATTCCGGTTGAGATGATTCAATAAGAGGAATCTTCCCACAACAATAGGGGCAGCATTTCGACCGGAAATGCGTTTATTGCATGTGATAACCGTGATTCGGACATTATGAACTGAGTCCTGAAGACCAAGCTGAAACCTGAAGGAAACTCTATTTACTGCTTTTGTCAACAAAAGTCGAGGGTCAGAGGTCGAACTTGGGAGTGATGGTCTACGATAATGCTATTACAATCTTTCATTATTATTTTCCAGTCAAATTTGAATTCAACCTTCGGTAGATTTCCCGTTGATTCCATTTGGTTTCGCTAACAGAATACGATGTGTTTAGGTCAGCAACTTAAGCACACGGCAGAATTATGGTGAACGTAATCACACGGCCTAGCAGTGTCTGATTGAGCCGAGTGAGTGTGTTCAGTGCCATGGACAGTAAAGAACCTTTGGTCACGTGTACAGTGTGACCCATATCGACAGGTAAATTCCGCAATCCCCTCCACCAACCTGAATCAAGCTTTCTTGAGACCGGGAAACCAAAATTGGCATAGTAAAATGCCATGGATGCATCATTTCTGAAGAACTTGTACCAATTATAGAGTGGTTCTATCGTAAACTGATCGGTAGAAAAACGGGTAAATATTGATTTTGGGTTGATGAGTGTCTTACAAATCTCGCAGCCGTTTGCTCTTCACTTTTTCTGTTCTAGTTAGCATACTACACATTGTTTCATTCTGGAAGCTGATTGTTTTGATCAGATGGCAATTTGTCGGGGGGTGTTGACGAATCTGGGTGAAAAAGCGGAATAAAGTGAAACTTGAAAGGTGACTGTGACTCTGCGGTGTACTGAGGACCTTAAAACAAAATGATCAATAAATGAGAACCGTGAACACAATTGGGGATGATCATCTGGGCTGCTTTTGTGCCAAACCAGAGATCAGAGCTTTGATTCCCAAGTCAGTTCATCGATTTATCATCATGTCTGACTTGTTAACAGTTCATGTGCTTCTATACCACTCAGAATTTCAAAATGACGGATTCTCGTTTGCCATCTCATTACTGTCACTAGATGGACCTTAAAATATAACAGAACTTTGTTGACCGACTTGACAGTCATTGTTACCACATCGTCATACTTACAGCATAGAATGTGCCCTTCAGATCACCATATTAGTTTGGTTGTGTGAGTGTGATCCTGGGGTACCTTCAACATCATTCAAGCAACCGTACGAAGATCGCTGTCTCAATGCTTTCTCAAGTACACATGAATTTCATTGGTCACTACAGTACAACAAAGCACTCCTTAATTGTGACTGTTCCGTTATAGTAGATTTCATGGTCCTGCGTTGGGGCCTTGTAAGCATGTCTTGTTGTCAGTGAACACTCAGGTGCCTATAGATTAAGTCCGTTCGGGCAGATCTTCCGTGATTTGCAAGAAATGACTGGATTTTTTACGTGGTTATCCCTTCACCCGTGAGAATTCCATACAAGTATAACTAATTTTATTTAAAATAATAGACGTTCGGCAAGCAGATAAGTGAACTGAACTTCTGTACTAAGTTAACGATAGTATCTAGTGTTCATCGCTGGTTGTGGCAAGATAAGTGACCATCCTTACAGCCAATGTGGAAGAATGTCCGTGGTTGTCCCCAAAAGACCGACCATTAAATTCAAACAGAAATTCCCTCAAAAGTAGTTTGCTAATCAGCTGAAGCGTCGTCCGTTCAACTTCAAGGTTCGAAGTAAATGTCCGAAACGGAGGCGAAATGCAGTTGGTCTGTCTGTTTTTGATCGTTGCTGAGTTCTCAACCCATTGTCCAGCACTGCTACAGTTTATTTTGATTTGGTCTGGGCTTATTTCTACCGGTCCCAGTGTCTAGGCTGCCAAATCTATGAAGTATTCGGAGTCTGGCTGGTTGATAAAATGAGACTCTTATAACCAATTCACGGAGTTCAATAAGAAATCTTTTTTTGGATCAAAGCTGATAGTAAATTGGGTCCGTAACTCATACAGGACTTTAGTTTGTTGGGCGTTTTAATTCAGAGCTGAGACTCATGAGGGATGCGTAGTTAACTTAACTCATAGACTAGAGGGCCACACGCTACTAATTAACTTGTATTCCTCATTGTAACCCAGCAAGTTACTCTTTTCTTGACAGTAATCACACAACACACTTAATTATGGTCGACAGGATGGTGCTGCCCATACCTAGAACCGACAACCACAAAACACATGCATTATTGATGATCAT
>LUCM01006372.1:0-79224 GCA_008360955.1 Fasciolopsis buskii
AAAAAAAAACAGTAACGATATCGGAGTTTTATTGAAAGCATATTTGCCCAACACCATTCGCAACCTATCAAAAAGGGTTCAGCTGTTAAGTGGGTTATGTTGTTATTATTTGCGGTATGTCGCTCCAATTTTAGTTCCTGTGCTTAGGGTTTTAAGGTTTTGTCGAATGTAATTAACCTTCCTCCGCCTTAGTAGTTGAATTCTCTGATTTGCTTCGCTAGCCGTTGTTGTACTCGGGTCGGCGGATTTTTCCGGTTCCACGTAAGTCGGCACATCACCGATTAGTTGATATTGCCATTCCGTATTGGACGTCTGTAAAAAAAGAAAGCAAAACAATTTACTTTATTGTGGCGCGGATTTTTTTGATCTATATGGTTCGCACGTATATCTCGTGACATGCCTATACGATCGTGTGAATTTGTCCACTTGTCCAGATACTAGGTGCGTGTAATGCATATATATACACATCTGTAATTTCAAAAAATTACCCTAAACGAAGCACACGGCTACTGTGGGACCGTTGAGGTCATGCATTTTTGTTTTCACAGTAACCCAGTGGAAACGGAACTACCTGGGGTGTTAGTGCTGAGTTGGCGATGAGTTCGTAAGGTATATTGCAAGTAAGATCTGAATCGATCGAAGCCGTCTGCCTACCTGTGAAAAGTTTTTCAATGACCGCTGAAAGCTGGAAATGTCATGCATTAAGGCCCACTTGACCCTTACTTGAACAGTTAGAACTAGACGTCTTTGTCTCGGTCACAAGCAGCGGGACATGAACATTGCCACTGGTTCCATTAACGGCTTATTTCACAAGAACGTGATGCTGAAGTATCATTTCTCCCAGTGAATGTCAATGGTCGGTTCGAATTTATCTTCGACTCTGTTCATACTGGCCCCAGAAATCCGGCCAAGATTTTCATCATGCGCCGTTAAGTGTAATCGGTCTCTATCGGTTTCCCTGCTTCCACCCTGGTTACCGTTACTCAACGGCGCTGTTGGCTCAGCTCTCAGTAGTCCTTCTCAGGTTGCCAGACTGGCTGTCACAATAAGACTCCACCTTGGCGTGGTGTGACGGCTTGCGTGCTCCCATGACCTGAGATATACAGGTTAATTTCTCAAGCGGAAGATCCAATCATGCCTGGAAGGTCAATGAGTAGAGGCCTGACGAAGTAGTCTCCTGCTCCTTCGAGTCGGGGGTTGATCAGAATCAGTAGCTCAGTCGGCAAAATGAGTGAAAGAATGATTTATCCGAGTAGATGGGCTTCCACTATGCTACACCCCGCTTCCCTACAGTCAGGTTCTTGTCAAAACGAAAGGTTTTGGTTGAAAACCCTAATCGTTCCACCTAGCGGCTGGACTCCCTAGTAACACTCGTCCATCAGTCACCATGAGTTACATACCTAAACATGGTTCCATACTCCATCGACCGGCGCGCAGGATAATCAGGACCGCGCTTCTCATTGCAGCGAGCGGGGTGGGTAGTGGTAGGTATGCTTTTGCTCAGAGTTCCTTCTTTTATTCAATTTGTCTGTTCCGCCAACCCAATGTCTTTGCCCCTTTTGCCTACCCATAGTGTCCACACCGATAACGCCCGATACTCGCAACCGTTCATTGCTAAATGGTGTAGTCGGTGGTTTTCAGTTTGTCGGCTCACATCTCAGATCTCATCAGCCTCTGAATCTCGGTTCCCTCACTGTGCGCACTTTAATGCAAGCTGACCAACAGGCGTGTTTGGCTCTGACAGCGGACTCACTTTCGATTAATGTCTACCGCATGAGTGAAACACGAATTCAGGATTCGAGTAGTGTAATTGAGCTCATTATGTCAAATGTCTCGTCAGTGTATTTTCTGTACAATTCGTGAGACAAAGCAGCTGAAGCTGTGGGTCAACGCGGTGTAGGAATAGTTTTAAGTGAGTAGATTGAAGCAGCACTTCTAGACTGGATCTCAGTCAACAGTCACTTGTGCGCCGTGACACTGCGAGGATCAGTTGGCGTTCGGAAGGATAGTAGTGTTAAGCACAGCATGATGCAGCACTGACATGAGGTTCCATGATGACCTCGTGACTTTTGTTCGGAAGAGCAAACGCTCTGACATTGTAGTGGTAGCAGGTGATTTCAATGCATATGTTGGGAAACAGTACATCGGAGTCCTGTTTAGGTGGGCACTGTGCCTTGCCTGTTCAGCGAACAGATAACGGAGAAAGACTTCTCCAGTTTTGTGCGGACAATAACGTTTTCCTACCTGATACAAATTTCCGACACAGTTCGTGTCGCACAGCGACATGGCGTTCCAACTCGCCAAACAGTGTGAGTCAGATCGACCATACTACAATAAGCGACGGTTCTGTCCAGAACTGTAGATCGTACTGGACCACACGTCGAATCGCACCATGCGTTAGTTTTAATGTGATTTTTACTACAGTTCAATGGCCATGGACGTAGGCCTCAAGCACCATTTTTCGATTCGGCTGTTCGCAACAGCTATGAGCAGATGTTCGAGGAACTAAGAGCTTTGACGAGCAGCAAGATAGACGATCAGTGGGATAAATTGAGCAGGCTGTGTATTTGGCAGCAGATTTCGCCTAGATCTAGTGTTCATGAAAGATACTGGATCACGCAAGGGTCGCTGTGTTTAATGGAGCAAAAACACCAGCTGCCTAACTGCAAAGAGATGAATAAGGGTTGACGACAGTTACCGTGAAAATCGGCGGATTAAGGTAGCCGAAGAGACTGTTTAAGCTTGTACACGACATCGGTGGGCGGCGAACTTCGGTTAGTGAATTTGTGTGCAACAGGAATGGAGAGCTCATCCACGGTAGACAACAAAGGCTGGACCGTTGGGCAGAGCACTTCAAGGATCAGTTTGGCTGACCGTACGCCAACGTATTTCGTCCGAAGTCTGCAGCTGTAAATCCTTGGAAGGTGTCTGTCGACCCCCAAACGGAATTGGAATTGGAGTCGAATGTCCGGCTTCTGAAGAGGTGGAATTAGCCGGTTCCGACGACCTTAATCTAGATCTTTTCAAAGTTTATGGTGAAGGTTCGTTTAAATCATTGACATCTATGCTTCAAGATATTCGGAACGAAGGGCATATTCCGTCATCGTGGGGTGATTCACTGATTGTACCCATCTTCAAAAATGACAGACGCAGCGACTGTAGCAGTCATCGTGAGATTAGTTTAATTCCGATAGTTAGCTTCGATAATACTGCATAATTTGATTTCAGTTCGCAAGAGTGGCATCCGCGAACCGCAGACCAGATTTCGGCCAGGTCGTGGTTGCATCGATTAGATGTTCACTCTCCGACAGTTACTCGAAGTGCCCCTCACACGCCGCCGCCCCGCAATCGTAGTCTTTCTCGATCTGAAACGTGCGTTCGGCTCGGTGCATCGGGCAACTATTCACTGCTCTCCACCGGAAGGGTATGACAACGAATTTTGTGAACCTGTTGCGAGCATTGCGCTCGCACATGTGTTCACGTGAAGGTATACGGTGAACTATTAAGTTCATTCGAAGCGGCTAGCGGCGTTTTACGAAGATGTCCCATCCTTATATCTGTTCAACTTCGTCATGGACGACGTGATGGAAGATGCTTAGGAGGTCTCCGGGATGTAGGAGTCGAACTGGGAAATGGAGGGCAGCAATGTGACCCAGATTACGCAATGACGTCATGTGACTGTTCGGATCTGCGGATCAAGCAGAACGCGCGCTAGATTGACTCTCGAGACTGTACACTCCTTTTGGCATGTGCTTTGCACTTTAAAAGTGCTGTTGCAAGACTGGACGACAGCAGCGCCGAACTTGGTGCTAAGCGGAGAGGAACTTACGACTGTGAACCGTTTCACCTTCCTTGGTACCTGCTTGTCGTTGGTAGCTCGGCAGTAAAGGTAAATATGCTCGATCAGCTTACGCTGAACGGAAACAATTGCGGTATCGGCCTGGTATTTCACTGAAGTTGAAAGGTCGTTTGTACTGTGCCGCACTGCGCTCAGTTCTGTTGTACTTTTTCGAGACATGGATTATGCGCGTGGGGGATGTTCGTCGCTTGGAGGTTTTCGACCACCGATGTTTACGTATTATCGCTAAGATTGGATGGAATGGCCGAGTGACAAGTGTAGAGGTCAGGAATTTAATACCTTGTTTCGGCGTGTGAAACTTAGTGTGCTGCGTTGGTTGGGTCACGTGTTGCGTATGTCGAACACTCGTCTACCATATCGTGTCCTATTTTGTGTTCCTCCTAAGGAATGGCATAAGTCATGCGGAGGCCAACAGATGACGTGGCAACGTGGGATGAGAAAATGTACAACGAACTTAGGTAAAAATAGGTGTCGCACGCCTTCGTGCTTGGGGTCCGAAAGACTCGTCGACTTGCTGGTTGGAGGCACTTGAGGATATGGCAGTGAACCGTGAACTGTGGCGACCGTGTTGTCATTTTCTATCGAATCAGAATGATTGAAAACACGTGCGTTTGTACAGTTAGACTGTTTTGAGTGTTGGCTGCAGCAGCACCTTATCTTTTCCCGCCTGTGTAGGTCCACTCACTGTTCCCTTCGGATACTCACTCTTTATAGAAACATGTAACCTTGGGAAAAAGGTGGGAGCCAGTGAGGCTTGCCTTGCTGTTAGCCGCCGAACGGTGTTGACGAGGGCCCGCCTCCTACCTGAGCAGAGTTGGCTGTTAGAGAAAAAGCTGTCTGAGATCTTGTGTCGCTGATCCTTCAGCGGGACATGTGGTCATCGTTTCCACTAGACCCTCGTCTGATTATTCGATGTCTTCGACGACTCTCATCGGCCACCTTCAGCGCGGGAAAACGATCGAGACGAGAAGTGCCATATCACCTGACTTATAGCTTCGTTTCCGATTTATCCACTTTTGTCGTTTGTGTAAGTGTAAGATGTTCCCTGGTCCACCGCTTCGATAAACTAGACGGTTAACTTATCTCCATTGCCCATCCAGTTTCTCTCGTCGTGCAATTGTCGGCAACTCAAGAGTTATTCCTCATGATGTGTACGTCGTTTTGGAGTGAGTACCGGTAAATCACGACAAGCGGAAGTGACGGGTACTAATGGTCGTCCATTCACTATCCGTTTGTATTCCGTGAGAATGACCATCACTTCGTTGGTCATTGACTGTTGGCCACTAATAGGAAACTCGTCCTACCGAACGCACCATGATCTCGTCCCTCCTCGGCTTCTGGATTGAAAGGGTTGAATTTTCGCTGCACTCCTTTCCGCATGAGCCTTTGCGAAATCGTACCAGTAGGCTAGTGCTCCACTAGGCTTCTGATTTCGCGTTCAGCTCCGACGAAGTTCGTCCCTTGTCACGGAAGGTTCCGGATGATGTTCCTCTTCTCGACATGAACGCCCAAAGCGGCCTAATAAAGGAATCAACACTAAGGGAATGTGATACTTCCGGATGTACTACACGCGTCTGAAGGCAAGTGGAGAAACATCTGTACCGCTCTCCGGTTTTATGAGTATGCTTCACTAGGAGTGAACCAAAATAATTCCAACGAACTGGGACGGAAACCAACCTTGTTGGGTCCTGATGTCTAGCAGCGGGGCTATCATTTGATTGCCAACAATAGCCAAGTACACCCGACATAAACAACACTTTCCATCACGCGCTTGACTGCAGCTCTTCCGTGTACCATCCAAAACGTTTTCGAATTGTTGCCAACACTTGGTATGTCCCTATATGCCCTTCCGGCTTATGATGCCACCGGATTGAGATGTTCGTGATTGGATGAGGTACGGGTACTGCAGGATGCTTCGTACTTTCACGTTGATTGGAGTACAGTCGGCCACCAAGAAAAATGAATCCACTGGGTGGAAAGAGATTAAGTTTGGTTATTGTCAGCAGAACAGACTGACTATTAAGACCCTATTTGTCGATCCAGAAATGTCCTGTCAAACCGAATTCGCGTCTGTTCATCAAGTGTGCGGTATAGCCCTACTGGCAGGCCAGTCTTGCCGCGGCGGACTCCAGTCGAGGAATGGCTACCGTCTTCATGGGGCTACTCTTAATTTGGAGGAAATCGGGTTACAACATGGGAGAAGACTCTGCTGTTCTATAACCGACTTCGGAGGAATCTCAAAATACATGAAGCTTAGTTTTGCCGTCTACGGTACCAAATTTATGCCCGCATGTAGCAATTTTTGGGGTCTCGAGCGTTCTCATGCCTGCAATCACTTGTCCCAATGCCTCAGCTGTGATTCTGCATTCGGCTGGTCCCAATCTAGCCTTTCGCGACGTAACTGCTGGAACATCGTTTTTCCAGCCAGCACGGAGAGCGGGACCGAACCCAGTTGGTCGAAAACTGACGAGACCATTGACAACAACCCTCGGCGCGTTCGTAGATCGAAAGTTATCATCTATGACATTCCATTGCAAACCCAAGGTTCTTTTTGATACTGATCTGGAATTGTTAATTTTTCAGGTAGAACGAGCCAGTTCCCGTTCTGGAAGAACTTCAATTACTCCCTTATGACAGTATATCCACTTATGCGGTCGAAACCCTATATTTGCCAATGAGACGCTGAAAATTTGTCAAATATGCCAGGCCATCGTCAACGCAGAAATTTTCTTGCACCGCTCTGGTGAATGGATCTCAGTACCGCTGCCCCCAATCAGTTGCGATTCGGCGAAGAGCAAAGTTTGCACAAAATAGATATATGCCATTTGATATTCAACCATATAACCATCCAACTGATCGCCTTCTTATCGCAAGAACCTCAAGGCGCCTCTTGCACCTGAATGAACATTTCTTCCATGTTCGCTGCCAGTGCAATACGATTCTTTCGGAATTGGCAAAGCACTCCCAACAGGCTTGTCATCATGTCCGGTCCTTGCACCAAGTAATCATTTAGAGAGTGGCCCTGAAACATCTAAGCGCAGTCGACCACGACGTGCGACCTGTTCGGCTTTTTTTAGGTTTCTGACGATGTGATGTGGTGTTTACCATCTTGGCTCGTAGTTAGGGACGATCTCTGCTTGATCCTTGCTAAGTCACCCTTCTTATTATATTTGAATATTTAGCACAGAATTCCTGGCCCCGCAAAATCCTCTTCAAGCCATTCAGCGTTTTCGTTGAGTTCACGTGATTATCCAGCAGTCTCATTGAAGCATCTCGCCATGGTAGGCCGATTTCGTAGTGAACGTCCTTTAAGGTTATGGTTTCCGTGGCCGTTCTCATGGCCGCTTGATTTTCAGCTGAAGCAGTCGTTGCGTTAAATGTATCGTTATATCGTGAACCGAACTGTTTTGTCATTGAATCTATCTCGGCTTCAGTGTAATTTATTTTCCTAGCACAGGACGCATTTAAATAGACTGATCGAAGTACGATCCAGTGTAAGATGGCCGAAATTGCATAGGACTGTTTCCATCCACCGAAACTTTGTTCTGAAGCCGAGTATGTTTCAGGAAAGTTCGCGAATTTAAAGACCCTCACTCTCATCCGCTGGTTAATGCCACGAAAGGACGTCAGCATCTCGCCGACTGGATCGGGAGGCTTTCAACACAGAATCCTCTTTCGACATGTACGCATTCCTTCCCTAACAGCAAAATTAATATTAACTCGGTACTCCCGTAATTCCATGTCATTCCGTTAACGGTCAAAATCGACAGCAATGCAGGTGAGGTACTGAGATCTACCAACCCCAAGAGGCCCCCTTGATCAACGGTCATATTTGAATCTGTATCTAGCACGGCATAGATTTCCACGCAATCCTTTGGTTTTTCAATTCGTACTGGCAGAACAAGCAGGCTAGTATGACATTCGGATCTTAAGGTGGTGGTAGCACAACGTTTGATCCGAATTTATCTTGGGATCAGTTTACATCACCTTTTGGCTGAAATAACCCCCCCCCCCGCATTGCTGTGATAAGTCAAAATGGTAACACTAAAAGTCTGATCAGCTCTGTCTGCTTATTTAATTCCATTGGATTATTGCCTTTGAGCTGCGTTAAACCGGTTTATTACAAGAAACGAGGCCGTGGATAATCTGAAGGCAAAAATTGCTGCTGTGCCAGACGATACTAGCGTCCACACTGGAGGCTGTAGAAGCAAAGCTGATCGGCAGCGTAAAAGTCTGTGCGGCCCAAGAGGGCGGTATTTCTGAACATCCCATCTGATTGTTAGCAGCAGCCACGCTGAGGGAATAGCGAAGTAAATCTTTTTAGACCTGGATAACAGTTAGATAGCATCTTCAAGGCCACAACTCTTCCATTCATTGTTTGTTTGTCGGGTTTCGTTCGGAACACAGTTTGCTGCAGCCTGTTGCTGTTTTACACTGTTTAGAAAAGCTGCTGTTTAATTGTGTTGTGGTCTTAAGTTTTTCACCGTGAAATGTAATAAATGGTCTCGAACTTTTCTGGGACCGTATGGGCTATTTCACATGGCCTCTTGATCATATAACACGAACTAGACTCTTCGTATCCAGTAAGCTCGCTGGCTAGCTTCGAAATACTTGGCAGCCCTCTGTTGGCCGCGGCCCCCTTCTTAAAAATTGATGTACATTGTTGCTTCATTAATAAAGGAAGTAAAAGATAAGTGGGGACTTTTCACACTCTCGTGACGTCAAAAATAGTGACTCCCTGAATTGCTCATAAAAAAACGACTACGGGTATCGGAAGATTTTCGTGGCTAAGTTGGCCGATTAAACTGCAGCGGCATAGCTTTGTGGGTTTTTCGCCTTGCAATCGGTAACCAGCTCGTCAGGAACGAAGCTGCCACCTGACTGATTGCGCAGGGACTAGAGATACGACTTTCTGATAAGCACACGTATATCACGCCCCGGCTCGAGTGACTTATTATGTTGGTGTGTTAGCATTTGATCGCTTTGAAGTTGTTCTCATCACAGCCGCGGGTTCGTGTGTTTCAGTGATATGTCGCGGCCCATCAGGTCTACTTTCACGGAAATGTCACACTGCTGACTGTTTTCGAGGGAACTAAATGGATCCCGGGACAGGTTAGCAAAAATCGACCAAACCCCAAAATTTTACAACGAAATTCGTTTCTCAACATACCTGAACTAAAAGCCTCGCTTTTTCTGGTGCTCCATATCTGGTTGGTGTGTACGTGATAGTGATCACCGGGTCCGGGTTTGCAGTATCTTCCCGTCGTTTCACGGGCAAAATACCGATGCTTGGTTCCAGTTGGAATTCCTTTTGTTTCAGCGGATATAATTTGGCTGTGAATGGCTCCGGCTCACTAAACAAAAAAAACGGAGATGGATTTTGTGGAAAGCGAAACTGTGAATGCCCTTGGTAATAGAACAGAAAAATTACTTTTTGGTGTAGTATTGCTGTCTTATCGTTCGAGTTGCCTCAGTCTGTTATGAAATCCTTTCCGTGCGACCTGACCAGATAATTTCTCGTTGGACTTACTAATTAAAGCAAATGCTTCTGTGGTTTGCGAAACAATCAAGATCGATGGTTCTTCCCGCCATATTTCACCTGCCATTGTTCGGTCAAGTTATGTGGATGAATGTCCACCAGTGAACTTGTGCTGTGTCAAATAGTGAGATCAATTGGTATATTGTTCAGAGAAAACATGGATTGTCCAACGATTCGGTTCGTGAACTTACAAGCAGGGTTTCCGCCAGTTTGTCTTCGAGCGGATTTCTTGCGGTAGTTCGGCGAGGGACCGGGTATTGACACTTGGGTTGCAGACTTAGCTATTGTTAGAACGTGTTATTCTCCGTAACGTACTAGCAAAGATTTTCCTGTACCGTATCATCTGCTGTATCCTTTCACTCCCAATCTCTGCAACAATGACGGGGCAAGTTCCATTACTTTCGGAAGGTAGCTGATTGGGATGAAAGGACTCGCATCCGTGAAACCCAGGTTGGAGAGTTGCAATGCTGATGGTTTGACTATCTCTGGATATCGCTAGAATGTCGCTGAATTGCGTGCACACTTCTTGAAATACAGTGCTTACTTTAATGATCAGTAAATGTGGTTGTGGTTGCTTGAAACTAATTTCAGTAGCCCCATACGCGCCGATACACTTCACATTTAAATTTGACTTGAGGATTCGTTGGCAAATGAGCCGCGCTATTATCCACAAACTTTCCACCAATTTATTTTGGGGCGGGCTATTGTGTGCATGTGCGAATGTGAAGGGTATCGTTCATTGTGTTCCATGCATTTTGCAGAAACCTATGCACTCATCGTAACAAAAGAGCACTAGAAATATATGCCCAGTCAGTTATACCGAATTACTGTACATTGGGACGTAGTATGTGTATAACCGCGTTGGTTTCGAGTCTAATTGTCATATCAGGATGTTAAAAAACGGTTTGTTAATCGTTTACGACGCAACTTGCGTCGCGACCGGGAAGAGAATCGCAAACCCTGAAAAAACCCATCTCAACCATCGAATGGAACCTTTGACTGACTCGTATGTTTGCAATCTTTGCGCTATACAAATAGCTCATACTTTGACCGAATTCTTATCACGAGTCTAGATTTTTTCCCCTCGTTAAAAGAATCCGGCCTGACGGGAATCACATTTCGAGACAACCACCTCCGGTTTAGTGCCAGTGTTTGACTTCTTTTGAACGTTTCACATGTTGCGGTTTGATATTAACATTGTCGGTACCAGATTATAAAATTACACTGAATTGAGGACCTTAGACTGTCATTTTGATTTGTTTCGGCCACAGCGCAGGTTTATCACAGCTGATCAGTGGTAAATCAAATTTTATATTCCATTTTTACCCCGCTCATGACTGTGACTACAGGTTTCCCTAACAATGGGATATCCAACTTAATGTTGCCAAACAGATAAATGGAAACAAAAATCTAGTCGTAGTTCTCTCATTCCCATAGGTATATTAGATTTTTCACGGTTTTGGGGTGACACTTTCATAAGCGCACCACATCCCAGAAAGATATCTGGCTAATGCGGAACCTGGTTATAAGAGCCATCTCCCTGGGAAGCGCATAAAACTGAATAAAAACTAATCGTCAGTTTCACCATCACATTCTGAAACGCGAGAACAAATTAGGTTATAAGTATAGCTGCCAGTTCTCAATCTACAATATATGAATCAAAGCAAACGACCAAACCAAGTCAGTTGTGACTGAATGAATCGACTGACAGGCAAAGCACGGAAAGATCGCAAGATCTTCTAGTAACCAGTTAACGATTCCGACTGTTTTCTTTAATCAGCTCTGTACCTCGGTTTGAACCACCGGATATCGTTGATTCCGCCAAGGAATTATGGATTCTTGTGGGCAGATGATGACGTGGAGTTAGAGGATAGAGGGGCTATACTGTCTTCATCCTACCTCACCATTCCTTTGGCACATTAACTATGCACAGATATCAGTAGTGTGCATACGCAGATAAATCAGTGTGGGGGGAGTTTTGGTTGTATTTGTCTTCGTTTGAAGGGGTTTTGCCAAAATAGGGTACAAACTTTGTACAATTTCATTGTTTTTTCACGTTTTCTAATGACTTCCTGAGGTACTCCGCAATGCTTTTGCCCATTCAGTTGCACCGAGTTCAAACTTGCATGCTCAATATCTTTTTGTTTACGTGTTTCGTGCTACAGTATGACTGTCTGGTTATTGGACATTACTTGACCATGGTTCCCTTTTGACATACTTGATGACAACTAGAAAAATTAGCTAAGTTTGACATTGAAAATAGCTCCACTACGGGAAATCGATCAGTATTGAAGATCAGATTATACAACATTTGATTGTGCACCAACGTGCTCTGGATTTCGTTGTTACCCCTCAGGGCAAGTTATTCAGTGAGAGGAATAAAACCATCCCCCGGCGTCCTGTGGGCATGCGCAAAACATGTCCCAACCACATCAACTTAGTCACACTCAATGCCTTTTCTGAAGACTTGTCCCCAGGACCCAGTAACTTATTCCTAACATTTCAGTTATCCGCAAAGTACCTCACAATATTCCACCAATACGAAGAGAACGGTGTTCAAACAACAAGAGTATTCGCCTATCTTTTGCTCTCAACAGCCATGCTTCAGGACCGTAGAGCAGTACCGACTTCATTGATGCTATGTATTGTCGACATTTGATCGACAACTGGACGTCACGCCAGTGCCACAGATGCCTCAGGTTAGCAAATGCCAATCGATCCTTCAGCACTTTTTTGAGGTACGGCGACTAAGTGTGTGCCCAACGTCCCAGCGGACGCTAATGAGATTGCATCAGAAAACCGTCAGGTTTTGTAATCATCTCACGCTCGTCTTCCGCTCGCTGTCTTTGTGCCACCTGGTTGCCGTGGCAATATATGGAGTCATCATGAAGCATCTCCACAACTTCTTCGAGTAACATGAGCTCATGAAAAGAGAAGCAGAATGTTATCAGCGATGACAAAATTTATTATGCAGAATTGTAATCTGGACCGTTAGTCACGTGACATAGCGCTGCTTTCAATAAGTCCAATGGTTCAGCATTCCTCACGTCAAATTGGGTTGCTGAAGTACACACCGTTTGTAAACAAGCCTTGCAAATCGGCGCCCACCCAACATATATCAACCGGGACGACGGAGTAGAAATTCGCAGCAGCTGATTCAGACTATCGTTAGCAAAGAAACACCGTGACAATTGCAGTAAGCTGCTGGCCTCTGCTGACACTGACAACGAGAAAAGTAACCCGGTCTCCCAACCCCTCTAAGACCTAGCTTAAAAAGCGACACCTAGCCACTCATTCAGTCTCTATCTTTCGCACACACAACATGTGATTGGGAAACGTTTGATACACCCAGAAATTACCCTGATACCGGTTGTCATATAACTACTACCCGGATCATTTGATTTTAAACCCTGTCTTGGGAGAGGCTATCAAAGGTGGCCGAAACGCCGGCAAATCAAACGTCCTACCGATAGTGTTGTGTTGCTCGATGTTGGAAAATTGCGTGCATTATTTCCTCATTTCCGATTTTTCATTACAGAATGGGACAATGCACTGCGCAATTGAATTGTACCTATAGGAATAACCGGCCCGCTGGTATTTCGCTTAGGTCTCTTACCTAGGTCATCTTAGAAGTAAGCATACCGGATGTGATATCCTATGTGCAGCTAGATATAACTATGCTATATCCATAGCTGGAAGTAAGAATACAGACGGACATGTGCCATCGGAATGCGCGTATATAAATCCGCTATCATTTATTTTCTTACGTGAAGATAGCGTACTATGTCATGAAGACTTGCAATTGTTTTCTTTCGTCTGTTAATCGAAGTCGGCTGCCACAGCACAACGAAATGTATAAATGACTGTTGAAAACGAAAAAATGTGTGGTAGGCTTTAAAGTGTCTCTAAAACCCTCCAAAGGCGTAACTTCATGCAGAAGTCCTGTTTTCCAAAACCGAGAGTTGACAGCATTAGTAAGGTTCAATCCCTATTTTGGTCTATTTTGCATAATTTTATTGACATTTACTCGGTGGAGCTGGTCAGCACGAGACTTGCTTTAACCGAACGACCGAGTCCAAGCTTCGGCATGAAAATTGTATCGTCTACCGGGGGTGATTTCGCCACGATGTTGAGTGCGAAACGCCAAATTGCCCCGAGTTCGGATTGGACCGTCAGTTCCGCACTGCATCTGTTACCAATACAAAAGAAGAAAAACAGAGCTTATAGAAACATCGATTGCCATAAAGTAAATGTCTGAAATGACAAAACAGAAAGAAAGCAATGAGTAATTAAAATTTTGTATTGATTACAACTCTGGTTGATGGCAAAACAAATTCATGCGAAATAGTGTTCGGAATTTCGTCTTTCGGATTCTGTTGAGGCCACCGCTTAGGATTTGTTAACGTTATTTTGTTTTAATCGTTTGAAAGTGTTAGCAACGTTTACAACAGTGTGTGGATAAGAATGATCTGATTGATTGCCTCGGCAATCACTTTGGGTACAAAAAAGAAACAAGCAGGATGTTCTCGAAATGCGTTAATACGAAGTTCCGTGAATTTTTACCTGGATCGGAGCTGACGTCAATGATTTTTTTAAGAATAAGGAGTTACTGTAATCATAACAACTCTACCATCAGTTGTACATAAGATTGTAGATATTACAGTTGTATTCTTATCGTTAATTTTTCTTTTCTTTTCCTGTTAGTCACAGATTTAGGTAGAAGCTCATTCGCACTTACCCTTGGCATTTCATGATCGATCGCTATCGCAAAATACCATAACTGATGTCGTAAGCCAAGTTACCAGCGGACCGATGCCCATTAGAAGTTCTTGATCAATAAGATAAGTCCACGCGAGCTCGAGGATTAAATGGGACTCGTCAAGGTCTGGTACATTACGAGCAGAAGCCCCGATCAAGGAACTGTATTTTTATTCCATATTGGGGAAAAGAATTCCTCCTTGCCGCGGAAAATTGACCTTTCCCAGTACAACTGTATGGATAAGATATCAGACCGTGAGGAACCGCTTCTGCGAACTCTAAAGCAGTCGAGCGCGCCTCATTTCCGGTGCAGCGTTGGGACCAAATCAACTCGTGAATTCATCCTGCACCTGCAGATCTAGATAACCAGTTCCAATTTCGAGTTAAGAATCGATTGATTATATGAGCGAATCGTCCAGAAGTTCGAAAACTGCTTTCTAACTTCCGGTTGCACATTTTATTCTACTAGGGTTTAGTGAGAAATTTCGGGATGTAAGTACAGCCGTTCTTGCGGAGTCAAGGCCATTCTTTAAAGCCTCTGATTCTCTGATATCATCTTTAGGGTCGTGTCAAATTACGAGCACTCCGAAATCCGCTGCGGATCGTCGACCATGGTCCTAATCGAATGGTAAAATACATGGAGTAACGGTAGCTTCTGCGGAGCGCAGCGGTCACGTTTCACATATCATTTCCGCAGTTGAAGATGCTCGAAACTTGGTCCAATTCAGTCCGTTTGCCAGAGTTCATCGGGTTATTCTCAAACAGGCCCAAATCTAATCGGATCATTTGTTCTGAATTTCCGTTTCTTTCCTTATTCGTTGTTAATTGTATTTCGCTCAGATATATCGCACGCAACCATCTTCTCAGTCATACTCTACGTCACGCGTTCATCATTGACACCTAGGGTGTAGAATCTGCCACTTTTAACTCGCCGATTTGTCGTCTCACACTCGCTGCTTGTACTATAAATGCAGAAATTTCCGTAAAAATATCTTTCTTCTACCTTTTGTTTTCTTTATTCGTGGAACAGCAGCGTAAATCATTTTAACGACGGGTGTGGGAGCTGCATCCAACAGATGGCTGTCAAGTATGGAGGTTAAGCAGTGTTGAGGATTGAGCCCACGATCTTTACGTCCGAACGGCACAACGTCCTCCCCTTAACCATCGCCGGTCAAACCTTTCATTACTTATTAATATTATTATTATTATTATTATTATTATTATTAGAAATTCAATAGATGTTGTGAGGACCGGTGACCATTCTTCAAGGGAGCGAAATTCTCTCAGTCTAAAGATATTTCCTTACCGTAAGTATAGTAAGCAGTGGGTTGGAAAACGAAAAGAGCTTGAATGTCGATGAATTCCTCTGCTTAGTATGGTCACATATATAAGGAACTCGGCAAAGGTTAATGCTAAAATTTGCAAATGGTCAGATTGGTTAATAGACAGAATAAATTGAAAAGTTTGGAGAAGGGAGAGGAATGTCGAAAGATGTGGTTTGGAAAATGGGTATGGATGGAAAAACGTGCAAATCTCTGGTAGGTGGGCAGGTTTAATCACTTCTGGATTCTGGTTGAAGGGTCATGAATCGTGTTCGTGCCCTGTTTGTGAAACAGTGTCAACTTAACACTATGGTCGATGGAGAGACTTGACAAATCGTCTTCGGGAACAAAGGCAAGACTTTAGATGATTTTAATGGACGAGGTTAGATCCTGACAACACTTTCTCCATGAACGTGAACAATGAACTGCGTATTCAACTCTTCTATGTTTATTTATTCCTTTGTTATCTCGCGTTCGGCAAGCCATGTAGGCAAAACCGCCAGGCCGCTATCTCAGCGATTTAAGGAAAACAAACTGGACTGTCTAAACATCCGGGCGAGATGGACGATCCCCAGCCGTATTGTTGCATGCCTGGGAGACAGTGATGGTGATGACTTTTCCAGAGTGATCTACAAGGTACCATCGAACCTGTTAAAAGCTGTTTGTATACGGCATCCAACAACGTCAGAAGCCGTGGCTAGAAGATTACCCAGCCATACCCTGTGTGCCTGAAAACGACTGGAGATTTTTTTCGACTGAAACAACGAATCACCCAGTCGCTCATAGAAACAAAAATCGATCTATGCCAATCACCTTCGGATTCTATCTGTATAGAAGTGTTCGATAAGACAAGCTTTAATCACTAAGTTTATCCGGGATTTAAAAAATGTTATCGTCAATCAGAGCATCTTTAAAACCGGAAAATTTGCCACCAAGAGAATAAAATGGAAATTGATACATGAACTGATTGTCAGTCACAAAGCCTCTTCTAATGAAAGAGCAAGACGGGTTCGAAGACTGCAAGATAGACAATTAGTGGAACATCAAAGACTGTAGCGAAATTGTAATAATTGAAGTTTTTTGATTAGACAAACCTGAACGGTCTGGGTGGCGTGAAAACCACCCCAAGTATCAGTTCCATGGGCCCGGTCGGTTTCTCTTTCTTCATCCGAACAAAGTGAATATTCACACATTTCTTTACCAGTTGATCCAAATTTAGCATTTCGGCCAACTCGCGATCTTGATCTCGTTTTACCGTCTCCAGTTTCCAGCTCACATCCCCCGACTCGACACGAGACCACCAGGATGATGAACCGAACAGATCCGTTGACGAACCAAGCCTGGGTTGCAGTCCGGCTGAGCCTGATCGTGATCTGGTTGAACTGATTGGGCGTATTCGAATTTGCGATGGACGATCTTCTGTCAACATATCAGGGCTGAAGGATTTCTGTTCCGCTTTGGTCAGCGGTACGTTTGAAGACAGATGCAAATGAATATGAAATTGCGAAACAGATCGAGCTACCCCAGTGATCAAGGCTGGCGTCTGACTTGTTGACATCAGAAATGGATATGGCATAGACGTGCCATTTTGGTCAGTGTCCACCTCTTGCAAGCAAGTGATTTCGGAACTGGCTGCAGGTATGCCCTGTGGTCAACAAATGCAAAAAAGCTGGAATTAATTTGTCTGGCCAGATATGCGAATTGTCGCAGCTGAGTCAGCCACGACAACTTGCTGGTATTTCTTCGGAGTGAACTGTTACTCTTGGACGGGGATTCCGTCAAATATAAATGTACAGGGCCTCAAGGAATGATTGCTAATTTGAATCAATTCGGATAATTATTTTGCTTAAGTCAAACTGCTGGGTGAAGGGTTAGTTATGGTAATCAGTTTCTTACTGGCCCCTCCGTCTTGGGGGCCCCCGGTGATTTTCTGTGCTCGACCACTGACATCTTCGAAAGCATTGCTAATATCTGGTGACAACATCGGATGACGAGGCGCGTTGTCATATGTTGGGTGCAGACAGTCGTCCTCCGACTGATATAATCGCTCCACTTTGCCTTCAGTGGCCTACACACGTAGTGCATACACCTGCCCATCATCAACTTTTTCGTGCTCATGTTGCACGTTCTTGGCAAGGGTGGAGGAAGTTACTTGGCGGACAGGCTATAACTTTTCGTAGAGGTATAAAGAAGTTAGTTTTTGTCTTTATTTCTGTTGGTGGTTCCCGTCTTCCTGGTTTGAGCGGAAGAGATGAAGCTTGTTGTTGGTTGGAGATGCTGAGACGTAAATTTCAGAACCGAAATCAGTGACGCAAATGTTGCGTGACCTCTCTATAGAACTCATCCTTACTAAAATGAAATCCGATACCAACAAAGAAATCCACAAAATGCGTAGGGTGAATACACAAAAATACGATTGATTTATGCTTTATTATTTCTTCTCTTCTTATTTGTCTACCTTCTATGAAGTTCTATTTGCATGTTATTGCGTTGACACCATGCTTGTTATATATATATATATATATATATATATATATATATATATATATACTAGTTTACCTTACACGAACGTTCTCCGATCTTGGTTTTACTTCATAGCGCCTCTTAACGCAAAGGCCATAGAGGTGTTAACATTTCGGATTCAAGAACGCAACAGATTGCGGCACTAAGCCGTATCACCTAAAGTCTTCAACCGGAGAGTTGGGAGCACTTCCTAACTCTCAAATCTAACTTGACCATGAGTTGCAAATTCAATGAAACAACGGGCACAATTGGTCGCCATTATTTCAGTTCCATATTGGGAAGTATAGACTGGCTCGACTGATCGATCCATTTGAAATGACCGAAGAGTTCCTTGAAATGACGATAAATTCGGTGAAGCTTATAAAAAGAATACTAGAAGTTCAAATGATATAATCTGGTTGATAAAACGAATTTGTAGTCCCCTGCCTAGTCCCTCTGAACCGTGGCCTTGTACAACTAGTGACATTTGTTTTTGCCTAGATGAGTAAATTTCCTAGCTGACAATTTGTCTCTGTCTTCCCTGAACGTTCAAATGGATATCTGCCTACTGTTGTGTGAATAGCACTAAACAGAGTTGAATTCAATTTGTCCTGTGTGGGGTTCTTGTTCCAGGTTTCATGCAGTCTCCAAAGTTAACTGGATGTATGAAGTAAATAGTAAGTGTGTAGGCCATTATTGCTCATCACTTTGTTTTGTGTACGACCAATCCACGTGAAGCATAAACCAATGTTGACATTTCAGTCAATCGCTGTTAGTCGAACTGAATGGAATCATAGATTCTCAAATCCATTGGGAGTCAGTAAATTGTAGGCATGAAATTAATATAATGACTACCACACAAACATTTATGTAGGTTTCTCAGGTCCGGAGATCTAGTTAAAGAAACGGCCTATATTTTCGAGTATTTCACGTCGTTTCTGGTTCGTTCTGTTGCTTAGTCGTCGGACTGGTGGCTATACCTGCGCTGATTAACGTGATCCCACCATTGCGATCGCGTGACAACTGATCCGGCTGGGCTCCCCACACACATGCGCGCGCGTTGACGGTCAGAGATCGGTGCGGCGAACAAGCACGGACATACGCGTATGGCGAACATGCGTATGCGCATGCATGTAGGCCTATTTACACGTTGAATGTGATTGGCTCTCGATATGTACCAGTCTAATCACATGGGTCGTGTGACATGCTGCTGACGGTTCACGCTGCGTACGCGTAAGGCGCAGTTGTGATCACCCAGTTTGCTTCGGTGTCCAAGGGTGGGCTATCATTAATTATTGCTTCACGTACAAATAAATTATTACGCGCATTCCGACAGTACATACTATCAATATTATCAGTATAACAAAACAGACTAACCTTGATTGGTATTAACCAACGTAGTTCCTCAATTTCCTCATTGGTTTCGTTACGATAACCCAAAATTTGTCCATCCACACGTCGCATCACGGCACAACAAATAGCCTCGTGTTCTCGCATTTCCGTTGGGGCAAATATGACCGGGATATCAAACACCGTCTTGGCCTCGATGCACACTCCCCTAGGTTCAAACAAATTGGAAGTGAGCGACTGCACAGTAAATAAAAATCTGGAACCATTAACCAAAATCGAAATAATACAATTCGATTACTGTGCTTTTGTAACACTTTGCTACATGCAATTCACGTTGCGTCCCAGTTGAATCAGAGATTTGTGTGATCCCTTTCGACTGGCTCGATAGGGATCAAATGACTAATTAAATGTTGAGCCTGGCAGTCGTTAAGCTGGTAACAAATTTGCCATCCCATGAATGATTATATCCGCAAGCGACACTTTGGCCAACGGTCGTGGAAATAGTCTGTCATTTGGTACAGACGTTGAACTAGCTCCATGTTCACCTTCTCTGGCATGCGCGAATTTCATTCAGAACTTTGGATTGACTTTTAACCTATCCACTAACCAAGCTAACAGCTTCGGGATCGTCCGCGTTCATCTTTCGAGCAAAAGTGCAGTGAGTTGTTTGGGTCTATTCTCGCTTCCCAATGGAAATAAAGTCCTGGTGTCCAACTAAATGATTGGTTTCTACTCTAATACTTATAGTAGGGCAACGGTATGGCTGATTCGCGGCAGAAAAACGATTTTAAATTTGAATAAAATAACAGCGGTTATATCCACCAAATGTTATCTGAAAACCGAACATGCCGTGAATTCAATCTGATGGGTACTGATTTATTTTTAGAAGAATTATGCTGTTGGCACGGCATATCCTCAAAGTACATGCAGCTTTAAAGATCAATGGCCTCGAATAGCACGGGAATCAGCAATTGGTGGCATCCGAATCCGATTGGTAAATGGTTTCTCCACATTGTGCTTTTGTCCCCTGCACTAATCTTAACTGTTTCCTGTCGAGGATTCGCCAACTAGCATCAAATCCGATTCACAATGCCTGGCTTAACGAATCACATCGACAGAAGTATTATGTTCTAGTACTTTCCCCTCCCTCGAAAATTGGCGGGCATTTTCACCTACGATCCTCTTTACTCCACTTAACTTGTGCTAGCTATGAAGGTTCTTTGGTTCACTTTTAAGTCACAATAGATCGGGGGGCCATCTACTAGGCGAGAATCGCATATCCGACTTACGAGTCGAGTTCGTGCCCTTTTCGTGAATCCATCTTGTTTGAGGTTCTGGTTTGAAAAAAGTACCACCAAATACGGCATTGTATTATGAGTAACAATAGCAAGAAGAAAAAGGGTCTTGGTAGCCATCTTCCCATGTTTTTATGCATCAGAATGACGAAAAATGAATGCTACAATGAATTTCGGAATTAGAAATAGTAATGAAAATTTTGCCAAACGTTTTTGTGCAGCCTTAACATCGGATGATGTGGTCAACAAATTAGTAGGCCAAAACAGGCAATGAGGATGCGTGAAACTAATCGAAAGTTTGACGGATGGGACTTACCTTTCTCTTCGCAGTAGCAACTGAAATGCTGATTCCAGTGGTTTGTTCAAATCCATCGGACCAAAGTCTGTGCTTGCGGAAGGTACATTGTTTTGAACAGCTTTGTGTTGGAGAGCTTCGTCTGAATTAGACCGATCCAGCGGTTTTTGTTGTTCATGCGAACTGAATGCGCTAGAATGGGCACATTCGATCCGTTTGAGTAAGCCACTGTAGCTGACAGGGGTTAGGTAGATGTCACATATGACCGGATGTCGGAACGGATTAATCATCGATAAAGTCAACGTGACGGCTGAACCGATTTCCACGTGTGTGTACACGGGATCACGTGGTTCTGGTGGCAATCCGCAACCCTGAAGTACGAATTTCCAGACGGAGAGCTAGGCAGATGATAAATAATGGGGAACAAATGGATGTGAGTGCAACGAAAGCCGACCAAACAACTACAGGTATCTGGTCTGATATGGTAATTCCTACCACGAAATCGTGCAAAATGATGCAACTACATCTAGTTTGTTTTATTTTCACACAAATACTAGCCACATAGACAATTGAAACTGTGATTCTGAACAGAAAATACTATTTTGTTAGTTGATTGTCGCTCACAATCACTGATTGTAACAACTTACTAAACAAGTGAGCTCCGAAAGCATCGAAGGTCGCCAACTGTTTTCTCAAATTCACCTAGTTACAGCTCATGAAAAGGTGAAACAAGCCATTGTTTAGGTCTGGACAAGTTTTATTGCAAAAGACTTAGGGGAAATATGCTCAATACCAGAAAGGATGACACTCCCGGCTTGCTTCAAATTACCTTTCTCGGACAACATATATTGCTGGTATAAATGTAGGCAAGAACTTTTGAAGGAACGTGAGCATTAATTCTACATTCCAGAATTGGAATTGGTGAACACGGTCCTGTGTTTCTACACGCCAAGAAGTATTGAGGGATATGCCCGTCGGGTCATGAATTAATTGATGCATTCTCTCCAAGTTAAGATGTGCAATAGACTAGTGACGATCATTTGAATTAAGCGTCTGCCACCCAAGGAGATCGCAAGCTCGAATCCCAGATCCGCCGACAGTTAGCCAATTGGCTTTCGACAAAAAGATCTGCTCCAGTTTTTCGGCACTGTCTTCCATCGCGTTGTTCCTCATCTTAATGTCAATTAGCACTCTATACTTAAGCGACTGGGAAGATCAAGAAGAAATGCTCGCAGTCTTTTTTTCAGGAAGATGGCAAGTTACTTACAAAAATAATGATAATCATTTGCTGATTTCATCAATTATACAACAGTGTGTTCGGGAAACAAACCGTGGCAAATTTCGGACTGCTGAATGGTGAAGAGATCGTTGGCGGAAGGTTACGCATCTGGGCAACATTCACTTCCAAAAGCCTGTTTGTAAACCGCGTGATCACCCCAGCTTCTGATATATCCGGACTTCAGAACGCTGATGAACTTAGATAGGCGAAAGTTTGACAACTCATTATATCTCAATGTTCGTTGATCCTCTACACCTGATCTGTTTCACGATAGCTTTCCGTTCGACTTTGGAAGACGTTAATCTCCCAACGAGATTTGACTTACATCTTAGTATGATAACTATCGCTTACTGCTCACAATTCCATCACTGAATTGTTTTGGTGGTACCATCTTTGGAGGCCCTACTGAGTAATTTGCTACCAGTTTTCAGTGTTTATTAATTATTCCTCATTATCCGCACAAATTTCTGTAGGTGTCTTGATGGAGTGTTATATCGTGATACGAAATTACATCGCTCTGATTCTCTGATTGCCCATTTTAGGTGGTTTTGAGCGGGGAATTTCACCTTTGTCGTAAGAGTATCCAAATCATGTGACAATTCGGTAGTATATACCGCCCAATCTTAATGACTTAGGTCACTGAAAAACACTCCTTGCATAGGACAAGCCCTTGCATTCATTTATAAGAGCCGAATCCTCTACTATAATATCGTTTTACTGAGTGCTTATGTGCCCTGGGTTAATGAAATCTAGTCTAAACCGTTCTACATCAAGATAACGGCTCGTGAACTATTTCGTCCTTAAGGAGTGAACTTGAAGAGTTACGACATATTAGATAAGCTTTGAGTCGTACAACAGCCTGGCGTCATCTTCCGGAGATCGGAGAATGAAACTGGTGACAAACCGGTGGAGTGTAATTCTTCAGTAGAACTTGAGAAATACTGAGCCAGTCGGATGCCAGTAGTTTATTCACTCCTATGCAAGGATTTTGGTCAGTCGTAATGAGTTAACGATCCCCTAGAGTTCACTATGCTACCAACCAAGAAAAGGTTTATTCTTCGTATTAGGGGGACCGAAAACAGCATTTCACGTCCGAATCTGTAGGGCGAATGAACAGTTCTTCGTTGCGCATTGTTGGAGTTACGAAAGGTTCGTTTTAACTCAGTCGCACTGAAAAGTTTCCCCATTTCTCGAAGACCAATAGAAACTAAATTCTTTAACCTATCTGCTCAGTTTTTGATTGTCATGGGATTTCTATTCTATCGGTTAGATGCTTTAAGCCGCCATTTCAGGAGGTATAAACTATTCTAATGTACCGTACAAAAATATCCATGCTATGTAACTTCGTCATCGAGAGATAATAGAGAGCGCCTGACGAAGTCTCCAGAAGATCGGCATCGAACTGAAAAACGGTGAGAAGATACACAAGCTGGATTAGGTCAACAACCCGTCAGACTATACGTCTGCCTGTCCGAGGGTACCGAACATGCGCAACGTGCACTAGACAGACTCGCAGGAGTTGTAGCCCCATCTCAAAGTCTAAAGTATTACAAGAGTGGGTATCCGTGGTTCAGAGCTTAATACCCGATAAGAAGGAACTAACAATTGGTGATCGTTTCGCTTTCTTCGGCAGGCGTGTGACGAAGGACTGAAGCTGGGTAGTAAAAGTGAGGTATTGTACGGTCAAGGCTGTCGTGGCGTACACTGGATTAAAACCCCTGTTCCACCGACGTGACATTTCGTTGAAGTTGGAATTTCATGTGTCCTATGTCGTACTACGCTGTTTCATGTGTGTTTGTGCGTGTGAGTTTACATGCTCGAGTTCATTTGTTTAATATTTTGTACCATTACTTTGTGTGTAGTATCGGTAAAATTGGAGAAAGTGACCACTTGAACATTATGCAGGCTAGGAATCCAGTAACTGATACCGGTTTAGCGAATTTTCTATCAAAATGTGTCCAACTTTATAGATGCTGTTACCCGGAGCATGACTGCATTTGACAAACACATCCATCACACGATGCACCGTTTCTCGTCTCTTCTTCTCTCCCTATGTCTGTCGGAGTGGAGTAAGCCACGTAACTGCCAACAGATGACCCGTCACGGTAGAATGAGGAAAATACACAACGAACTTAGATAAAGTAGCTGTTTCGGGTCCTCGTGGTTTGGAATCAAAAGACCCCTCAATCGGTTGGCTGAATACGGTAAAGAATGTGGAAGCTAACTGTGAACAGTGGAGATTGTTTTTACTTTCTGTTGAACCAGAGGAGTTGAACGCGTGTGTTTGTTTTCACAGTTGTGTTGTCTACCCTTGAAGATGCACCCCTTATCCGTTCAGTCATTCATTCCATTATAACCTGCAGCAAGATGAGAAAGGAAGCAACCAGTGGGACTTGCTCTGCTGTTTAACCTTGACCGATGAGAATGATATCCACTAGTGATCTTTTTTTTGAACCCGCACGATCAGCTCCCCATTTATTGCATTCATGAAGTTGAACCTTATTGGTTGCAGGCGCGTCGCTCAAATATCGATGAACGGAAGTAGTTCAAGTCTTCGTGACACTGAAAACATTTTGCTCTACGCGTTGCATGCTTCCTTTCTTCGATTGGGCCTCCGTTAATCTTTTGTTCATTTTGAAAAAAAGATATCAAAGGAACAAAATAAGGAAACGTACCTCATCTGACAAGAACTCAATTTGGCCATCGTGCCCCAGTTCGCCCAATGCATATGGTGTGAACTTTACACCCAAACGTACACACGATTTAGGATCCAGAATCACAGTAGACTTTGGTCTTGAGTTCATCGCTTCCAATTCACCGTGGCCTTGCAGCGAACCACGTGATATGGGCAACTGAACATCCCAGTCAGATTGGTTCACTGATCTGTGGGAACAAATGCGACTGCGAACCTCACAGTCTACCGAGTGTTGAGCTGAAAGCAAAGCCAACTGCTCGGAGGAGGCATTTCTGTGCAGAGTGAACACCTCTGGATTGGTGACGCGTGGACGAAGGCATATGGATCGATTTGTTGGATTTTCCAGTTGAATACATGTCACTTTAGATCTGTTACGCGAGGTGCCGGGATTTAAAATACAAGGTTTTATAGTAGTTTTTAAGATATTTTCATATCTGCAAAAGACGATGGACAAACTACGTCGTTGAGCGGTCTTTTGACATTCCTTAGTGGCCCTTGGCTGCCATACAATAAGTACTCTTAGGCTGCTTCCATCTGTCATTAACCAAATTGCAATAAATACGCATTTTTAGACAAATGTATGTCACAAGTGGAGATGTGAAATGCATGAGATAGTGACATGGATTAATAGCCCAGTACGAATTTCGTCGATAGCCATTATTTCGGTGAAGAAATGAACGGTTATTCCATCCCAATTTATGGCTGTTATGACTGGACTGGGTGGCAGATTAATAAACGGTGCCCGGCGGTGTGTTGATCGACAAAAAGACTGTATTGATTCGCTTTCAAGTATCGTCTTAGCATGGAGAGGTAGAATGTATACTATTATGAGCACGGTTGGTGACGAGTGGATCCATCTTCCTCTGGCGCATTTGTTCCGTTCCGTTCAAGTAAGCTTTGTATTTTTGAACTTTGATTTGTATGACAAACGGCTATTCTTTCAGAAGGAGCGAAAAAACTGCCGAAAAAATTATTGTTAGAAGATAGCAAATTTAAAATTAAATTTTTTATAGTAACCGTCATCATGCTGCCTTCAAGCACCATCACTTGAGGCAGACGAGATGCAGGGAACAATTTTTGCGGAAGTATACTACGTCATGGCTGGGAAATAAACTTCTTGTAACCGCATGCACGAAGTGCTGGTCGGGTAGTTCCATATTATTCCATACAATACAATACAATACAATACAATGAGGTACGGTATGATAGGCTCGGGATGCACTATGTCAAGCGAGCGGTGTGAATACCAGGCACGAGAGGATATTCGAGAGCGTTTCGCAAGACTACTACGTCCCCTCGATGTTTGCTCGTCATGCTGACGTGCTAGATCTACGGTGGGTGTCTAAGTTCTAACTTCCCATATGGATAAGATATGGTCAATACAACTCCGACTGGGTTGGCAACCGGTCTGATTCTCCCGAGCAGGCCCACGAGAGTGCCAGATATTCGGCGGAGGATAGCGCCCGCTAGCCGCCTTGTCAGTAGGGCATCCAAGCTACGATTGCCACCAATATGTAGACTATTGCTCACACATATTTGAGAACGATTACATAATTCTGTTGACAATAACATCTGAACTTTCGTAAGCGAATTCTGCAATGTAAGAAGTTTTCATTATTTTCAAGATGGATGTTCTATCTAAGGTAATGTGTTGAAATTTTGGCACAGGACAATCTGGAACCAATATCTGTTGACTTGATGAAAATGTTGTTTTAGATTTTTTAATGAGCATGGAGACAAAGTGATAGCTAAATTCTTTACCTTCAGTACTCGTGATTTTCTCAGGATTTGCTTATCTTGAAATACAAATTTATATTCGTAAGACACGAAACTAGAATTCCAAATAAAAATGGTTTCATGAAATAATTCACCATGTGATATCATCGCTCAATTCACCGCACGGTTACTGTCCGTACTTAGGCTACATGCAGAGAAGTCATTTATCAGTAGGGGTCGATTGCTTGATCTAGCGGGCAGTAACCGTGCAAATCAGTGACGGATAGGTGCAACATCATGTGGTGAAGTTCAACAAACCGTTCAGAACCTGCCCGGTAGCGCAATGGCTAAGGCGTTCGACTCAGAATCGTTCGTCCCGGGTCCGCGTCCCAGTTTGGGTGCGATGGATATGCACTGCTCATGATTCCTAACAAAGATGAAACAGCTGTACAGCGCTTCCATGGTTTGTTAATGGCCAGCTGAGCGATGATATCACATGGTGAATTATTTCATGAAACCATTGAATCTCTTACTACTAGAATGTATACAGATGGTTTCATTGTAACAGAAAATATCAAGTTTATGCAATTCATGCAGATTCTTTTAACTACCTCAGTCACCCGGCAATTTCCAAATTGCCGAATCACTCCTCGAAATAAAAGTGTTTGTAACAGGACAGGTTTTTAAACATTGGTGCGCGGTAGACTGGTTCACTTGTCTCATGGATTCTTTGCTACTTGTTCGACCTTATCCTCAGCTCGCACAATTGAATTTTATACCACAGGGTATTTCTAACACACAATAAACCGAATCACGTGATTTGGTTGGTGAGCCTAACCGCAGATGGTAGGTTGTTAATATTTGGAAATTTAGATGAACACAAATAGGGCATATGAATTTGGTGCAACAACACGGTGGTTTTCTCATTACGGACTTCCCTTGTGCTAACAGTACCGATAAGGTTGTACACTCACTTGCCAAGTTCACACGTGATTAGAGGAACGGATACCGGTTCTGGTGGGGTAGCGTCCAGTACCAATTCGAACCAAAATTCGCCGCACACCGAGTGATAGAACGTCAAACTGTTTGGAAGGAAATATCAGAAAAGCAAAAATTTTATCGCTATCAATCGAATGTGACAAGCAACACGGGTCAATGTTATCAAAGTCTCATGCGAAACAGTATAACCAGTGAACTGTTTTTTCTAAAACAGAACTATGTTTTACCACGATTGGCAAAGTAAATTTTGCTTGAGCTTTCCTATGAACTTACTACACCCAATCTTATAGCAGATCTACCCAGCAGATAAACTGTCAATGTTGTAATTCAATGGGCAACTGGAAACCAAGTAGAATGGCCGTTTATTTAGAGCATCCAGACTCCGTTGAACTAATCCGGAGAATCGAAATTCATAACGTTGCAGTTTGGAGCGACACAAACGAAACCGAATTGCCCTCGACCACCAAAATCGAAAACACAAAGATTTTGCACTTTGAAACATTCGTTGCCCATTATCCATTTGAATGGTAGAGAAAGAAGACTATTAGTGCGGATTGTTAATATCTCGCATTCCTCATTTCAACCGCTTACTTAAAGCAATCTATGAATTGCATAATAGTTAGTTATAAAATGTAGTGAACAGGCAATAAGGTTAAATTCAGTACAACAAACAATGCACGTGTTCGCTATGGCAAAAGCAATCTGTGCTAATAGCTTTTATGTACACAGAGCTGGGTTACGCACTCGAATTTTGATTGCTTCACTGAAGGCTAAGATCTTCGGGTCAATATTTTGTAATAAGGGTTTAAAACATGAAACGAAAGCAATTATGTGTTGGTTTGTTATCAGCTGTTTCGCCACTGATGACCACGATCAGGATAATTATCACTGGTTCAGCATAGCTGATTTTAGACGACAACAACTGATTACAATGCCAATTGAAACTCGCAATTCGGCTATCATTTCAGCAAAATGCCCAAAGTCCGAGCGAACAGTGGGAGCAAATCGAAGAAGCCCTGCACTCAGCGATAGATGCCATTCAGCACTCGTTGCCATATAAACATCAGAAACGATCGATGATCTCGAATTCAATCACATTGTTAGATACTCGCAGATACATTCTTCCCACAAGCCCCCGGACGCAACATACAATGAGGCGCGTATATCCCCGAGACGTCAACTGCTTCGGAGTTTGATAAATGACCGGGAGCAATGGTGGATGAAACAGACTGCGACTACCACAAACAGTTGCGAAGTTTACCGACTGATTAGAAATAGTGGTCTACGGAAGCTGGACGTAAGCGAGGACCACAGGCTAACGCGCTGGGCAGAACAATTTAGGAAACACTTTGGTCGGCCCACAACCAAAATGGACCTCTTGGGCCTTCCAATGAACCAATGCAAGTGGATACCAACCCTCTGTCGAAAATGAATGTGATGAGGAAGATAGGTTTTCTTAAAATGTATAAAGAAGCTAGACCAAAGTGACTGTCGCCATCCTTCAAGCAGTGTGGCTGAGTTTTATTATCGGAGTTGACAGAACTCTTGGGATTTATCAGGGAAAGGGAAAAGATTCTTAAGGACTGATGCGAATCAGTGATTGTGCCGATTTACAAGAAGGGTGATAGGTCCTGATGTGCAAACAACAGAGTACTTTGTCTAGTAGGCATTGCATCCAAACTGCTTGCTGGCGTCATCATCCATCCATTATATACTACTGGCGAAATGTGTGTGCGTGAGAATCAAGTCGGTTTCCATCTCGGTCACGGTGGTATTGACCACGTGTTCACTTTGCGGCGGATCATAGAACACGAGCATATATTCCATAAACCTACGATTTATGTATTTCTTGATCAGAATGTGGCGTTCGTCTGGATCTATCTTGATGTTCTTTGACTCTACCACTCATTGAATGGTATGTTGGAGAAATTCATTCTACTCATCGTAACGGAGTTAGCACTTATGGCGATTATTCACCCGAATTCACTGCAGGAATTAGTTTTCGTCAGGGTTGTCCTCTTCAACCTTATCTTTTTAATTTTGTCATTCCCATGGTTATGGAGAGAGCTCTATCCTTACTGAAGTTAGTGGCATTGAAATTCCATCAGACAAGAACCTATCTGACTAAGAATATACTGATGATATTTTACTACTGCGTGAAGATTCAAGTAAGTTGCAAGTTCTTCTTGATCACCAGAGTGATAGTTTATGTTTGGGATACGTTTTTCACTTTCAAACTGCAAAATCCTGTTACAGGGGTGGATTGGCCCGAAGACGAACCTTGTTCTTGCATCAGAGCAGCTGAGTGAGATGGATAGATTTAGTTACTTGGATAGTTATATCCCACCTGTTGGCCGTATATCAAAAATGTTTTCAAGTGTACTGAATGCCCGATTAGCATTTGCTAACTTGAGATATCTGTGGCGTCGACGTGACATCCAGTTGACGATCAAATGTCGAGGTCGGTAGTGCACTACGACCCTGAAACATGGCCGTTGAGAGCAGAAGATATGTGAATACTTTCGGTGTTTGAACACCGTTCTCTTCGTAGTATTGGTAGAATATTGCGAGGGACTTTGGCGGGTAACCGAGATGTTAGGACTAAGTTACTGGGTCCTGGGGTCTAGTCTTCAGAACAGGGACTAAGTCGAAATTTGTTCAGGTGTTTGGGGCATGTTTTGCGCATGCTCATGGGACGCTTGCCTCGTTGTGCGCCATTCTTCGAGTACGCCAAGGTAATTGAAGAGAATCAGAAACTGGAGCAAAACGAAAACCCCTAGTTGTCCACTTCGGTGAAAATTTGGGCAAATGCTAACGTTGTTCGCTTGCCGCATACAGGTCCGACAGTCCTCAGCTCAATCAGTGCTGCAAGCTCAACAACGCCCAGTTGAACCCAATTCACCTGAGTGGTTTTAAATTTGGGTGGGGGGTTCGAACATGATGACCTCAATTATCATTTGGTCAGGCAAATGAGCTTAGACTGAACTGTGACCATCATGGGTTCACAAATGAACGCTCTCGGCCAAATCACAACGCAAACGGACGAGGTAAGATTAGTTGAGACCCTCGTAAATCTTTGTTTTCTTCGGGCTCGACTCATCTTTCCTCGTCCATTTGCACCATGATTTGGCCGAAAGCGTTTATTTGTGGACCCATGATTGGTCGCGATGGTCACAGTTCCGCCTGGCTCACTTGCCTGACCAAATGATAATTGAGGTCATCATGTTTAAGCCCCACCCAAATTTCAAATCACTCAAGTGTTTCGGGTTCAACCGGATTTCGTTCAATTTTTTTGTTTTACCTTTTTTGCTAACGTCTGCCAAGCGGAGAAGTTGACCGGCGGTGGAAGGATTCGCATCCACGACCTTCACGCCCAAACGCTGCGACCTTATCAGCTTGACCACCATATGATGACGAAACCCTGACTGACCTTGGGATTGTCGAGGCTGCGTGGTGGAAGCAAGCAAAGTCAGAGCCTGCTCATTTTTAGGTCAGAGTGAGAAATAAAGGGTTTTCGTCTTGCCCCAGTCTCAGGCCATTTCGGTTATGTTAATCCACCCTGTAGGTAACGCAAGGATGGACTCATCAGTGCATGGTCGGAGCCATTGTTTATCCGACTGTAGCGTCACGCGCGTAGCTCTTGGGCACACACGATTTGTGGTGGCACAGAGCGTACAAATCTGTGGTCACGAGCGCCACACGCCCAAGCGTATCAATCCTGTTGCTATTTCCTAGACATTCCGGTCGCGAATCATGACCAGGGGCCCTCGGTCTATTGAAATGCAAGTCTTCCGGAATTTAGTTACATCTTTATGACAATAATTCACAAAACCTCCAAATGAGAGCTTTTATAATCCTGATCCGGATGTTCGCAGGCAACGGGCGAACGCTGAGTAAGCGCACTTACAATTGACCAGTGTAATGAGGACCAATGAGGTTCCTTCAATGCTTGATCGATAACATTCAAAGCTGACTGGGTTGCTTAAATATCATATGTTCGGAAATCACATGACGCAGTCCAGTACCGCTTCACAGCAGTTTGAGCACAAGGCCAGCCAACCACAACTGTGACGGCCGCGTACGAGCAACGGGTTCAAAAAACCCTTAAATCCTGTCGGCTCGAAGACAATCCAACAAACTTGATTTGTTGTATTTTCTACAGGAATACGTGATTTACAACTAGACTTAAACGAACGCGCCTTCCAGCTGCGGTACGCACTGGCAGTTTTCATCCATACCCTATCACTAATGGCCAGTTTCTGCGCTACTACGTCAAGTACCAGTATCACAGTAACATGTCTCGTAGTGACGCTGCCCACTGTTGCGGCACATAGATCGTAATTTATCACACACATTTGGGTGACAGCCTTCCGTGTATTGGTGGCTACTACGAGGTAGACTGCTTGCTCCACGATTGTCGAACCGTCTACTGGTATTGTATGGCACACTAATAACGGAATTTACTTAGTGCCTGTCTGATTGTCCATTTTGCATATGCAACATGAAACTTCCAAATCTACGTACGATTTCTGAGTGCATTACAGGGACTTTAATAAAAGAGGCAGTTGGGTTTTGAACGTTTAGTGGATCGGTGCAAGGGTATTGCAACGATGCAAGTAAACCAGGTACACTTGGTGAGGAAATCGATACACCAATTATCGGTCATTTACGCACGAAAATAACTTCAAATTTTGAGACAAAAAACCTGCTCAAAATTTACTTGATTATTTTATAATAAATCACCCAATTAATATTATCTGATGCGGAGTTTGTCTTTCGGGTTTATCTAAAAAGGGACTGTTGGAGATGTTAACCATTATGAATAACCCCTGCAGGTTTCATAACTATATTCATCAGAAGGTACACATGACGTAAATAATGTTTGGACATACCTGCCTTTGCTCTGGCCAACCACTGATGGCCAGTATTCCAGTCGATAAATCGAGTCGGACGAAACATCAGTTTGGTTGATGCAATGCTTGTCTGGACCAATCAGACCATCGCCTTGTATGTCTACCTCCAATTCGAAACGATCGTCTGTAGAGTTGAACCATTCAGAAAGTACGCGGAAAGGAACTTCCAGAGTTGTGTGACTCAAACAGGCCGAACTCAGATGCAATTGTTTAATTGGCGGGCCTGCCCCAGGAGAGGGCAGAGAGAGAGAGGGCAAAAACCAATCATAATTCGTCCTGTTCCCGACGAAGTCCGATTCTAATCATCTCAAAAAGATTGTCTTTCGTCTGGCCAAACTCTTCCGAAAAAAAAGTACTTCCCCTACCCTGATGTGTCAAATGTCTGTCAAATCTGTCAAAGCGCATTTCACAACTAACCACACTCGTGAACCGGGATTTGTGAATGCCGCCCGATTCATGGGCAATTCTCCCCTCTCCCCTCTGGATGCCCTGTTCTTATGCGTGAAACATCCGGATATCCTTAGGGACGTTTTCGTGTCCACAAATGCTGCACTACAATGTAAAGCCTTACCATACATGGATTCGAATATAGTCGAACTGAACGAACTTCACACTAGGATCTACCTAAAACCATAACTGGGCAACCGAGTGTAGATTTTTTTAGCTACAAGGAGAAATCGATAGGCCAGTTGTGTAAATTCTGATCTCACATTTTGTTGTGGCATGAGGACCCTTGGAACATCTGTTTTAAGGAAGAATGCGCAAACTTGGAGACAGTGAGAAAGAAAAATCTCGCTTGAATGGAATAATATGAAAGCCACTGAAACGAGGATAATGCACGCTTAAGCGATGACGTAACCACGTATTACAATCAAAACAGCATCAACCTCGAGTGCACACTTTTCGCGTTGGTTGCACAACTTCGGCCTAGTCATATGATATTTTTGTAGCGTTTAAGCTGACGTCTTGGGTATGAACTCGGTGCGAGTCACATGCAAAGGTCTAGAATGTACTCGCTGATCTAAGTTGGTATCCAGCAACAGTCTCATTCGCATCTGTCTTCGTCTCTCGTCGCGTCTAGCCGGCATGTAATATAATACATCAGAGAACTTCGGGACTAGAGATCCTCGACCGATTGCAATAAGGGAAACGTGTCTAAAGCAGCAGCTAAAGCAAAGCCTACCGATGGTAAGATGACCCCAGTAAATCCTAAGACATGGAACCAAATGGCTGAGTTTCAGAATTTCAAGTGTACCTACAAGTCAAAACAAATGAACCGAAGACATAAAGGTTGGCAATCGTAAGCACAAGTTGTGGCTCAAAGCGTGGCTTACATAAATAGCTCGCGAAATCATTGAGCTGATTGGAGTGCAAACATGGTGATGAACTATTCATCTGACCATAGGTGGTTTGCAATTTTTACCTGACTGTCTTCCTTTATGAAGGTTTGTTATTCTTTTGCAAAGCACAAGAAATCTTCAAGTTCTGAAATCCCGGAGCACGTAAGATGACACTATTTGGTAGACTAACGGCCAACATATTAACACACTGACTGGGAAACCAATTTTAACTAAACATAGGCAAATAAATAATATTATTCGTGAATATTATACCCACTATGTACAAAATGATACTGGGAATAATAGGCAAAATGATGAAAAAAGATGCACCAAATAATTCAATCCATAAGGTCTGTCATTCGGTGCTTCAAGAAACACGATCAATTCACATGTTCGCCCGTGAACAGGTAAGGTCAAACTGGTGTTCACATGACCTATGTGCTCTCGAATGCGTTGGTTTACACCTGATTACAAAGTTTGAAAAACGTTGGCGTAAATCGATTGAGGTTCTGTGGTATGTCTGCTTGTGAATCACGTGACACAGTTCGGCGTATTATTGCTATTTCTTGCAGCTACTATTGACCAGTCCGGATCGTCACCAATCCCGAGCGGGGAAAGCAAAATATTTCTCGGTTTATATTGACCTCAAGGTATTCCGTCAGCGATACCAGTCCCTAAATAGTGTCCATACAAATGATTTATAAATAAATCCCAATTTGGTTTCGATTTGTTAAGGTATTTTGGCTTTGCGCAGTCGGAGTTCAGAGATATTCCAGTAGGTACCGGTTATTCATATCCGTTCTGCTGTTTCTACTACCACTACTAGTATAGGTAAGAAAATTGAGAAAACATATCGATCAGTGAAGTGTATTTGTAGTTCCCTAAGTGATCTGATTTAAAGTTTAGTGCAAATTAAAGAGCGAAAAGGTTCAAAAGCAACTCGAGCGTGAAATAGTGCCTCGGACCCATTGAGATAGATGGCTCGAAAATGTTTGCCGTGCGTCGTTTACAGGCATTGCGGTCAGTTGTTACGCTTTCAGAGAACCTTAAAATGCAACGTACTATGTGCGTTAATAGGGCAACTGTTCGAGAAAGAGTCGGCCAGGTTTTTGGACCAATTGCAGTGAATAGAAATTACCTGTGGCCTATTTGCCCCGAATCTTGCGTGACTCATGAAGTACGAGCGCATTTCGAGTCGCTGAACTCAAACAGGAGGACCTGTACTGCCTTTGGCCACGTTCTTTGCAAATGGGCATAGTGAGCAACTGATTCAAGAACTACTATAGTGAACGTTTGTCTAATCCCTACAACTGAAGCAAACATTATAAACAATAAGCAACAAAAACGAAACAGTGGACCAATAGGTAGCCCTATTTCACGGCATAGAACCGTTGTTGTACAACGTCCAAATCTTTGACTAGTTACAACGCTGAGATGACTTAGAGAAAGGCATCGGCACAGTTCCTGGAAAGATGGCCCTATTATCAAAACCACCTCTTTCACATGGCACATCATATCATGTCAGTATTTTGCATCTAGTCCTCATTATGGTCTTACAATTACTAGCGGTTATTTTGTGGAATTGATGTTTCTATCATTGACTAAGTGCCATTCCAACGTCCGAGCACAAACTTCGGGTCACCCGACCAACCTACACTCGAGAAGCGACAGATTTGAGTTTTGCTCTCATTGGAGTTCACCAATGATGCAAATCCTTTATCGCATCTAGGGTCTGAACAAGGGGGCTTTCCAATTTTAGGGGTGTATGTTACCGTTGCACAACCAGCCTCCGTCCAGGATAACCAGAATTACCGTGTTAGTTTTTGTTCAGATGTCGCTCTCAACTACAGCCACCACTGGTCGACACCTTCAAAGGGAGACACTGTAAATGTTCCGTTAAACCCCAAGAATCGTTTTCACAAGGAAAATGAAATGTCATTTGGTTCGGACAACTACAGGCCCAACGGAAGTCATACACAACACAGGGAAGAAAATGGGAGGTATACGCCTGAAATTAGTTGCAAAGTGCAGGACTTGCGGGCAAGTGCATGAACAATGACTGTATCTGGAATTCGTCAGAATCCCACGTTCGGCGTAGACGAAAAGTGATTGAAATAGACTTTGAAAATCAAGGCATTTGAAATGATTTAATTACGGAATAGAGAGCGAGAGAGAGAAACCGGGAGATAATCACTATAAAGCTTTTTCAGGTCGACTATAGCGCTAATCGATAATATGCCTGTGCGACAATAAAGGCCCACGTGGGATTCCCAATCAGCAGCAATTTTCTCGGCCGAGCACATTCGCCACCAGTAAAATCTTGACAATCGATTCACTTAAATGCATGCAGTCTTCTCTTTTGCAAGGCCACGGTCGATTAATGGGTCATTTGTGATTAGAGGGGTGAAAGCAGAGTTTAATAATCTCGCTGGAATAATCCATCACTAAAATAACGACCCATGGGGTTTATGTACATCAACGAATGAAACACTGAGTCGAATTTTGTGACGAAGAAAAGTATACAAGAACACAAACCTTTAAGGGAAACTCAGCTCAGCTGGTCTGCGTTTGTGGCACGGTGGATTTTGGGATACGTTGCTCCAGTTTCGAAGGCAAAATATAGCTTCCGGACAGGTTTAGTCCGAGGCTGAACTGTGAACTAACAGCAGATATGTGTGCCAAACATAGTTTGATTACACGTCAGCTCCCATCTTATCGAGCGCTGATATACCATTTGAGATGTACTTGCGCATTTAGCGAGTTTGACGGAGACCTAAATGGCGACGGTATGACATACGGTTATAAATCAAAGACCTGGTGTATATTTCCTCCGTGCGATTAGTCGTACTCTATGATTCAGAAACATGAACAATCTGGACAGAAGATAAACAAAGGCTGACTGAACATCCGTGAGTTCGTAATAGTTCTGGCATATGGTGACAGAATTTCGCCAACAGCGGTGCGGTAAGGTGTAGAGGGAGATCATTCCTTACATCAAGCAATCAATATGCCTAGATTGATGTTGTTTGTGTAGTGTGCTCGGCATGCCTACAAATAGACTCGCTGATCTTGAACAGTTTTCTTAAGTAGACAGTAACTGGGAGATGGGCCGAGGTGGTAATTTTACACCGGAGCTTTTAACTGGCTCGAATAAATTCAGCGTCATTGACGCATCGGTGTCTGCGTGATTTAAACGCAGGGAAATGTGACTTCACATTTTGACCATGTAAGAGTTGATGCTAGATTGATTCTTTACTGTTATTTTGTTGACTTTTCTTCTGGCAATCGATGCTGTAATGTAGCAATCAAAACCGGAACACATCAGCTCAAAATAAATGTTTTGAAACCGTACCGATTCGATTTCGTTCATTCACGTCAGCTGACGGGGAAATCCCTACGATCAAATCGGGAAGCTGGGCGAACGGGCTCACAGACTGCAGATTTCATATCTATCCATTAGTTTCTTCTTTCGATTTTATTTTTGTCTTCAAGTTCTTCCTAGCCGACAGAGATTTGCACTGAAAGTGTTTTCCTATCTTATCGCAGTGGTGTATAGGTTAAGGACATTTAGCACAGACCTATTCACAGGTCAGATGCAATAAGGACCACGTCGAAGGGGGAAATCGACGAGAAAGAAAGAAAAAGAAGCACTGTGGAGCGTTTCTTGCACGAATCCCAGCTTTTCTGCTCTGTGCCACAACGTCATCAGTCATAGGTAGAGATCCACGGTTCATCCGTCGACCAATGCAAGGAGTTGACTTAGCGGATCTTACTCCTAGAGTAAGACGACTTGAAGGTCTTCTAATCCACTGGGAGCCGATGACCAACTGGTCAGCCCATTCGCCCTACGGCTGAAGTCATACAAGCTGGAAACCCAGTACACTCGTTCACCACAGTTGCCGGTGGGCACAAAATTATATGCCTCATGATTTGTTTGTGGTGTTTCCCTAGCTTTGGGTTACTCATCTCTCCTAGATTAACATCCAAGGATCTGTCTACCCAATGTAGGGCGCCGGGTGTTCGCCTCCGTCCTCATACGTTGTTCAAAACACCTCTGCCGTAAGAATGGAGTGCTTAAGATTTATTTGGCAGACGTTTTGAGGTGTGTGATCATTTGGAAACATTCAGACACAGTAACTGACTCAGGGTCTGATAATAGCATCTCCGGCCATATGAAGGCATTTGCAAGAACCATGGTTGTCTGTGTTGATACCCGATCACATCGCGACCATGCGACACTGAGCCAGCTCGCCGCACTATTTTAGCTCATGGGCTCGATAATCAGAAAGGTAGATGTAATGTAGCGCGGTGGTACAGACGAAACCATTGACTACGGACATCGAATAAGTAGTAGGAGACCTCATCTTCCAGCCAGTCAGCAGTTCCAGTGAACCACAACTGAAACAACCAAATAACTTCTGTAACGAATTTGCAGTCCTTCGACCGATGGATATTCCAGCCAATCTAAGTTCAACTGGCCAGCCAAAAGCGATGGAATGGTAAGAACGATCAACGAACTTCGCCTGGCAAAAACTTTGCTCGTCAACGAGAGCCACCTGATCCAAAAGCTGGGCATTAAGCAAAGAAACAAGCCTGGTTCGCAATCAGAGAGCCCTTGTTCCTGGTGTTTGTTGGCTCTCTTGTTATTCATGCCAGTCCGTGAAAAAAAACAATAATTTTCAAGTAAAATCAGCAGAAACGTGCCGAGGACCACTGTTGAATTTCTGCTGATGACCCGAGCGATTGAAATACACAGTTATTGCCAAGCTGTTGTAACAGAGACTTTTAAAAATTATCGATCAACTAAACGTCAACAAAACTGCATAGTCAATAAGATAACAAAATCTGTCCGTATCGTTGGGTTGAGATATGAATTTCGGGGTTCAACTTCTGCATACAGAAAAACACTTCTTCCTAAGACAATTGCCATTCAGCTGCCGATATAATGAAATGTTTGTATATTTTTATCAAACGGTTAACACATTTATTGTTTGTATTATCATTAATTCGCTACTATGAACACATTCTGTTTGTTGTTTGTACAACCGAGTGAATTCTGTACCTGGTTCGACCAACATTTCCAGCTCATACCAGACACGATAGATCGAATCCATCTGATTGATTTTCGCGGCATTTAACTTGATCAAATCGTTTGACTCTTCCTCCTGTGCTACGTCCATCACCGATTGTGGCGAACATTTTAACGAATCGGGAATCCCCGCCTCCATTGAATCCGATCTGTTGGTCGGGAATGGTGCCATGAAAATGGAAGGAAGAAAGCACATCGTACAGTTAGAACCGGTGGCGCTCTCAGCTCGGTGTGAAGCCAAGTTAATCCGATCAATGCGCCATCCACATCGGTAGGTTAAACAAGGTGGAAATATTGATTATCAGGTTTTGCGATATTACCACTCAATTCACCGTGGAGAACCTTGGGAACAGTGTGAACAGTTGATCTATCCAGATCATTTGGCTGTACTGTTGGATATTGCCTTTCTCAGTCCAGTTGCTGATGATGATCAATCCGTCAGTGGCACAGCCTTTCCACGTGGAGGTTCCGGGTGCCAGTGAATGGGACTGTGATCTTGTTTATGCCAGCGCTATGCTGAGTCATTTCGTCAGTGATCGGTGGTTCCACGATGCTGAACCCCAATTAGGCAATCGTAAACCGTTACGCATAAGCACATGCAATTAAGTCTTGCTAAATTGTGATTGTATTTCGATAGTACAGGCCGAACCAGATCGTGCTATTGCTCCGGCCACCTGAAAATGAGCCGTGATTGGACATAGAGTTTGCCAAGCCCAAGCGAGCCAACCAAACAGTAATCAGTCGAGGTGACGGTTCGGTGTTTCAAAACAAATTCACTTCACTCACGATGGATTGGATAACAATTAGATGATGACATTAATCACGCAGCCTCGCATATGCATACAATCATTCTATAAAAACGATTGGTTTTCCATAATAAAACGGGATTTGTGCCTATTTAGTTTGATTATTCTTGTTTGGACTAGACGATTGCTGAACAGCAATAGACCTGATGAATGACTGGCTATTATAGGTAAATATGACTAATAGTTTGGGAGAATATAATCGATTAAACTTTTATTTCCTATCCATATCGTTGGGTTCGACCATGCCACCGCCAGTTAGGGCTCTCGCTGATGACCCTCAAGCCGCAGTTATCCCCTTCCTGCACATTTAAATTCATGCTATTAATTTAGGATTTCAAAAGACGAAAACGAGCAAGACAAAAGAAGCTTGCGATTCCAAGGTGGTGCTTAAACCGCATGCAATAGGGCTAAGAAACTTGAGTAGCACATAGTGCGTATTGAACATTGAAAGTCCTCTCGTTAATTCTTTCAACCTAAATTGAAATTCAACGACATTCTTCAACGTCTAAAATCTGCCACGTGCCCCTACACACACTATCGATGTTAAACGGACCTTTTTCTGGTAGTTTGGGATCGGTCAGTGAATGTCAAAATGAAAGATTCACCTCTACGACCTTAGTAGTGTTTATAATGAATAAAACAAACGGTCTGTGGAACCACGTTCATGCCTCACGAGAACTCATACGGTAAGGGGGTTTGGCCATCTCCAGTGGCATATTTCGCCGATAATAAGAGCCTCTGCTTTAAAAAATACCTATATAGAGAGACTGTTCAATCACCGTTGGCGTGAATATGCAACGGCAACTCATCTTTCGATCGTGAGTGATTCACTGTTGTTGTTTCTCGATTATTGAACGGTATCTGTCACCCCATGTTTGTAGTGCTCTCGGCTGCAATTTTTTGTTTTAGCTCATTCAAGTTTGTCAAATTTCGTACCACTCGGGCAACCAAATAAGGAACTATCATCTTTACAATCGCAATTTCTCAAATTTTCAACATTTTACTACTACTAGCATAACGCAAGTAGCAAGGTTCAGGGAGATTTGTTGTCTGGCAACGAAAGATAGTCTTCACACCTAGGACACAAGACCTGAACGTACAAGTTTTTGGGGTCTGTGGCTTGTGTCACACACGACGGATCAGAGGGTGATTCTTCCTTGGCTTTGCCATCTATACACACGCCTAGAGATTCACACGATATTCATTTCCGTTCAGTTTAAGGGAGAGTATGAAAACGAACAGCCGTTTTCTTTTTCCATACAAATCGGCATGTGGACTGTTTCCAGAAAATCAATCCTCCGCATTAAAAGTCCATGAAGTTATTCGGTAATTTCAAGCCACAATTCTATGAAATATATCCGTCATTCTATACCGTTTCTCATGTTATCTCGGAAATATGGTAAAAATGTCCGAGCTTTTGTAAAATGTATTCGAATTCGGATGCAAACATGCTTCTGTTTCGCAACACTTCTGAAGGGCATATCTGCTCTTAAACTGTAGGGCAATGCATAGGTAATCAGTGCATCTCGCAGTAAGTACGCACATGTGCCCATTTGAGATGGATCAGGTTTCGGATCTATGGAAACGAGATCTCGTCCAGTCAGATGAATGACATTTCCGACAAATTTCGAAATGATTTTAAAATTTTGACAAAGTTCCAAAATAATTTGGCAAACGATATGGCGGTTAATCCGTAGTCGACCTTTGAACGGTTGTTGAGAATATTGATTTGTCCCGGATTCATCTGATTTGGAAAGGCCGACTGAGGTCGCTTTTAATTCCAAGCAGACAGGTTTGCCGTCAACTTTGGCTTATCAATCGATGGCTTTCCGTGACGAGTCCATTTATACATGATTAAATAGATTTGTTCGGTTTGCGATTTCCCCGTCCACAGTTATCAATAATTAGCCTTAGAGACGCACTGTTAACTCTGACAGAGGAAGGTCAAATACACAGGAGTCAAGTACTATGTTGCTAACGTTGACGGAAACTAAAGAGACCTAGCGTACATGATCAACAGCCCGGTTAGCAAGTATGCACCCGATAGATTTCGTTTGTGCGAGTCTAGATAAAAACTGTCTGACGCGATTTTGTCTAACAGAGACATGGGTCAAACGACAACCGGCAAGCCACACTTGACCGGTTTACCGAAAAACAAAAATCAAAACAAAAATAGCTAAATCTCGAGTTCTTTTCTAAGGATTACAGTTAGTTCTGAACGCGAGACGGTTTGCCACAAGAAGCGAGATGGGCCAGTCTGTTCAGTCTTCAGTGTTTAAAATAAGCCAGGTATTATGTAGAACGGGAAATTCACTTACGCACTATTCCTCCAAAAGTTGACGCCATCAGATTAGTTGCTGTGCGATTCACGCAATGCTGGATGCTTAATTACGCAATGTATGTCCGAGAATCGCGTGCACGGTGACTCGGAGGTGAGGTATCTGCCCGACAGGCGAAAGATCGCCGGTTCGATTCCGGCTTGCAGAGCCGACTTTTGGAGGCAGAATACATAAGTGGATTTCCCATTCCACACATCTGGCCACTCGTGTCACCAAAAACAGTTAAAAATAAAAATTAGAATGAAGGAAACCACTCAATTAATTTTATGTTCACTTTTCCTATGATGCGTGACTCAAGGCTGTAAACTGCCATCTGATCCATGAAAGCTTCATCCGGCAAGAATCGACAGCCTTTCCAAACAGTTTACAATCTAACTTCGATTGACGATTCATCGCCCTCCCTGTACGCTAAACGTAGTGAATAAGGAATTGGTGGCCTTGTGAAGATCTCGTGTAATCGTTTTCTATCGCCAAGGCGGACAATTTTGTCGTGCCCTCAGGCCTGACAGGTGGAACTAAACGGATCTTATTGCGTAAATAAATGCAACCTGAAAGCCAGGTTTGCCTGAATAATTTTCATTATGGACGTTGAAATTGCCTGACACATTGTAGCAATGTTTGACACCGATTCATCCAAAAGTCTCCGGTTTCGGGTAGACAATGTTCAATATGACATGTCTTCAGAGGAAATGTTCTTATGTACTTATCTCATCAACTGCAGTGAAGAACCTACCCGTCATGTCAGTCCGATCCAGTGCAGTGGATTGGTCTCGTCACGGACACCTCTTGCGTAACGAGAAGCGATGCTCCACCCTACAGGGTAGACTGTTCAAACAGCGAGCAAAGTCATTCAATATCACGCTGAGTTTACTTTGTCAGGGGAACAAACGCCCGGTTGTTCTGGAGCTACGGACTGCTCACCAAAAATTCACCTTTCCGTCACCTTGTTGATGATGGTCACGGTAGACTAAGGTATTCGTCTTGTATCGACTTTCGGTATCTTGTAAGAAGAATGTTCATTCATTAGAAAAAATGGTATATTCACATAAAGTTTTAAAGAAAAGGTCTATACTGGAATCAGTCTCGAAGTTCCTTCCCATCAAAACTGCTCCTCGCCAGGGAATTGAGTGTGAATTGAACGAAGTGAATTCCCCCTCTGTCTCTTTCACTTCAATTTATTTCACACAGAACGTTGAGCTCAATCACCAAGTCTCAAGCATTCGGTGATCGCCGTACACGATTGCTAGGATAATAATTCATGTAATATACGCTCGAATTCGTTGGTCGTGGCTGATCGTGGATGGCCTTTGAACAATGCTTTTAAACAATTGGGGAGACTGCCTCGGTGAATTCGGGCGGCGAGAGTACAATTCCTCACAAGCTGTTGCCGATTCTCGGCATCACACCCTCAGATAGTTCCATACCTGATCAGTCCATTGTATCGATAAGATGGGAGTGTGAGACCAGTGTTTTCCCTTCACACTCTCTTCAACATTGAGCTCGAACGCACACTCGTATGCATAGGCCATCGCTCTTCGTTTCTGGCTGATTTTAGTCTCAGTCAACCCAGTCGTCTCAGCTAGACTAGTGGTGAACGTTTACGTGGTGGTTCAACCAATCGCATTAGTGCCTTTTGCCAGCTTCACACCATTGGTCTGTCTGTTCGGCATTCAGGTCACATGCGAGCGATGGTCTACTTATTATCACGTGATGCATGGAGCGCAGTCGGAGCAACCATTAGAGCCCGTCTGAATAGAGATCAGAACTTCGTTAACACATGCGATGCAGCCAGTCAACTTGTAGATGAATGTGCGCTCCATGCATTACTGAGAGACTCGAGAGCAAGTGGACGACGGCGGTTCGTGTGCGTGTGAGTGTGAGATGTTGTTTCCGCAAGGGCGAGCTTCACCTCCATCTTTGTTCCAGTCAGTGGACACTTAAACATCATAGTTTAGCTCATTCATTGTGGGCACATCAACAGTGTGTTCCAATAATCGTATTCCGCCATCAACACAGTTACGGATTTGTGTGTGAGCTCGCTTAAATTTTGTTATTCAGTTCAATGATTTTCCTGAAACATCTCGCCACTGACGCCTTGAGTAAGCATTGCGGAGTTGTGGGGGGATTTTGTCACTGATCCGCAGTCAATTCCGCCACCGACAACAATGTCAGCAGTAAAACAAAAAATGACATTTCGGCTCTTAAATCAGTTTCTGATTTCAGTGATCGTTCAGCACTGGATTCTGACCACTGAATTCAATCCTGAGCCAAATTTATTAGTATCGTTGTACAACAACAACAGTCCTCATTGCATGGGTTCCAAGTAGGAAGGCGAGGAACACGAACCAAAGCAAATTCCATAGCCAGTTCCTTAATATCTCTCTCTATATTAGGTAATAACGTGCTCATCGCGTCTTTTCTTCAAACGCTTCCCAGGAAGTAGGGAAATATCTCAGATAACGCGACTCGAAGGAAGTCAGCAATTGATGATGAATAGTATGAACTTGTTTCCTCCATGATAGGCATCATACCTAATGAACTCAGCTAATTCTCTCGGGCTACGTCCGGGATGCGTGTCACGAGTCACCCATCCGAATCCACAACTAAAACAACAATTCTGTTGTCTCCTTATTCTGTTTACAAATATGAACTTTAATACGCTACCAGATTGTCTCTCTGTCTGGTCAAACTGAATTTTATAAAGTTTCTCTTGTTATCCGAATTCACCAGTCAGTATCGACTAACCGGTACCCTTACCTTGCCTCTGAGACCCCGGAAACGAAGGCCAAGATACCCTTGAACAGACCACGTTTTCTAACATGAAAATACAACTGGCATTGCTCGGAACGACCGGGAAGGACTTGAAACTGTTCCGCATCCGGTTGAGTGGGCGAGGACCAGGTGATGTAATCGGCCAGTTCATCCGTTTCCAAACGATAACATTGCTTTTTTGATGTGTTATTCGGCACGGCGATTGTGAACGGATGAAGCTGACTTGGTTGATCCAAGGGATCTAATGTCAACTTTTCTTGTCCACATCCGCCCACTCGGCAAGCCAATTTGATCAGTCCGAGGGAAACCGGTTTCAGACCGGTTCCACGCAGCACGAACATGTGTGAGCTTCCGTCAGTCACGTTGGCCAAAGTCAATTCAGCCTGTTTGGGAAGGTAGGAATGGGAGGGGAGTTGCCCACAGGCAATTGAAATTCACGCCGATCGCGCGCGCCACCCACTCACTCTCACACACATACACACATTGAACTACATGGGATTGAGAGAAATTTCACACACACACATACACAAATAATCTCGTGACACCAGTTAATATAATAACTGCTACTACGAATCACATATGTCGGTAAACCCGGCCTTGAGAAAGGCTACCCAAGGTAGCCAAAACGTCATCATCATCGTTCAGCGTTAAACAGTAAGACAAGCCTCACTGACCCCCGCCTTTGCCCCAGAAATACAAGTTTCCATAAAAAGAGTGAATATCCAAGGCAAACAGGGAGTGGTGGACCTACACAGACGGGAAAAGATAAGATGCTGCTGCAGCCAACACACGGAACATAGTCTAAATGTACAAACACACATTCTACCCACAACACTGTGTTACTGACTGTTGAGAAATCGCATATATAAATTCATCACATGGCGCATCAACTTTTTGATACACTCCGAACCTCGTTCGGTTCAGATTTCAAAAAACTTTCTTCATTGGTTCAAATGGTTCATTTCCCCAGCCGATTTGTCCAGACTAAACTTCGGTGCCGCTTGGTCAATAACTGATCGGGAATGGAAGAGACACTGTGTGAACGAAGATCAAACAAGGTAGTTTGCTACAAAACACGACTGCTGATCAGGGTTGATGAGAAATAATAGCATAACCACAATACGTGGGATTTCTAGCTCCACCAACGTGTGAACTCCAGTCTCGCAATTGCTACGGTTAATTGTGTGCTTTGGATGAGTCAATGCAGCTGTTGGTTCTTAAAGCCTAGGTGTTCGATACTAACGAATTTCCTGGACAGTTCACCATGATCGGAGCTGTCTGGCCTTTATTATTGCGAGCACTATGATTTTGGTGTCTGATTATCTGGACTGACATCCGGTGACGCTAAACATCCACATTGGTCAGTATGTTGATCCAACAGGTTATAGCGTACTGAAAAACAGGCAATGTACAACATGTCTCTCACCTGGATTGTCGTCTCTCGCCGTGCCATGAACGTGATTGGATAGGGCTCTGTTCGACCAGCGGCCACAATAAGTCTTGCAGGGCCAGCAAACCATGATGCGGCTCCCGTGTATCGGGCGACGAGTTCCCAATCGTAGGCGGATTTGTTTGCAATCGGTACCGGTTGAACAATGGATTGATTTAGTGGGGCAGTGAAATTGAGCAAAATTTTCAAACTGTCGGGTATGGCCACACATTCGATGGTGTACACGCGAATATCGTCCGGACGGTGCACGATCAAACGACACGGAAACAAGCCTGCCTTTTGCGATTCCAATTTCAGTTTGAGCAGAATACCACGCGAGCCGGAGGAAGCTGAATAAGCAACAAAATTAACTCGTGAGTAATGAGAAGCAGCCTACTGGTATGAAGAGGGTGACAAGTAACAATTAGCACTTGATTACTGCTGGATTCCCGTTATATCAGCTTTAAAAGGACAGCTCATTGCTTCTGAAAAGACAATTGGCATTTCTTGCTTGATGAATAAGGATTATAAATCTTCACGTATGGTGGAAGAAACCAGACTCACTGAAGAATGCAATTCATAATGGAAAAGGGGTCAGAAATTCTGTTAACCTCTTTCAATACGACAATGAACGTGCCGAAAAACGAGTCCATCTCTAAGGGAAGGCTATCAGTGAACGCCGAAGATTCAAGGGTTCTTTGGTTCGGTACGATGAGACGTGCTACAGTGGTGCAAGTTTAACTCCGCAAAACAACAAGATGATGAACCCATTTGACATCAGCAGAATGACGCACTGGTCTGTAGTCTGACCGACTGGAGGACGGAGAGTGAAATCGGTCTCGACCGTGTAACCTAGATCGGGGACAGATTGAAATTGGTCTGATTTTCGTGATACGTTAAGTTGCGAGTGAGAACGTTGCTCAAAATGAATATCCCAGAGGCGACAACGAACGCAAAAGGGAGAGAGAATGGGCATTTAGCCAATGAGCTTTGGCTCGGAGGGACCTACATTCATCGTGCGGTTTTGATAAACAGATGAGAGTCGTGTTGATCGGACAGAAACCATTTGATCAATCTTGCTTGACTAGGTATGACAGTGCTGAACTAGAGTTGAGACGACCAACCTAGGGCGCTAGAGTTGGCGGACGTGATAATCCGATCACGAAACATCATCCAAGGGAATTTCCACAGAAGCTATGAACTATGGAGATTAACAAACCATCCATTTTGGCCACTTAAAAACTATATGACGTAAAGCGAATTCAGTTCGACGGTTACGACTCGGAGCCCTGAAATATGCACTCTTGAAGATGGAATTATACTTCAAAATCGGAGAAATATGAAACAAAAACTAGGAGGTCAAATAATTCCCCATTCCAGATGGGCATTCTGGACTGGGAACTTCGTACAGTTAGTGAATGATCAAACAAATCTCAGCGGTTGCGAATTTGAAGTTTTCAGCCGTAGAACCTAAGTACACACAAGTGTACCACTTCTCCAAAGATTTGCATGCACACAGAAGTCGAACGGCCCGGAGCCAATTCCGTCCTTATAGGTTTGTGTACACATAAGCAGCGCATTTTACCAAAGTCATGCGACCAATAGTGTCGATCTCTATGGGCCCTTGTTCGATACGGTGCGAAGCACTTGAAGTTCAATTTTCATACCTTTCTCCCGTTGCTTCTGTACGTCCATGAGTGAAATGAGAGGCTATATGAGCTGTGTTTAAACAACAAAATATCAGTATCTACCCCTGGCTGGTTTGGAAGAAATAATAAGGCCCATGGGGGTAAAATTTTGTTTTTTAATCAATAAGTTTCGCCCTGACAGAATAGCATGACGGACACTTGAAGTTATATACGATCGTCGTTCCTATCAGCGGTTTGTGGAGCGATTTTCATTGGTTTGTTTCAATCATTTATCTGTTGTCATTCCAAAGATACTCTAACATCGTTTCGTTGCAACGAGAAGCTGGAACACACTGATTAGTCGGTCTTTTTCTTCTTCACCGATGGAATCTGACTGACGGACGCCGTTCATCGGTGATGTCTGGCTTTCCAAATACAGCTACATTCGTTGGCACCGTCAATTGGTGCATGAGTTGTGATGCTGGAAGTCTCACAGACTCACACTGGCAACGGGAATGCTAATAGAACACTAATTAGCATATCTGAAAATTGTTTTGCATATCTGAAAATATTTTTTTAGTGGCGCAAGTTAGTTTCTTCAATGTTCACCCGTTCCAACCTAAATTGCATGAACCCAAAACTGGGTAAGTGAGTTCTCAAACCACAAGTACATTGGGAGCAGTTTGCCGTACGACACACCTCCTTTCAACTGCTTATCACTACTTCAGCACTGATTGACTATTTGTTATCAGTCAATCGGAAGAAAATCGATATGAGCAATTTAGAGTGACAATATATATATATACGTACACGGATTTAATGTTGCTGTGGCCGGGACACTGATAACGTTGGAATCGACCGTCACGTTGTAAACCAAAGCATTCGAGTTTTGTTTAGTTCGCTGTAAATGCGGAAGAAGTTTGAAAACAATTTGTCGGTTACGAATGAACACAATCAAATTAGATGTTCGCGTGTGAATCGATCGATACGAAGAGTAAAATGTCAAACATTAATCTTCGGACCAGATCATTTTAACCGGTGTACTATTGTCCTATGGGAATGAACAAGGCTATTCGACGTTTGCTTTTGCTAAAAACAGAATAACCCGAGTCTCTTCATCTGAATCACGCTGGGCACAGGATAAAATAAGATTCGCCGTGATTTTGAAAAAAGGGTAATGGAACGTCATTTATCTACAGAATTTAATAGAATTAGCTGGCAAAGTGACTGACTTAGAGCGTGGATCAACCATGGTCAACATTAACCACACACGATCGGATGTGGCAGATCTCAGTGGTGTGAAAAGAGTTAGGAAACCATTAGAAATGTTGACGATCATTGGATGAAAGTTAGCAAATAAAGTAGGTCCATCTTTGGCAGTTCGAGATCACTTAAGTGGCAGACAGCGGTCAGGTTGTTCAGACTCATCGCAATTGGATCGTCAAGAAATGCACGTTGTTCTCAGATGGATTGACTCAGTTAGTACCCTTTTTGGAAGATGCACGAGTATTGGTCGACAGAAAAACAGATTTTCCATGGACTCCTACTTGTGGTTGCTATCTGGGTACACTTTGATTCTGGAGCATTTTGATGTGAAAATACAACGTAAAATAAATTAGCCCTGCTTCACGTCTGGTGTGTCCGTAATCGATTGCAAAACCTGATGATCGGTCACACGAAATGACAGTTAAAATTTACAATCTCATTTTTAAGTACAGCAGTAGGGATAGTCAGCACCCTGCGAAGGAACTTACCACTTTCCTTTCTTTCTTCGCGCCATTTTGTGCCGGGGATTGAGGCAAAGCCAGCAACGTGTCGACCAAGTCCAGGAGATCCGGTGAATTTAAGGTGTCCGCCAGTTCGCGTCGTTTTAATTCGTATGGGGAAAGTCGTAATTGAACAGCCTGGATAAGCGCAGTGCGACGCGCCTCATTCGATGCGGGCAATGTCAGGGTCTCGTAGACTGCTCGACCAACCGGGATACGCAAGTAGATGACATTTGGATCTCCAGAACGACCGAAAGCTACATGGTAGTTAGGCAAGCAAGAATGTGGATTAAGGCTGATCAGTGGCTAGGTGCTAAAGTATATAAAAATGCAGGATGAACAAATTCAAGTTGGAGGTGGGAGGAGATTGTACAAAACAGTAGGGTTTGGACATCAGATATCTATTTGATTTCTTGCGCATTTCAGTGTGCACTGTGCAGCATCAATAGTTGAAGTCAATTCAAGTCATTCTGAGTCCAGTAACTGCTCTATGCACCCATCTGGGTGGATATCCAGAAATAAGTGAGCGCTGGTGATGAGCACCTGATAAATACCATAAAATGGATGCAGCAATTTGTCATTCTGCAACCGAACAACGATTTTTATGGTAAACCGGGTAGAAAAAACATGGAAAATAGTTCACTGCGAGCTAAACCAAAAGGGTGTGTTTGGACGGGAGAAGCATGGCCCATTTCTATCGTGTTGTCATTGGTTCCTAGCATTTTCCATACTCAAGCCAGCTTAATTGCACTAATTTACCATTTGTGTTATTTTCAAGAGTTAAAAGATGTCACTCGGTAATGCAACTTAACCAAACTCGAGTTTGACGAACACACTGGAACAAGAGGAATGAAACTAGTGGTCATCGCAAACGATTTGTTGACTAGCCTGGACAACAGATTTTCGTAGACCGAAACAATGTGAAGCGTAAGGCGTTTCTATCGTCTAGCTGTTTCTAATCTTCGTTTACTGACCTCAGACTTTAGGTCAATTGCCAGGGCATGGAATAAGTACACACTTATTCACTGAGCGAACAGCTATTTAAGGGGCTCAAGCTAGACTGCCATGTTCGGTGACTGGGCTCGACCATTCATGTGATGTGCCTCCCTTCGGAACAAGTGTAGGGCTCTCCCCGAAGTCTACGTGTCCTGTATATTTGAATCTCTCGCGCAAGACAGTCCGGAGAAGCCGAGGGCCTGAGTCACATGATCTGGTCGAAGAGCGAAGGCCGAATGCACTGGTCGCCCAGTTTTTCGGTTTAACTTGTCGTCACGTGGAAATACACAGCCTGTGCGAATAATTTGTGACACTACATGGGTTGTCTAAAAGTGTGCATCCTAGTGGGAAGCCAGAAATGCTAGGTCACATCGGAAAGCCGCTCTTAACGAAAGACGAATATTGCTAAACGCCGGAGAAACCTTTAAACAATAAGGGAAATGCACGGTCTCCTGATTACAGCCATAATGATCGAGTGGACTATCACAAACAGGCGACACAACTTTCTACATAGTTAACACATCAGCTGATAGGCGTACGCGCGCGCGCACCTGATTGAGTGCGCCAGACCGGTCCGCCCGCTCCAATCAACCAATCAAAGCTCAGCTCCGTAGCTAGCACGACCACGCCATCAAGGTCGCATACGTACCGGTTCCCATTTGAACTGGTTTGGCGTAAACCACATCGTTTAATGCTGTGTAAACTGGCGTTTTGTCTCCATTGCAGGTTACCAAATGCCCAACATTGTGATCATCCCATTGATAATCTGTAACGATTTCACTGTTACAATGTTCACGTCCCAGGGCCGGCGCTATGGACATACAGTGCTGATGACTCCTAACAAGGACAAAACAACTGTACAGTGCTTCCTTGATTTTCAGTGGCATGTTGGGTGTTGACAATGCATGACAAATCGTTTGGAAATATGTTACATTTAGTTAGCAATTTCATTCGCCTGGACTCTAAAATTGACTTGAAAAGGCCTACCTACAGTATGCGAAATATCAGATATCTGCAAACATTCCTCGCGATTTTCTTATCTCAAAATGATTGAATTCTCGTCGAAATAGCCGGTTAGTGAAAACGATAGGATAGTCCCAAATATATGATCTGAGTGGCCTCTGTGATTTTGGTTTTCAACATTGAAGTTTGTTTGATTGAATTTTCTTTTGGGTGAAATCAACAAACTTCAATGCTTTCACAACCAAACAATGGTGGTTTGAGCATTTCCGAATTCGACAACGACAAACAGATTCTCAGCTAGAATTAGGCTATCTTACTCCACCTGTGTTTGGTGGATTCAGCCGTCCTATGTATCATAGAGTGTAACCGTGCATATGGAAGACGGATCCTCCCATGCGTACGCTGCGAATTAGTGAATCTTGTTTGTTTCTCATCACATTATCTGAAGTCCAGCAAGCATAAGATATAAACTCATGAATTCGGCTAATCGGCTGACCTTGGAGACACACATCCTAGCGTGATTGTTCTCCGAGGGTTCTACGCCCGTTGACTGTTACATGGTTTGGCTTTGACAGCCCTTTTCACATGCTATCAGCTAATATTACATGTGCAAATAAACCTTTAAAATTTGCTTTTATTAGTATTTTTCGCATGTGGACGGCAGGACAAGATTTCGGCGGATTCGGATGAGAACGTAACAAAAAGGTGTACCGGTTTGTGGATGACTGAATAGGAGAGTACAATGTACGCATAGCTGACGAGCGACAACAACCGCAAACCGGTCTCTTGCTTCCAGAAAAACTCTGTCTCTCAGCCGTATGCGAAACATACGAATAACAACCAAAATCCGTGCCTTGGAATCTTGTGTCCAGTTTCTGACGATTAGCTATTGTTGACAAACAAAAAACGTCTGACGAGTCGTTATGATTGTTAAATGAACTGACAGTCAATTCATGTGTCCAGTGATTCAAATGAGATCCAAGTGAGAACTACTGGAACTATTATATGTCCATTCTATGACCAACATGGTCAAAATACCTCATTTCATGGAATTCATAAATGCGTGAAAAGTTTTCATCATGCTATTCATCAGAATCGACAACCAGGTTATTGAAGTGACAGTTCAAAATGTGAGGAATAGATTTTTAAGCTGGTTTCAGCTACACTTTATTGCCTTTTCCTGGCTTCGGTTACAGTGATAATTGGATCAGTTCCCCTTTGGATTGTTGATTCCTTTTAGTGGATTCCAAATCAAGCAATGTTTTGCAGAATACAATTGGGATCTAATTTGAGAATGCATAAAACTAAATGTCACGTAAGACGGAGTGTGCAAGCAACATGGCTGTCGAACAGCTCTTTCGGTTGACTGTGGAGGTTTGAAACCAATGAGAGATAGCTCTGGTAATAACGATTTGGAGAAAGCACTTAACTCTATGTCAGAACAGCTTTCCAATATCAACTTGACCAGCAGTCCTTAATTGAGTATTGATGTCATTATCCTATCTGATGTGGTCCACGTGATTCCGGTTGTCTTAGACAGCCCACTATGGATCAGTAACCAAGCTATTGAAAAGTGTTCCGTATGAAGCAACTTCTTGCCTAATATTGGCCAGTCACTGATAGCCTTGGAAAAAGTACCATGAGCCTGTTTCTTCTAACATCTGAAATTCGTCAGAAGCAAAATACCGTGACTCGGCTGGGGCTTAAATCTAGGGTGAATCATTATCAGTGCCAATATAATCCAGTTAAATTCCACTGGTTTGTTTGACATTAGTAGTACACAGCAAAGAATTCGACCCGTCATTGTAAGCTCGAATAGAATTAACCAGTTGCTCGCAGTGAAATCGCCTGGATGCTTTTCGCTGTTTACAAGTTACTACAATGAGATCATGTGAACATGAGGTGAAACAAACTTACAGGCTGCTGCAATAGCTGATGCCACCCGATGTGACGGCACACCACCGGGTTCCGAATTCGGTTGGACAGGTGATGAAGCGGAAGGTGAGGTGACCGGGAAAGGAATCAGACTTGATTTGGGCAACTCAGCTGTGCCTCGGATGAGAATGACAAATTCGCCCACATCTTCGTTGGATAGCAGCACGCAACAATGGCGAATACCCCAATTTAGCGGTAGGTAGATCAATGACAGCGAGGCTGATGAATTTGCGGAATACGTCGAGGTTTCTTCACGTTTGCTACGCTTATCCGTGGCAGTTGGACGGGAGCTGAACGTAGTAACTGGGCTGACTGCGTCAAGCCGAATCGATTTTACGGGGCAGTAGAAACATTGCAGTCTTCCGTTGTCCAAACGAAGGTCTGTCGTATTGCGAAAAAGGACCAAATAGATTTCGCATTGGTTATCAGGAATAAAAACAAAATCACAAGAAAGTGTTTGATGCATGACAAACAGACTGTCTAGCAGTATTGTGAACAGTGAAATTGTCATCACCCAGGAAAACAATAAAAATGATGTCCGAAAGCTGTCAGTTATTTTTCTACAAACTGCATATTGGGTTTGCCTAGTGCACTAAAACCAGTCATATCTTCCTTTGGGAAACAGCTGGCACTCAACTTGTGTTTTGAACGTTTTTCTCCCATAGAAGATTTTGCGATTTGCCGGAGTAGACAGTGCTGTACACTACTGTGAACTGGGCGGATTTGTCGGTACACATTACTCCTAGCCGGTGTTCATTGTGGTCCTTCTTTCCAGAATCGAAAGTTAGCACAGGAGTGTAGACAAAATCACGTGATCGTCCACCAGTTAGGGAAAGGATCAGATGTACGAATTCTAGCCTTCAGCCGTAAGATTGAAATAAACGCTTTAAAGGTCATGGTGCCCATTTAACCCCGAAAAACAACACAAACAAACCCCATTTCGGTCATGTTGCCGTCCATTCATGTCAGATTAAAGTCTTGCTGCATACGATTATTTTTATTTCCTTTCATTCAGCAATTTGATCTCTAACTCTGACAATTTCGTTACCAAGGCCAGCACTAATTTTAAGCAACATGCATCCAAGACTTGCAAAAGATCCATGTGCAGCTGCGAAAGCCGATTTGGAAACGACATGGATGAAAACTTATAACTTTTGAGATTGGTTTGTTCATTAATTTACGCTTTTGGATTCAGATTACGAGAAATCGGTTTCCTCAAACTCCTCCGTTGCATTCTACAGAAACGTAACTGCAGGGCTACCGGTTGAAAAGTGACCGATGGCTAGGGGTATTTTGATTTCGGAACATATGATGTCGACCGTTTGAACGCATCCGGTGTTCCAAGTTCTTCACCCATGTCAGAATGCTAACCACATCCAAAATCGTTTAATCTACGTGGTTAGACGAGAGTAGCGGTTTCTGAATTATCTTTGTAAACTTTACTTCACGTTTTGTTATTGATCACAGAACAACGTGCTCCATTTTCATGAAGGGGTACCTACTAATCCAAGGCTTTCAAGTATGTAATAGTTAACTGTTGATGAGAGGTTCCTGGTCCCTTTTACCATTGGAATGAAACGGATGGAGCATCATTTCAGATACATGTAGTACGTTCATTGCGATATATGTCCACGCCAGGCTTTCTGGAACATTTGATTATGTACATTTTACAGCATCCTGGGAGCGTAAGTGTAATGGAAGGGAAATGCCTCATAACCGTTAGGATCCACCAAATGGCGGGAGAAGGAGAGGTAACCTGAAACATGGAGTTTCATACAACCATATATAAGGTTTCAATAGGTAAGGTATGGTAACCAGCCCAGCGACATGGGATTCCAATCTACCATGAAAGTAACTGGCGGATCTGGAATTCGAAACTCTGAATATTTTGGGATGACAGACTCTTAATCGAATTGACTACCGCCGGCCAAACCATTGCAGTGAAATTATGAAATTGCGGACAATTTTATTGATTTCCTCTGCGGATGATTATCTCTTTGTTGGAGTGATTACAATTTGTCCTACCGGTTAACAACATGGAACTTTTCGTCTCTGCTCAAATTTTCTACTGGCATTCCGCACCGAAGAGAGTAAAAATGTGCACACTGTCCCCAGGTGGAGGAGCATTTCGTAGACGTTTAACGATGGGGAATAATCCGGAGCAGTAGTAAACACGTATGTGCACGGTCTCCGGGCCGAAGCAACCCGTGAACTATTCGAAACGGCAAAAGTTCAATTTCTTTTAGGCTCATTTCCCCACTTCTCGAAAGACGAAACTGTCCGAGGGGACACTGACTGGCAATGAAAATGACGTCGGTTTTTGCCATTCCTCGAAATTTTGTAACGTGTCTTGATAGAAAATTTTGCTAAGATCAACATCCGGTTCATCTTTTGGGTATGAACAACGCGTTTTTTTTTCAAGGAAAGAAAGTCCGGATGTTTGTACGAGTCTCATCATCGTTACTCTCTAAGAAAGTGTTCAACAGAAAACTTCTTGATGTAATTCAAGCGCACGGAACAAAACCTGCCAAAAGATGTCATTATCAACAAGGTTTGAAGAAGCTTAAGTGAAAAACGATACCTTGAATCTACTAAACACAAACCGTCTGAGGTATTCACCAATAAATTCTGTGATGTGTTTGAACGCAATTTTTCTTTCATTATTGATAAGGCTCTTGCGATGTTCGAAATAGGAGCAACTGGACCAGATAAATCCTGAAAAAGCCATTTACGTTTGATATCGAGTTCGCGAGTGCCAAGCAAGACAACATGTTTGCCGTATGCACCCATGTCTGATGGCAGCTGTAAAGGGGCCAATATGTGGTCGAACTCTGAATGAAGAGGTCACAGTAAGGTTTATTGAATGGCCCGTGGAACTAGGCCTGTGATCTAAGTAAGTAAACTTTCACTACTCTGATGCCCAGTTAAAGTGTCGGACATTCGCATAACCCAATACACAGACTATGCTGATCTTATCCACATTGCTCCGAGATACGTAAAATGCCGTTTTTTGCGTACTTGTTCAAGTTCGTGTTTCTTACGAACAAATGCGTTTTTCGACACTGAGATTTCAATTCATATAGAGACTATTCCCGTGGTTGCGCATTAAAATCAGATAATGATTAACTAAGGTAATTGAAAAACCGGCAGAAAATATGCTCTCAGCCGATGGCGATGGTTTGGCGGTCAACAAAACAACGTTTCAAATTGGAAATCGCGGGCTCGAACGCCCCCGCTGCCGGTCAGCTTCCTCACTCGACATTCCTATTTTGGCCGCAACTCCATTCCTGAAAATGATGTACGTTGTTGTCTCATCAATAAAGGAAGCCGCGTTCTGATATAATAACTTATAAATTTACCACAAATTCTGCTCAGTCTTTGTGCTACTGTTGAATAAGCACCGTAAATTCCCTTAGGAAAGAACGGGTACTTTCAGAATTTGTTGCCGAAATGTTAATAGGTGGGAAATAGTTGAAAACCATGCCGCATTACTTAATTCCAAACATTAGTTGTACGCATGCCATGTATTGGCATGAGTATGAATAACTGAAAACGAGCTTGTTCGACACGTTGCGTTGTTCTCCGTGTGTACTGTGGGATTTTTCGAAAGTTTGAAGTAGTTTACGCTTGATTTTAGGTTACGCTTGAATTCACATCATCTTGTTTGATGCCACTGGAACGATTTCTTTTTAAGCTTTCGAATTTTCCCAATAATTTTCGTCGAAAAGTGTTATGGGAAATGGGTCCATGCGGGGAATTTGTTATTGCGTTCCCGTAAATTTTTCGGCCAATTCTTTCGGGAATTGTTTTATTTATCATCACCCGGTAATCAATAGTTTTCATCGGACCATGTCACGCAACCATGAAAGGGGTTGAAATAAACATGTACCCTGTTGAAATAACAACTTTCGATTCGATTAACACTAAGCTACCAAGCCATTTTACTCGGCCATATAATTCACATTTGATGTTCCGATTTGTCGCATGACTCTTTTCAAAACGCACGCTCATTCTTCTCCAAGAAGAGGATTGCTAGAATCAGCGTAAAACTGCCAACCGTTTGTCATGGGGTACCAAACATTACCCAGCAATGGGGTAATAGAGTCATTTGATATCAGTTCGAAAACAATTGATAAAATCCGGATATAGTGAGTTCGTCTTCAGAGGACTTCGATGGGACTCATCGACTGCAATATGTACGTTTGACGGCTGAGTAATATGCATTTTTGTAGAAGCCCCACGAATGTGACGCACACCAGCCATGCTAGGTCAATCCTCAAACCAACGTCGTTTCACCTAGTTACATTTATTTGGGAATAGTGAAACACGTCGGCCGATAGGCAGCTGGAAAATAATGCTATGGGGGAGGGGCTTAGTTGGTATGCGGGAAGGCACAGCTAATTTCATATTCGATAACCCTGATCAACTGCGCTGTCCACCCTAGTTATTCAGGGCAGAGATGCCAGCAACTCGGGGGCGTCCCTAAGCTGCAGATAAGGGCAAGGCCACCATCCAGGTGGTTAGCCTTGAAAAAAGTAGGCTCAAGCCTACAGAATAAAGAGCTGCGGACAAGCAGCGGCAGAGTCGAGGACGTGGCGGGTTTTTGCCTGTCAAGCATTCTCTCCGGGTGTGGGCAATGAGACTTAGAGTTTCATGCAGACGCAACGTATTTGTTGTCTTTGCGTGCGTCCCCATAGAATGCAGCCCACATTCAGTCAGCGACACTTTCGATCAAAAGCTGAACCATCAATTACGTACAGCAAGGCGGCCTGACATTGTGATTTTGGCAGAGGACAAGAGTGCTAGAGTGGGTCAGCTGCTCTCGAGTGAGGTGCATCTAGGTGGTCCCTTTGGTCTCGATCTCTGTCGCTCTGAAAACGGGGAACGGTTGTTGATTTTGTGTTCAGACCACCAACTGTTGCTCGTTAGTGTACCTTGGACGTTCTCACCTCTGGCGAGCCCCCAGGAGTCTGCCCTTTACTAGTCAGCGATAGAGCTAAGTCAACCATGTCGCTGTTTGCCGCAAATGGCGGGACAGTCTGCAAGACTACTGGGCGTACTGGGGCACTCACCGCGACTCCGACCACTCGTTATTATGCGCTAAGCTGTCCCCCTGGACTTCTGCTGACTCTGCACCTTCTTGACTCGCGCCAGTCCATCAAGGCTGGTAAGGAGTATAATGAAGCACGGCTCGTAACGAGACATGAATTCAATGCAAACTTACCTAAGGCTTGCGAGATCAGGTGGTCTCATGAACTTTGGAGATGGAATGTGATGCCGCCATGGGAAATTCCCGCGAGCTGTTTTACCTCATTTAAGCTATCGGTAGGAAAGCATTAGGTGTGACCGGAGCGATATGTGAAGGTTCAGTTACGTGCAATCTCAGCTTCAGCGCCTTCTGTAGCCATTCCGACAAGCGTCCGGTAGCCTATTACAACATCCGCAAACTGAGGCGGAGATCTTTCGGAAAATCTGAGCTTCAGGAAGTCAAAACACACCGGGATCCCATGGGCTTTCCCCAAATCTATTGAAAAATAAAGGAGTGCAATTGGTCATAGAACTTCAAATTTTGTCCTCGAAGATCTGGAACTCCGAGGAGGTCCCCTCTTCGTGGGGGGAGTCGATCGTTATCCCCACCGTCAAAAAGAGCTGACACAGTTACTGCGCTAGCCATAGGGATATTAGCATCCCCCCAACAGCGTCGGAGCTGCCTCTGTCCGTGATTCTTTGCAGATAGTACAACAAGCGTGAAAAGCAAACTTGTGAGGAACAGGCCGGGTTCCGCTTTGGTCGTGGATGCGTCGATCAAATTTTCACCCACGGACCAGTTCTAGAGTTCCGATTTATCTTGCAAAGGCCTGCGATCATCGTGTTGTTGGACATTCGCACATCGTTCGACTCTGATGATACGTTTGTACTCTGGCACTATTTGCTGAGAAACAGAGTACCTGAGAAGTATGTGCGATTCCTCAAAGAGTTGGACCGTCACGCATCAGGTACAATAGGGCTTTCGCCATCCTTCGTCTTCTCCAATGGAGTAAGGTAATGCCGCCCTGTATCCCCATTATTTCTCAGCTTAGCCATAGATTATTTTCTACAGAACGTTTTATCTAGTCTCTTAGACTGTGGAGTGTAACTCCTTTCGGGAAACAGAGTTTATCTTTGAATATGCCGATGATGTCGCCTTGCTCGGTGACAATGCACAGACAATTCAACATGCGTTGGAGCGCGTGGCAGTTGAGGTTACTCGATATCGTATATGACTTTCATCTTCAAAATGCAAGGTACTTTATCAAGACTGGCAAGAGTCTGTGTCTGAGCTCATCATCATGAGTGATCAGTTGGAAGAAGTCAATAGTGGCTTCAAGTATCTCGGGCGTCTAATCACACTTGGCAGAGGGGATGGGAGGAGTTCACAACACGAATTGCGAGGGTCAGAGCAACATTTCCAAACCTGTAACACTTGTGGCGTCGCCATCTCATTCTAGCTTTCCCCCAAGGGAAGGGTCTAAAATGCCACAGTTAGTAGAGTTCTGCTTTATGGTTGCCAGACCTGGCCTATTCGCGTTGAGAATGTTTAATGACTGTACGTTTTCGACAACCGATGTTTCCGAAGCATTGCTCGTGTCTGCTGAGACATCGGGTGAGAAATGAAGAAGTACGTCGTCCTATGTTGGGTGCAGATATTCGTCCTCTGACTGAGATAATCACCCTTCGTCATCTTCGGTGTCTTGGACATGTATTGCGTATACCTGTCCACTACCTCAATTTTTGTGCTCATATTGCAGGTGCTGGGCAAGGCTGGAAGAACGAATGTGGCTGTCAGTCTATGACTTTTCTTGGAGATATAAAGTAGTTCGTTTTGGTTTTGGCCTTGGTTGATGATCCCCGAGTTCCTAGTTTGGGCGGAAGAGATGAGGCTTGTTGTTGGTGGTTGGAGATGCTGAGACGTATGTGCCAGAATCGAAGTCAGAGACCCGAGTGTTTTGTGACCTGTGCGTAGAACTCATCCCCACTAAAATAAAAACCGAAACTGATCAAGAAAACCTCAAAATGCGTAGGGTGAACACAAAAATACGGTTGGTTTTGCGCTTCTTTGTCTTGTCCTTTTGTTTTTTCCCTTCTTTGAAGTTCCATTTATATGCTGTTTTGGCATCTCGTTAATTCTAAAATTTGCATGTGAAACAATTGTAGCGGCTTTTTTAACTCAAGTTCACCGATATGACAAGGATTACAGGGCAACTTGTTTTGTGTGACTGACATCTTGGCACCGGCTGGGTGTCTTGCCGAGTCGGGAAAATAGAAAGCCAAGAGATAAAGTAATAATCATCTTAATGGTACGGGAACAGTAGGAGAGAAGTGGACAAGTCAAATCCAGATACGAGATCTTCTCAATCAACCAGAATAGATCACCTGAAAACTTTGACACGTGGTTCATTGACTGGCATCAGTCAAAGGATAAAGGAACAGCGGTAACCGCTGGTTACACCCGACCAGTGGCAATACATGCTTGTAGATTGTATGCTGCAGTGACCCTAGACAGCATGAGAGAAAATGGTCGAAATAAGTTGACCCTAGGACAACCTGCTCAATGCGGTACTGTAATTCATGTTTTTGCGAACCGTACATGCATTTCTCTGTGGGCACCTGCTTCCGAATAACAGGTACACTCCACTGCAATTCGCACACGACTGGTCGTATAGTCAGGTGATCAAACGGTGACGGTTCGAATCCCATCATTGTCGGTCGTCTTCCATTTTGCCACTTCTAGTTGATTGTGAATTCAAATTAATGTAGCATTGTAGCACCAATGAGTATAGTGGAGGGATTGAAGATAGGAAAAGCAAACACTCACTAGTTAGGGCATCTTTATCCGCTGGACTGGGAGCAGTTGTGTATTCCGTCTGCGTGTCTGTGGAATCATCCACACGATCGTCAGCTTTCTTGGTTTCATCAGGCGGCAATTGGTTAGCGGACACTTCCATCCCTTTAGCCTGACATATCGTAGTGAACAAATCGTGCGTGGACTCAAAAACAGTGACGGTGAACAGGCCGTTTTGTATGAACGGATTGTGCACCGGGAGGATTAATTCTCGCTGTTCATAACACGGTCCAGACACAATAGTGATCGGCTGTGAAATTAGAAAGATTCATTGAATTCTGCTCAACGGTTGAGTTGTTACACCACGAAATATTCCAACGACAAAAACGTTCGGGACAATGATAGTCAAATCAAATCAGGAAAGCACAAAGCCAAACGTTAGCGATCTTGATTACTGGATGATGATGATCATTATGATGACAATGAATCGGATGATGGTTTGTAAAATGACAGGTTGCCTCATGTTAGGAACTTCTGACTATCAAGATATAAAATTTCGAGACTAGCGAAATAACTACAAGGGAACAAAATAGTTGCGATCACGTGATTCGTAGGCTTGATTTTACCACTGTCTTACCCGATCAGTTAATATATGCATATATCCCATGCCGTTTGCCCATGGCTAAACAGAAACGAGGCTGCTTGTTTTGTTGCGTAATGGAAATATTGCTAGAAAACAAACACGTGACGCAATTGTTCATTTCCAACCAACAAAATGTTTGATGAATTTCGTTCCTCACCGAGCACAAACGAATCTTGCAGATGTCCTACAGTAATTGAACCAATTCATGTGTGACGTAATTATCCATCCATTTCCATAAACAAGAATGAAATATCCCGTACCGATCTTTTGATCATGCAATATGTGATCCAACCGAATGATTTTCACCCGGTCGGATTTGGTATGCCAACCAACAAATGTTGGGAGTATTTTAACATCTCTCCGCGCGGGGAAAAAGTACAGATGATGACTCGGAATACGGCCATAACGCTCTCTGAGTGATTTGTCATATGTTGGCTATTTCGGTTGTACATGTTCGATAGAGCGAGCTACAATTTTGGAACCCTGCTCCCTGGTTAGTCTAATCCGTGTCGTACTCAGACAATAACCTTAAAAGCTGCAGTATTTGGCTTACAGAACACAAGAAATGTAATTTGTTTTCTGCTGCAGTTATATCGGCAAAAAACAAACCGGAAGTCATGTCTTCTGTGTGCATGTGTGTGTGTGTGTGTGTGTGTGTGTGTGTGTGAGTAAAATTGTGTTGTGGGCTTACCGATGTTCCAAGACCACTGGTTTTTCCTTGCAGATTGAAAGCGAGTGTACGTCCTCGCATTACACCACAACGATTGCTCGCGGCGATCAAAATGGCTTCAGTAGCACGCAGAAAACGAGGTCTGTCGATTGGAGTGGTAGAAAAACATTTTTTTTTAAATGAAAGTACCTCACGTAAATAAATTGCCGAAAAACTGTAGAAAAAATAGAAGCTGAAGCTAACTGGGATGACCAAATTAAGTGTAACAGATGAATTCAAATCTTTTCACCATAGAAACTCGGCGAATGTTGTCTGTCTTCCAGTTTTTCTGGCGCAAAATGGTAGGTCGGCAAAAGGAATATGTAGGAGTGGGGAGCAGTGAACTTGTTTCTGACCTATTTCTTTCAGCGTCTTAGTGACCAGATAAAACGAACGTTTGCCTGTCGCTAGGCCAAAACACCGATTGCTTGCCGAATCACTTCTTCCGGCTTGGTCCGGTAGAACGTGACCTGGTCTAAAAGACGATCATTTGATCCAACACGAATGACGCACCTTGTTCGTGCTCATCCGACGTTCCCAGCAAAGCGGGGCAACGTTTCGGAGAATTTGGCGCTTGAATACAGAAAGCGTCCTACCAGCCGCATGGCAGAGGGTCTACATCTTGTAAAGAAGACAACTATGAAATGTGGCTTCGTACACACTTTCTAGCTGGATTTCCGAGTTGCACCACAGATTTGTAGGCTCTTAAAAACTGTTCTAATTCTGGCAGTTAGTGATATAATCTTCTTGCGAACATCATCTTCGACTGTACTTAAGCTCCTGACGTATGTTTTCAAGCCATTACAGGTCAAGAAGGGTAGCATGTAATTAACATATGAGCCAAGATGAAACATGAACACCTCTTACTTGCATTTTATTTCTTATAAACTGGTAGAATTTTTTCAAGCTTAACGTCATGCCGAGCGAACATATGTTTTCACGTGCTACTATGATTCATACGGATAAGATGGAAGTCAAATCTATTGGCTCCTGACCTGACTGACTGAAGGTTATTGGTTTAAGGTTTGAAAAATTGGGACTGGAGATCGTGTTTCGTTCCAACAGGTGTCGCGTTGACAGAGGTTTGTAAGTTATTCGGGTCCGCTTGGCTTTGTGGCTTATCTCCATCTCCACATTCGAATGTAGTGGAAGGAGAACCATTCAAACTGGTCGCCCTGGGGATTGGTCAATGTTCCACCTGTCAACGTGTTCAAATCCAAGTATTTGTCTCAGTGTATCAAGGACGACAATGCATAATGGTTGAACTCTTAGAGGACGAGTTTACTTAGTCCCTCAAGCAAACTAAATACAGTGGAATATTGGATTTGGTTGGAAAATGTACTTTACAAACATTTGCAAACCATAGAACTGTTGTGTGGTCACTTCCACTTCGCTGCCAAGATATGTCCAAAGCACAAAATCTACATTGTCAAAACTGAGGCTAACCATGGTTAGTCAAAGCCCCTCCGTCGTAAGGTCATCATGTTGTAGTCTTGCTCAGAGTTGTCATGCCTCCCCCCCCTTGGAGCTCTGATCTCATTTAGAATAATTTAAGTATATACAACTGGTAAGCCTTAACTGGTTGGTTGAAGTAGCTGTTCACTTCCACACCACCGCTCCAAGTGAGCCACATGACGTCTGTTGCCACTGACCGAGTAATTCAGAAGTATCCTCGAACTGCAGGATTGAGCCACATCACAATGCTATCTCCAAACCTCGCCCTGTGGGACCTCGTGGATCCCAACTCGAGAGTGCAGGTGGGCACAAAACAATTAAACCAGTTCTTGGGGGTACTGAGTACAGACTTTGTCTTTCACCTCGTACATTCTGTTCCCCGGAGACGGCAAGAAACCTCACATTATTGTGGCATAGTTGACTTCTGTTCTGAACTAGATTGCTCAAATATCTCAAACGCGTTTGGATTAGGATAGCTCGAACCGACGTCAGGCATGCAGGAATCGACAAACAAATCAATGACCGAAGCAAGCCAATTAAAGAACAATTCCGTGTACGTAAACACCTTCGCTTTTTCCAAACCCATTCATTTGGAGCGAATAGAGTGTGTAGACGTGTGTAAGCAAAACACCAACTCCTAGCAATGTTGTGAAATAGCTTTTGTTAGGAATTTGGTATGAATTTCCTAGAGCAGAACCATGCACAGTTCTACACACACATGCTAGAATTTCCTTTGATCAGTGAATCATATTTAGTTCCGTACAAAATCAGCTCACCGGTACTCGACCGATAGTTGCGCGTTACTTTTGGCCGGTATTTCAATCAACGTATCCGGGATACTAGAAATAGTGTGCGATTCATTTGTTTCACCACTGACTGCACTGAGCCGATACGCTTTGTTGTCTGATTTCAAACTGTGACACGTGAAGTCTGTCCGATCACGTCCGAGGATGAAACAGCGGAACATCAGCGGGGTATGTGTTGGATTAGACAGTTGAATAACGCGTTTACAAGTCCCACGTAGCGGCGCTTGATGTGAGCACGGACACATACGATCATGGACGGAATAGGATGAATTACAAGGCGGGAAATTGGAAAAAATACGGAGATTAACAAACGATAGGATAATTTTTGTACAATATCAAACGATGAAATTGAAATTAACAATAATATCATAAACAATATCATTATTCAATTGAAAAGAAAATGAACAGTCTTCACTTCAGTTTATGCATTCACAGAATTAGTAGTCCGGTTTTTCCATACCGCACTTACTCGTGTGAGTCACTTCTAGCTAGTGTCAGAACTACTGTTACCGTCTTATTATGGTACCATTTTAGGCTACTATGAATAGACTAGGAAGAAATATATTTATACAGTCAACTTTTACAATCATAAACCCTGGACCAAAGTGATCTGGTTTTCTTATGGGGACGATCCATCATTATGGTCGAAACACATTGTATTGGTTATACCAGTTGATGAACTGAGCAAAATTGCTAGACGATAAGGTCCGATAATAATGACGGTTCGGATTAGCTAGTAGACTGATTGATCGCCGAACGATGACCGAAGAAAATTGATTAGATTTGATTTAAAAAAACGAACGTTTTGTGTCTACACAATTTGGTTGCTCTATCCAATGCTAGCAGAACGGTAGACTGAAGCGATTGTCCATTGGCGCGTCGAGACAAGAGTAGACGCCTTTATTTTTTGAGTTTTCAGACAGTTGATACCTTGAAGCACCGAATAATTGAGAACAAAATATTCCAGCGATAATTTGGTTGCTAACTCATGGCACCGTGAATTCGTAAGGAAAGAAGTGTTAGATCGATCACAAAGTAGTAATATAAACAACTATACAAAATCGAAAATATCTTATGCACGAGAATGTCACAGACGGCCGCATTGAGTTCACACCACCTATTGTCTCTAATCGTTGGTTGGCAAAATCTAACGAAATTGAACTTGGCGGTCCAAATGCATCTTCGAAAGCGAGGTCACTGGGTAAAGTTTTCATGACTTTTTTTGACACATCTTCGACTGCATACCTAGTTCAATTTTCTAACCATTTCCTATCGCGGAGGAAAACACAAAACGAGACAGTCGTTTTGTAGGCATGCGAAAAACAAGACTCGACAAATTTATCTAACCTTTCTAACAAGTGGACCGCAGCAGGCAGCGCCTAATGCTTGACTTGTAAGATGCTCCAATGGGATAGGTATGAGTGAAGTACAAGCACGTACCTGCTTGATTCTCGTAGAAGGTGCTGGATACACGATGTATTACAAAAGCCATTAATGCGTGTACATATAAAATGTCATTCAATGAAAACCCGGTTCTCATGAACTAACCTTTAAAAGAAATAACCTGTTGAGGTATGTAGTCTGGAAGACGATAAAATAAGTGTAGAGATAGCATTAACATTGCGACGGGATGCGGATGGGTTATATCAGTCGATCTGACATCAAAGTCCAGATGAGCGGTCCGAATAGCCAAAACCATATGAATTGCATTGTGTAACTTTTGTTCCGGGGTCGTCGGTCCCAAAAATAGTTTGGACAAGTGAAGTGGTATCTGTCTCAGTGGTATCGGGTAAAATGTTGGGGCAAATAAACATATGAAAGATGTTCCTCAAGTAGTTTATACGTTCGTATCAAAATTAATCGGTACATTATGAGTGGTTGTGAATTCTTAAAGATGTGCATTTTATTACGGTTAACTTTTCGAATAAGAAACCACAGCATGATTGAAAGACCGTTTGCAATAAACCGACCTTTCGATTGCTATGGATAAACCTTTCAAAGCAGACGCGCAGTCGAAAGACTCCAGAGAATAGGTTACAGCCATTGCTAAGAATCGTCCGATTTTAGATCTGCCTTGAAAAAGGTTGAAAAATGCAATCGAAATGTCGGCCAATTGGAAATACTCCCGATCCTGTTGTTTTCAGATTCCAAACATTTTTGATAACTTCTCAAATTGCCCTGCTAGTCCTTGGTAAAATCCAAAATGTCTAATTTTCTGATACAACAAAGTGCACAGTGATTTACTACAGACGAATATGATCAATACACGATTTGACGGTTTGTTTAAAAAGGTGACTCTTGTTTCCCTGGAAATGCTGAGAAACGTTTCACTGATAAGGATAAGTGGGAATATGCGTGCTGTTGTTTTTTCTTTATCTGTATAGTAGTCCTAATGCATTGTAGACGTGCATGCAATAACGTGAGACGATCAATCTGCCTAACATGTTTACGTATTGGGTTAGAAATGCACGCGTACGTATACGTACAAACTACTACTTAGTGGCAAGGATGATTAGAGATAGTGCACGAGTACTTGCATTCTGTCGTACAGTGCAATTAGAACCAAGCTAATACAAAGAAGTGCGACAGAAACAGCGACTGAGCTGGCCACGCATATCTGGTGATTGTTGAATCGTTCATTTAATTGGCTGGTCGACCTTGCCACAAATTAGAAAGAGGAAACGAATGAACACAACATCCCTGGGTCATCTACCATTCCAAAAACTTTTTAATCTCGTTAGTTCCATCGTGCCGGTTGATTCTCCCCACTACCGTATTATTAGAATAAATACATGAAGCTTGTGGTATCTGGAATCGATAGTTTCAACCAAATGTGAAGTGGGTAATAAAACCGTTAAAGCGACCTCCGAAAAATCAAAGAAGACGCAGTCAGACACACTTACTAATGATGGAATATGCAAACCAATAACGGCAGCCAGCACAATACTGTCAGACAAATCGCGATCAAAATTAATCACACTTCTTTCGTCCAGTTTCACAAACTCGCCGTTCTCTGCGGACCATCCTCGATCACGGGACTGTTCGTAGGCTTGATTAAGCCATCGTAGAAGAGTACGCTCGCTGATCGAGTAACAATTCGAATTGCTCGAATTTCCCGGACTACGATCAATGATTGGAGAGATCACTTTCAAACCAGTCTGTAGTTGTTCCGGTTCTTGTGTGATTTCGCTTTGGGCATGTGTATTGTCCGAACGACCGGTCACATCGCTCGTTGTCAGTGTAACTGTTGCGGCCGTACGTTGTGTCTTGCTTGATTCATTCTGCTCGCTCCCATTCGTTTGTGGTGGGAAGTGTAGACGGTCGAGATGCTTTGGTTTTATACGTTGAACCACTAGGCACTGGGAAAGTGTATATGTGTGTCAGCGAGAGAGAGAGAGGGAGAGAGAGAGGGAAAAGGTGCCTGTTGATTACTTAAGGTCACTGAAATACAGTGCGGCTAATTCGAATAAAAAATGGAAAAGTAAAGAAAATTTTAATATCAGTGCACTGCATAGAAAGAAAATGACACCATTTACATTATTTTCCGTTGAACTGGATCATTTTCTCTTCGATCGGAAGAAAACACCCAACGGACGACATCCTCGTTAAAGTTTAGTATGCAAAACAATCAACATAAACAGAAAATAGACACTGTTTATGTAATCCGTCACCTCGGGTTCGTTGATTCTGTCCAAGGTATGAAGTTATGAATGGACGAAATCTGGCCGTTCATTATGTTGTGCCCGTCCTAGTAAATGTTGCATTATACTACTAGTAATCAACAGGTACACACTACTGAGGACTGGTAGAAGCGGTTAAGTGGTAACGTGTCAATTACATACACGAAGATTTACAATGGATTGAATTGTGTAGGCTGAGACGTGTCCATGCCAAATTGCACTGAGCGCTAATCCGGGATTAGCTGTCACTGGACTGAATTTTACCATTCTGCGACCGATTTCATCTTAACTCGACAGAAAATCTTACGTGCACCTTTATTCGTTGCTTGAAAAATGGTCTTGCCCGGCTTAGTACTACTGTACGTGACGGTTCCTACTCAATATCGCAAAGTCCCCTGAATACGTGTGCATTACTATCAAAACAGTTTGGTAATGCTGTCCATGTTCTCAGATTAGACAGCAAATAAAAAATCACAACAAAAATGTCGCAAGCCTACCCCATTTTTAGATAACACGCAGCAACCATTCAGTAGGGTACTACAATGGTAATGTTGACTACTTAAACATGGAATTTCCCTGGTTTGACTGGTGAAAAATAGAGATCACGATTAAAAAGTGAAAAGGATACCGCAACTAACCAGTTACTCGTTTTTTATGTTCATTATGCAAGGCAACGGAGGTGGATGAGGGTTCGCTGTGCGCAACGCGTAACTCAATCAACGGGGTCCACTAAGACTGATACGTTTGGAAAATCCCACAGAACACGTTAAAAACAACACAACGTGGCGAACAAGCTCGTTTTCAGTTATTCGTAATCATGCCAATACATAACATTAAATAGGGTTGGAGATGGATCAAGGGTTTGCCGTCACATCAGTTCACAACTCCAAGAGTGTCTGTGTGTGTGTGTAATTGATCAATTTGTCACACGATCAAGTTGTTAACCGCTTGTTGGATAATGACAAGTGGGCCAGGGAAGTTTAAGAGTCTGAACACATTGCTTCTGAGCGGATAGAGGGGGGTTACACAAAGGGATAGATACAGTTTCGGCTATGTTCAAGATGCGACACTTGACACCTCTTGATTGTTTGTTCCAAACTTTGTAGATGGTGCGAAAAGCACTTGTCACTGAGTGGTTTGACTCGACAAGATGTGTACACACCGAGCTAGTAATTATTTCAACTGATCCTTCACTCAACCAAGCCGGGAGGTGTTCTCGAACGCGATCGTACAAACGCATGGTCGTGCGGCTAATATACCTCGTCCCATAGAAGCAGGCGAATGAATACACACAGAATGAGGCTGAAGAATCTGGCAATCTGTACTTTAGTCATAGGCACATGATCGGTTTGGATGTGAGTACAGGTTTTAACTGTGTAGCAAAGAATGTTCCACTGATTGAACTTAACAGTCGCCGTTTGGATAACTTCCGCTTCGGTGTGGGAGCGCTGGTTGATATAAAGACCAAATGAGATCGTATCACGGGTTTTTCTTTAACGATCCTTATATTCTTCCTTCCCCTAACTTTTAGCGTTCCTCGCAAAAGCTTTGTTTTACGAGGAGTCCTTTCCGGGTAATCCATTTTGCAGAATAGCTCCGCAGCGAAACCATTCATTTTCAATTGTTTCGTCCGCGCAAATTTTTCTTGCTTTATCAACTAATAACACATTAGGTCCCTCTTCGCTTGCAACGGCACAAGGCTGTACGAATGAATGTACTGTACCGCAAAATCCATGGTTGAAGTTTATTCTAATACCTGATATTATAATGTGTTTTGTGGCAGATCCGTGCCTGCCGTCGCCTTATGTATACACATCTAGTACTCCTGCTAAACTATGGCCCTGCCTTCTTTTTCTAGTGCCACATGTGAGTTCGGAAGGACATCGGCAAACGTGTGTAGCACATGGTTTACGTCCGCATGTTCCTCTACAAACACAATAGTATATCTCATTCAAATAACGTTTGTCATACGGTACAGTGCCTGATTGGTGAGACGCAGGTGATTATCTCCCAGTTTTTTTTGGCACATCAAGATTATAGCAACAATGATCCCGGGGGTGACCCCCACTGCTCTACTTATTAGTTCCGTCCTTTTGAACGAAGATATTTTTGTCCGTTCTGCAATTGAACATCGAGCCATCATCTTTTGGTACTGGCTGTATTCATCCAGTTTGGGTTAATCCCCTAAAAGGATGATTATGTTGTATGTACTCGCAAATGTAACTAATGGTTTCGCTTATCGGGACATCAGCTATTTAATGTTATGTATCGGAATGAGTATGAATAACTGAAAACGAGCTTGTTTGCCAAGTTGTTTTGTGTTAAGATGGATACGATGTGACAGGATATTCTTTGAACTGGTACCTCATGCAAGATTCCTGACCACCACAGTACTTATGCGGCCACTATATCCTACCCAAACGATACTACGTACACACTGATGATTAGAAAACTCAGAGCGATGGACATATTCAGTGTGCAGACTCCACCTCTCGCAATCATACAACAGAACTGAGCGCACAGTAGCACAGTACACACAACCTTTCAACTTGACGGAAATATCAGGCCGATGATAAAAGTGTTTCAGTCCAACAAACTCCACCCGAGCTCGGAATAAGTGCGCTCACCTCCACAAATATGTCATCATCCATTGGCATGTCGTCGGCAAGGAAACTGACGAGGTCAGTCATAGTTAGTTCCTCTTCGTATACCATTAGATTCGGTAGCGTTGAGATCCTCGCCTGTTACAGCCCTTTACACTTTGAACGCGCAAAGCGTGAGCGGAACGAAGCTACGGTTTCTCACCTGTCTGTCTAATGCGGATTATGCATGTTCCGCAGTTTCGAACAAACACACAAGTTCTCTATGATAGATGAGGCCAGTTTATTTCCCATTTGCCCGTTCGATGCCTGGAACCCCGAAGACCTATTAAAAAACACCTTTCATTACCTCGGTGATAAAGACGTTGAACGATAATGGTGGAAGGGACACCGTTACGGAATACTGCTGGTCATTTCGAATAAATCATGAAAATACAATGTCATGAACGTCTCCAGTACACCTGCCTAGTGAACAGCACAGAATTAAAATTAATCTGTTGATCATGTTCAAGGTGTCAGTCAAGTAGAGGACAGTAGGACGATCATATGTGTGATGCATTTCAAGATGCCGACGGAAGGTAAACATCTGGCAGCTTCATCTTCGACTTGAGTTAGGAACGGCTCACTGTTCGTGGGAATCACTCTCACAAATCCGTATTTGATGGCGCATCGTTATCAAGGCTAAAATTTTGGTAACTTCTGAAATTCAACTGATATAATTTACGTCACACCCTTTTCTCGAAAATGGGTAAAATCGGTATCGTGCTTCACGATAGCTGAATACCTTCTTTGTTCCTGATGTCAGAGCACGGGGTCAGGAGTGGCCGATGTTCCCTCTTTAGTAGTGAAAAGCCAAACTGCACGTCGAATTCCTTTTGGAAGTCAAGTGACACTTTCCAAGGATTCATAGAAGTTGATGTCGGTGTAACTATGTTAGCGTGCAGCCAGCTAGGTTGCTACTTGAATTATTTGGCCAAGTTATCGAGCTTTTTCTGTCTGTTATGAATAGACTCTTCGTTTTAATCGTATACCGTTCCACTAAGCGAATTTTGCATCCCACTAGCATCCAATAAAACCTTAAAAATGCATTGATTGAAGCATATTGTACTTCTATTTCTATCTACTAGTTCTAGGTTGCTTTTTAAGGCTTACTGTTACTTGAGTTGCCTAGATTCCAGAATCTGGCTGTTTTGCTCTATTAGAAACAGTGATTCTTGAAAGGCCCAGTGTTGTTGAAGGACATCGGAACAAAAAGAACACAGGCGAAGTCGCTGTCAAACGTACTACACCTCTGATTTGATCGCATTGCTAACCTACATTGCTGTTTGTCGGAGATCGCAAATGGTACGAGCGTCCGGGTTAGATAGACGTTGTACGGCTAATCGGGTTTGTGATTTTCGCCCCCATGGTCATTGGTCAGTGGCAAAAATCTAAATAAAAGTAATGCGTGGCCCAATTTTACGTACGCGGACCAGTAGGACCCACAGTTTGGTACAGAACCGCTTCAGCGTCCAGTTAGAGAGCCATGACGCCAGCCTACTACCCAGGACTAAACAAGATCGGCGTAGCCAACCTCTGTTGTCTGCACGTTGAGAGGATAAGGCGTGAAGTTTGCTCATACAAACTTCTGATGAGCTAATTTTTACAACTTGAGCATTAGCTCTACGTACAACTACTGCGACCTCAGGGTCTTTGCTTCTTTGAGTGAGAATGGCGAGTTCAACACTGAATAGACGAAGTATGTCCAAGTTTCAACTTTGTCTACCTGTCATATTGTCAGATGGACAGAAAGTGTAACAAGTGCTGGAGATGTATTTTTGTTTATTGTTTATTATTTATCTGTATTCAAAACAATCGCATCGGAAACACAGCTTCATTGCGAAATCAGTGCGAATCGACAGAAAGAAGAAGCGCACAGTATAACTTCAAAACCGTTGGTTAACAAATCAGGCTTGCTGCAGGGTGCTGTTCTTTTACCGTTTCGCTTCTCTACTCACATCAGTCAATTATCAACTAGCTCTACCTGTCATCTGTTTAAGTATGCTGATGATGTTGTCTTTCCTCGAGCCGTTTCGTACAACGATGATTTTCAAATTTTTTCCAACAACCTATATTCTATACGCGATTCCTCTGCACAAACTCGTTTAAATCCCAACACACATCTAAATATTTCGAATGTCTGTTCTCTCTTCCTCTCTCTCTCTCCCTCTCTTGGTCAGCCTATCTATCCGAAACGTCGGTCATCAACTCAAAATCTCTTACCATGATTGATTCTATGAAATATTTAGGAGTTACTGTTGATAAAAATCTGTGTGGCTGACGGTGGCCAAGAAATAAGGCTGTGGATTTTGGACGTGAAGGTCGCGGGTTCGATTCGTGCCACTTGACAGCCCTCTGTTGGCCGCGAACTTTAAAATTCTTCGATGAGAGCTATCAATTATTAGCCGTGTGCCCTTCATACCACTAACTGAATTGTCCCTTAATCTACTTGATCAACGCATATCAGCATGTGAGAAATTTGCTCACAAAAATTCTTTCACATCCCAAGCATCCTCTGCACAACAATCTTTCAAAGTGTTGCTCTCATATTTCTACACGATCCGATTTTCATTCCATACCATCTAGAACCAATATCTACAGGAACTCCCCTGTCCCATATGCAGCATACATTTTAACAAATCGTGACCTGGTTTCATCCAAATTCGTGAGCAACATATCATAATGTGCTCTGATTATTGCTCGATCAGTTTTCATATTTTTCAGAGTATACGAGTGTATTTTATTTTACTTTTGGTTTTTTTCACATACATTTATTTTTTACTCACACTAGTTTTTGACTGAGCTGGGACATTATTTATTGTATGCAAAAGTCTATGCAATACAATGCAATACAATACAATACAATGCAATACAATACAGTACACTACAAACATGCTCCATTTTTACGTAACCAGATTTCCATGAGAATGTCCGCGGGTGTTATAACACCAAATTACCAAAACTAAAGTTAAATATAAAAACCTGTAATTGAACCCCCCAATAAGTCACTGGAGTTTTGTAAATCTTGTTGTGCAATTGCGCATCCAATTGTCAATTTTCTTGTCATCTAGTTTGCGGACAAGTGCATTCGCGTCGCATGTAGATGAGTCAACTAGCCCGAGTGCGTGTATCTTGCTCCACTTGAAACTGTGTGCAAACACTTGAAAGGAAAAACTCAGATAGTGTGAAATTTTTCCATACTGGATTTTGTATAATGTCTTAATAAAAGCAATACATTCATCGACCGACCGATAGGCAGCATGCCACGGGCATTTGAAGTGGTATTTGTTGTCATTGGTTGCACTCGATGACGTGACATTTCATTCGTTCACGACACACTACTATTCGTATGTTATCCTCTGAGTTTTCAAAATTATCGAACTAGTGGGTGCGATCGCAGCTGACAAAGAAACGTAGCATCGTAGAGGGAGCAAGTTTCGTTAGATGACTGACTTGAGGAGTTTTACTCTGTTGCCTTTGACCAAAGGGTCTGGCTTACACGCCAGAAGGACAATCTGAGCGGCTTGTAACCTCCGAGGAACAGGTGACTTATTTTCAAGTCAAGCGTCTTTGCACCTAGCAAGTACAGAAGACCTAAGAATTTTAAGATGGGAAAACTTTGAATGCATCACAATCGGTGGCATTAGTATATATATATATATATGTATATGTATATATATATATATATCGTTTCTATGGCACTGTGTGCGTGGGTGCCCCAAATATGCTCATTGCGCACGAGCGAAAACTTGGCTCCGCCTTTTACACTCATATTGAGAGTGATTCATGCATGAAATCTTGATTATCAATCTCGTTTTGATAAACTAATTTTTCTTGTCGTTTCAATCATCGAAACAACATGGAGATCCTAGTGTGCATCAACCTCTTAAACCAAATAATAATGGTTATTCTAATGGTACAAGGTATGCGCCCCCCAGCGTTAAGTTCAAACGTGGTGGTTAAGTCGCCAGCATTACTGCACTTCAGCGCCACGATCGCCGGCTCATTTCCTTCCACCGCCGGCCAATCGCCCTAATTGGCAGCTCGCTGCTGGCCGCGGCTTATTTTGTAAGTGATAGACATTGCTAAATATCCGGACCGAATGACGTAAGGAGTGCATCGAAAAATCGATGTGCCATGTATTGATTTTTATTGCGATTGACATAATGCTAATAGCACAGCATTGCTGGCAGATGTGATTCGCCAGCGTTTCCATACACACTGCTATTTCATTATTAAAAGAAGCAAAAAGTTAAAGAGATCGAAACCACATAAAAATTACCGGCATGCTCGCCAATCATCAAACAAATGTCGTCTGCTAGTTAGTTGGTAAGAACAAACAGCCTTATGGTTGCGTTGGAGTGCTAGACATGCCAGTTCATCTAGGACAAGACGGATACGATTTTGCGCCTGTGTAAGTGTGTACACGGTGACTAGAGCAAACCGATCCCGGCTTGTTCCCCCGTTTATTTAGGTTCTCTAGCGAGATTAAGATTAAACTAACCTTTAGTAGCTGCAAAATTATATCGGTCCACGCACGCCGTGAGACGGTCTCGAACGTTATAGAATCCAATTCGGGTAATGTATTCAGTGGTAATCGAACAACGCCGACTGGTTCGGTGGTTCCCTCTGCTTGATGTATTGAGCTCCGGTCTGTGACAACACCCTCATCCAAACTGTCGCCGGTTTTCACTGGTGGCCTATGGTCACTCAGACTACTCTGGCTATGAAAACTCATAACCGAACGTCGAGGATCGGTGAGTACATCCACTGGTAACAGCATATATCTTGCCGAGTCCGTTAACCCGGGACATTTGTGCGCGTACCAGGCATGATAGTCGGCCGGGTGCATTAGATGTTCTGGTAACACGTGCGATAAACATCCACCTTGGCTGCAATAAAATTTATCATTTGATAAGACTTTAAGTATGTCAAGAGTTGATGCAAATGAAATGGAAAAGTAATCGAAAAAAGACCGTTCATTAGATTAAATATAGTGAAACATCAAAATAGCTTCTTCAGTCTTCTATCCCTTCAGCAAAAACACTCAAAAACTTAACTACGATTAGCCAGAGTGGCAAATTTCGTCCAAGTTTTGGTTGGAAAACTAATTTCATACCGTGCAAAAGTTTTAGCCTATCGGCACTGTCTTCGTGCTAACGAGATCTTTCATTTTTCTTTCTTGAATTATGCCCTCCCGTTCGCACTCAGACATTTATGATATCCATCAATCCAAAAGCTGATCGCTAGGGTAAGTGCACTTTCAACCCAACCAGAAGGCTGTTAGGTCTAGTTGGCAGACGATTACCAAAGAAGTCGAAATAAGATCAACGAACATATAAATGTCCGTGACGTGTGATGAAACGGTCCGTAAGAACAGCGTATTCTCAAGAATTTTATCTTTTACGTTCAACTCCTTTGTTAAAAAACAACGGCGCACATCATTTCGCAGGAAGCGGGCCGCGGCCAACATGGGGCTACCGAGTGGGGAAGTTGACCGGGGGTGAGAGGACTCCAGCCGGCGACCTTCATGTCCACCACCTTATCGGAGTGTACATCGCCGGTTTTCTGAAGAAAGCGGGATCCGAATTCAGTGTAAGTAAAATACAAAAGCATTTCTAAAAAACACAAATCACCAAAGTAGAAAGTTGCCAGTGGTAGTGTAATAGCATCATTGCTAGACTGGAGAAGAATCTCGTTTTCAGCAATTCACAGTCACGTCTTGACATCAAACTCGATATGATTAGGACCAATTGGGAATAAGTAGTGGTGGTGTCAAGTGAGTGAATCACAAGAGGAAAATGCCCACATCTTTTGATCCGGAACTAACTTTGGGCTTAGGTGGGCTGGCGTACTTAGTTTGATTATCCTCGGTTGGCTGGGTGGGGACTGAACCAAGAGAATTTCATTGCTTGAACAAACTGTTTTTGCGCGCATGATGGAAGATTGTGAGAGTGAATGCTCACTAGTTTCGTAACAGACAGACTCCAACACCTGATTACCTGCTTATTTCAGTTCAGTTCAGTGTGGACAAGTATTAAACATACACTAACGTGCTCGCAACATCATCTACTTAAATAGAAAAAAGAACAGGGAATAATTAATGATCGACTGCAGAATGGTGAGTTGAAGAACTACACAGAAGAAGAAAGGTTTCGAATGCAAGAACACTATCGACTGCGGCACAGTCGTATCACTTATTGTCTTCAACTATTGCATGTGCTAAGGCTCGGCAATCATGTTTTCCCTTCTCTACAGTGAACCCTGCTGTCTAGGACGAGAACGTATGCGAGTTGAAAGAATTTCACCATGAGCTTGGAAGAACTGTCATTGTTGAGCATTTGTACGATTGTCTAACTAAAACAATTGAGTTAATCAGCCCACAAACGTTTCCGCGCGGATGTACGCTTTCACGGTCACAGTCTTTGATATTCATCGTATTCAGTCGTATGAGACAAAACTGTTCAGCACTGATCCCATCCTGCCTGATTGGTTTTCATTTGACAAACTTTCGGCTAATCGGGACTTATTCCCTAGATTACAGGTAGACTTTCGCGAAAGAGGCAGACGGTTTGCATGTTCATCGGAAAATATTGAAATTGTTTATTTTTGTAATTTTGCTTATTTCATAGAACAACTGCAGGACTTCCAAACGTTTGTCCTCCAATATCGGAGGTGGTCAAATGTATGAAGCAAGTGTAACCAAAAAGTGAGAAATTCAAGTCCCAAATCTGCCGGTCACTTTGGTGATCCCGTTAGTCTCACTATCACACCCGATCCTGTGAGACACTATGTGGTTCTGTGCCATTCCTGTCCCCGTCACCGTGTAGTGTCCATGGGGCCCTCGCTGCGCATCACACAAGTTTCAGGCGCGTACCAGATAAAGCCGTCTCGACATTGTGTGCTCGTATCCCAAAATTTGGTGAATGAATTAGACTAATTTTGTTCCAGCATTTCAAAAAGATTAGATTCAGCTAGGAGTTAGGTAACGAAGCTAGAGATACCGTAGTGAGAGTGAGCTTAGCATATGCGCATACACCGGAGAAAGTGAGCGTGACAAGATGGAAGAAAAGCGGTGCTTCCTAGGACGCTAGCTTTGTTTCCACCCATTTGCTTGTCTGACTGTCACCACCGACATGTCCGAAGTATTGCTCGTGTCTGGTGAGAACATCGGGTGAGCAACGACTGGGTGTGTCGTTGTGTGCTGAGTGCAGACAATCGTCTTCTGACTGAGATAATCGCTTCACGTCGCTCTCGGTGGCTTGGAAATGCATAGCCTAAGTAAGACGAAGGCTTTCGACCTATAGAGCTTGGCTACTTGGTATGTGTTATTAGTAATAAATTGAATGTTTCCGCGAAATCATTCACCATGTACGGTTGTACGTCACTCCAAGTTGCAAGGTCATTATATATAATACCATCTACCACGAACGTGACAAAGGGATCCGGGGTCGGAAAATCTGATCTTTTAGGGTTGACCGACACGTGATCTGCATGGCCACCGGCGGCAAATCGTGCACTTAAAAGAAAATGAACAGACAGATTAACGTTTCAGACAACTAGGGTGCAGGAACGCTGCTATCGTCCGGAAGACGTCCGTTCTTGGACGTGAACTGTATTTGTCTGTTGAACTACCAAACTGTTCATTTCACGTATTAAAACATTCCAGATTCCGTTCTATTGCCTCTCGCAAGAGTAACTTTAAAAATCCGGCTACTCTTAACTTGGATAAAGTCTTAACAACCCAGCGTTCTTTATCTTGTTTTTTGTCAAACTGACAAGTGCAGTCTATTGACCGAAATGCGGAATTTTGCCTACGCCGGGCCGCGAAGCGTGGGTTCGAATCCTCCCACTGGGGGTCAACCTCCCCACTTGTCCAGCCCTT
>LUCM01006372.1:83902-125982 GCA_008360955.1 Fasciolopsis buskii
CCTGTTCGCCTTGGATTTCCGCTCTTCATAATATAGACATGCAACTATGGGGAAAGGCGGCGGTCAGTGAGGCTTACCTTGTTGTTTAACACTGAATGATGATGATGATGATGATGTTGGTGATTTTGTCGATGTGACATCCACTTATCTATTGAAGGTCTCGTGTACACGGGAACGACATGATTATATGTGCCGTATGGAACAGAAACATAGCTGTTCAAGGCGGAAGGTATACGGATGCCTTTGGTGTTAGGATAACTGTGACCTCATGGGATTGTTACAGTGTGGCGAAAGATTTTACTTTCAACTTTCTTAGTTGTTGTTGCGTATTAGGCCAGGGAACTCAACCGACCGAACAGACACCGAGTCTGAGAAGGCTAGGTTGGATACGACGTACGGTACGCATTCCCATAGAGTGGTTCCCTTCGCCTAGTCTATTCGTGGAAGGAAGTTTTGTTTACGAACGTGCTGCTACTGTTCCGAAATTGAGCTGTCCAGTCAGCCCAGTTCTGCTTCCACTCCGGCATCGTCTGTCCCCATTAACTTGAGCAAGAACAAACAAATGCAAACATGGCAAATTTATGGCCTATTTGGCTTCCATATTTCACTTCACGTGACTGCCGTTGTTTCATGGATTTTCCGGACCACAATGATTAGTCCACCTCTTTTGGTACATTTCATCTGATCAAGTTCTTGTCGTTTTGTTGCCGAATCCGGACCACCTATCGTGACTGATTAGAACAGCCGTCGATGACTTTATCAGTTTGCAAATCTATATTCATGCTTTGCAGTCACTTCACTGTGTCAGTTAGTTCCTGGTAGCCATTGATATGACGTGGTCTAGATCGAGTCTCGTCATCTGCATTTACCTGCTGCCTGAGTCCATCGGACTGCATCCATGACTGTACATTGAGTGCGATTTGTCTGATACAGTCCATCATCGTGCATTCTTTGATAATCAGCTCCATCGGACACTAACACAATGTGGTTACAACCACGGTCCCCTCACAGGTAATGGTTCAGAGATAGTCAGGACCCATAATATCTTAGCATGAACATCTTTCCCCCTGGGGTGATTCTGGTAGGTCCTCTTAGACTATCGCATTGGGATCCACGTGATGACTGCAGACAATGGACGCTTTGGCTAAATACAGCAGTCATGGAGGTTCTCGAGTTCAGTATTTGCCTGATTCTACGTGACTCTTTTGTTTGATAATACTATTAATATTACTATCATTATTATAACCATATCCCCTGATTTTAGACTGTGTGTCAAACAAATCACGGGAAAACTGGGTGGGCGGGACTAACTGGAACCACAGTGAGGCAGAAAAGAAAAAGCCCGTGAGTTTCTTCATTTCGTTATGTGCGTTTTGCTTTGTTTTGGTAGAGGAAGAAGAGAAGAAGACCGGATAGGTTTGAGGATTGTTGTGCACGCAACGGAAAGTGAACGGGACGACTTCGTTGGGAATTCATCAACAAAGAATTGCAATTGGGTTGATCCATGTTTCGTTTGTATGCACAGTACTCTCGGATTTTCCAGGCCAAATAAGGTGGTTTGCCTAGGAACCGACAACCGAAGTCCTTAGCCATCTCGCGCGAAGCAATGGGACGATAACCCACTGAAAGACAGTGTTTGATTGCTCAGGTCATAAACCTTCCGGATGAGAACAGCCGCCAAAACCATCGGTACATCAGTGGGCGGTAATGATCATAAACAAATTGAATGGACATCGATCGATCGCACTAAATACATTCACAAATCCGCGTTGAACATGTATAGCAACTAATATTTTGTGACATTAAAAATCGATCACCGAATCGATTGTGCTTTGGCCGATGGATTTAACATTACACATTCTTACTGAACGATTTTATTGGTGTTGTTTGGCTTCTCAGAGAAGCAAATGCCAAGGCAATACGTGCCCGCCGCTGGGCGAAAAAATTCGATTTTCAGTCCTGCAAATGGCGCCAGACTTTCAAATCGAGCGGTTTCCCGATTTTTGCGGGTTATCATTACTTTATCAAATGGGTCCCTCAGTCGGAGGCAGTGATTTCATTTTAGAAACCGTTTGTTTCCCTCAATGAACAGGACGAAGGTCACATGACTCGAATTTCAGTTTGGTGCCTTTTCGAGGTGCGGAATCAATCACAAATTTTGCAACTCAGTTAATCCGTGAGAATGCATAGTTTGTATTTGATTATCTGTAGGACATATTTAACGGTCCCCACGATTATCGACGCCATCTCGTTGTTCTCCAGATGCTGCGTCTACGTCGTCGGTATATTCTCCTGGACATTAGAAAATTAGGATGGGCCCACAGTTGTATTACACGTTTTAACAACGTCCATAGTTGCAAATTTCAAAGAAGAAGGGACTTACCCACGAAAGTCTTCGGGAAATTTGATTGGATGGTGTCCGTTTGGAAATCCATGCAGTGTCAGCCAACGTTGAACAAAACTAGTGGCAGCCTCATCATTAAACTGCCAATCCGGGATTCCATCGTCATTCGGATTTCGTAAACATCGATCCGGTGATCGGCAAGACTGAGTGGATAGTGGTCTAAGTGAAGTGGGAATTGGAAAAAATGATCTAGTTATGCTTCGTTATGATGGCAAACTATTTGTAATCCTTAGTTCTACCTTCTTTCTCTATCCTTTTTACTTCCTTTATTAAGGAAATAACAATGTATACCATTTTTCACGAAGTGGGCCGCGGTCAACAGAGGGCTGCCAAGTGGTGAAGTTGACCGGCGGATTCGGACCCGAACGTCACGACCTTACCCGCTTGACCACGGCTGGCCGAAGTGGATAACACTTTTCAGCAGAAACAAATAAACACCAATTCTATTCAGTAATTCAAAAAGCAAATCGAAAAGAATTCAATCTTCAGTTGCCTAATATGGTCAAGATTTGCCGTCTGTCTTCCGGACTTGGTAATCTGCTGCTGAATTATCATAGAGATGCCTTAGTTTTTGCAGAGGCAAACAGGCATACCTCAGGGGACATCAATCAACATGCGATGCTGACAAGAAGTACTTGGTTTGATAAATCAGTAACGCGATTTTATAAATATTTGCCATAAAACAACTCTTTGTATGGTGGGGAGGTGCATTCATAGTGTTGCTTCCCGTCACGTGAGACCAGTAGCGGCTTGTTCCACTGGAAAGTAGCCACTCATTTGGCTATGATACATTGTGACGGCAGTGGGGAAACCAGTCCCATTTCCTGGCAGTATGCATATCTAGACCGGCTTGAAAGTGATGGGGGTTCTATATAAAAATACTTCGGTCAGAGGACAACTACCTGCACCCAACACACGAGGATGTACCTCGTCGTTTCTAGCTCGGTGTTCCCACAAAACTACGGCCCCATTTCGGATATATCGGTGGTCACATATAGATCAAAAGACGGCGAGCATCGTCAATGCAGACAAACCAGGTATCGGATTAATAACGAAAAACCTCTCGAAACGTGACATCGTGAACCTGCTCTTCAGACGTAGCCGTATGTTGTGGGGTCGCCACAAGTATTTCGGATTGGCGGAAGCTGCTGTGACTTTTCCAGTTCTTGAAGCCATTTCGTCCTCAACATTCCACACCACCGGAAATCAGACTCTCGAAGTAATTGCGAACTACTAACTACTATCTCCAAATGAATACCGCAAACGGTGAGTGGAGGCACAGGTTCCTCCCATTGTTAAAGAAAAACCTTGAATTTTCAAAACACGTACCGTATCTGCATATCTCAATCGTCAAGTGGCCCAATTCATGTTGAACTGCTCTGCATCGTCAGACAACAGGACAACAGTGTCGAAAAAATACAGGTCAAAAACTCTGTTCCCCAGGAAGAATTCAACCTCAACGCTCAATGGACCACACAAACCATACAATAAGACATCCTGTATGGTATGGTACTGCAGAGAAGAAACAAAGCTATAGGAGTACCTTACTGTTCTTCTTTGGAGACGACTAATGGCGGAGAATGGTAATTCTAAGCCTCAATCCAATCGAAGGCATGTGGGTGCAACTCCTTTGGGACCGACATATAATTTTCAAATACTCACTGAACAATGCCATAATGCAGATCGATCGATCGTCGTGGAGACTAAGGTGACCTTGTAAATTCATTCACTGAGATTTCACAGTGGAGTACGCGGACATCTACAAAACAGAACTACATTCTTCATTTTTATCGAACCAATAGAACAAGACATTGTTCAATGCAAATAACACGGGAAAGATTTCGGACTAGTGAAGATTCTTTGTCCTAAAATGAAAGCCCCAGACGATTAGGCAATTAGGTGTTGACCGGTGGTGGACAAGCGAATGAGGTCGTGGCGTTTGAACGTGAAGGTTGCGAGTTCGAATCCTTCCACCGCCGGTCAACTTCCCCACTTGGCAGCCCTCTGTTGGCTGCGGCCCCCTTCCTGAAAATTGATGCACAGCGTTTTTTCATTAATAAGTGAAGCAAAAGATTAAAAAAACGAAGACTTTTGAAACCCGGAAACCTCGCGGGTAACGAACAAGTCACTCTGCATCTTTCTGTCATTTAAAATCAACATTAGCAGAAGCAGTACAATGGAGATTGCTCAATTGGAGTCGATTAGGGGACGCCACATGACAAAAATACACACCTTCTGTTAACATCCAGTGCACCGTATTTTTGTGTGTGAAAAACGGTGCGCTGGATCCTGCCACGCCTCCTTGCATTCATTCGTTCGCCACGGCGGAAAAATGTACATGTATCCACATGATCAAACTTTTATCAAAACGTTTCCGTGAGTCAAATTCATCGGTGACAGAAGATACGAATCATGACGTGTTCGTCAGGTTGTTACTCTGCCCTGCTGTATGAGGTCCAAGGTTCGTTGTCCAGAACTCCGAGTTATCGTATCTCGACTAAAGTAAAGGCGGCCGCTGAACTTTTCTACGAACCACTGGTAAACACTAAGCACACAAACTCACTCTCGTCTGGTTCATTCAATCACGTAATTATTTTTCACTTTGATTGTGTAATAATTCATGCATATCTTGTCAAAAGAAACGTTTGCGCTACAATAAATGTCATGTTGCATGATGAATCACTTGAAAAAAAAAACGTTACAGTTCGCTTGGTGTTATTCTTCTGTTGTCATTTCGCTACATTGCTCTCGACTGATAAGGAGATCAGTGTAGCTGTCTGTTCAAGAATGCCAACTGGGGAAGCCGATCGGAGAGCGGGGAGTCGAATCCGTAATCGTCGAATCAAAAACCCGTGATTTTGACGGCGCGACAACTTTCAGTTTTTGGCACAATTTATGCACTGTTTTCGTTAGTGTGAATATGGAAATCGAAGTTTCAACACATGACATCGTTCGGATAGTTTTTCTCTCGCCCGTAGATAACCACACGGTCTAGGTGTCGTTACATGCGAAAATCGTGTGTCAGGTACATCTCTAGATGGTCACTATAGCTAAAACGTAGCTTACTAACAGACCTCAGTGATTTGAAACACACGAAACCTTAGAATGCGCTAAGCGCCACCTGAAGTGTGTTGTTTTGTTTTTCACAGAGGTTCGAAGTCCCAACACGCTGAACTTCATCCGATACTCCATTTGTACGAATGCAGCTGGAATCCATTTCACGCGGATGGTCAGAGGATAGCAGTGTTGACTGGAACGATCCATTTTTGCGTTTAAAAATATTGATCAATTTTGTAATAATAATTCGTCAGTTAGATGATTTGAATGAATTCGTAATCAAGACGACCAATTCAACTTGAAAGATTAATTCCATTAGGCATTAATAAATTTGTTCACGTGTGACAAAATAAATTTCATTACTTTCCTTCACGTTCGTGATCAATCTAACGATGACGATATTGTTTTCATTCACGGTAAGGCTAATCTGATATTAGTTTAGGAATACCGTTCTATACATGTTTAGACCTATTAGAAAATATGTTTAGATACCGAAATGGAATAGTTATCGCAGAATGTTTTCGCAATCGCAATGCATGTTATTTTACGAAGAATAGCTTTTCTAAATTGGTGTAAAAATCAGTTAGCGGGAAAAAATTGTGTTCTTACCTGAGGCTGGAAGTTCGAGAGTGTTCACGACCAGCGAGAGGGACTGGTGATTCTAGGAACCGAGCGAGAAAAATGCGGTTGTGGAATGAGAAATGGTAAAAGTGAAAAACGATTTTATCTTATATCTTTTATATTTTTTTACCTCCCTTACTAATGACATAACAATGCACATCATTGTTCGAGAAGGGGGCCGCAGCCAACAGAGGGTCGTCAAGTGGAGAAGTTGGCCGGCGGTGCCATGATTCGAACTCGCGATTTCCACGTCCAAACGCCAGGACCTTATCCGTTTGGCCAAAGGTGACTTGGGAATTGGCACAAACGTAATAGTAATTACATCTAGTATAAATGGCAATTCAGCCGTTCAAATCACATCACAAAGTAAAAAGGTGCTTCAGATTTGTTAGAACGAGTTTTTCCGTTGCTTTGCCACGAATCTGGGTTAGGGTGGTTTTATCATCAATCGAAATGATGTACCATTGATTCGTCGGTGAAAAACGACCTATAAATAGTTTTGTGAAACCGGCAATTACAACGTAAAGCTTCTGTGTCCATTTACCAAAGGCACATGCACAAAACACTTCATCATCATCATCATCATTCAATGTTAAACAGCAAAGCTAGCCTCACTGACCGCTGCCGTTCACCAGAGTTACACGTTTATATAAAAAAGAGTGAATATCCAACGGGAACAGGGAGTGGACCTACACAGGCGGGAAAAGATAAGATGCTGCTGCAGCCAACACACGGAACACAGTCTAACTGTACAAACGCACGTGTTTTCAATCATTCTGATTCGATAGAAAATGACAACACGATCGCCACTGTTCCCGGTTCACGGTTCCTTCAGTGTCTCCAGCCAGCAAGTCGACGAGTCTTTCGTACCCCAACCACGAAGGCGTGAGACACCTACTTTACCTAAGTTCTGTGTGCATTTTATCATCCCACGCTGCCACGTCATCTGTTGGCCTCCACATGGCTTCTTCCATTCCTTAGGAGGAACACAAAATAAGGCACGGTATGGTAGACGAGTGTTCGTCATACGCAACACGTGACCCAACCACAACCAGCGTAGTCTACTAAGTTTCATACGCTGAAACAAGCGATTCTCAGAAGTGCCACCCAATACCAGTTAGCTGAATTACTCTACTCGAATCCTGAATTCGTGTTTCACTAACACAGCAGACATCAATCGAAAGTGAGTCCACTGTCAGAGCCAAACACGCCTGTTGGCCAGCCTGCATTGGAGTGCGCACATTGAAGGAACCGAGATCCAGAGGCTGACGAGGCTTGAGAAGATGTGAGCGAACAGACTGAAAACCACCTACTACACTACTTGACAATAAACCGTTGCGAGCATCGGGCGTGTTATCAATGGAGATACTATGGGTAGGCAGAAGAGGCAAACAGATTGGGTTGGAGACAGAAGAGACAGGTTGAATTAAAGAGAGGGAACTCTGAGCAGTAGCATACTTATCACTACCCACCCCACTCGATGCAATGGGCAGTGCGGTCTTGATCATGTTTATCTCGCGTGACGAAATGTGCAGTATGGAATTATTTGTAGGCGTGTAACTCATGGGGAATAATGGACGGGTAATGCTAGGGAGTCCAGCCGCTAAGCAGAAGAACGATTAGGGTTCTCAACCAAAGCCTTTGGTTCTGACAAGAACCTCATCGCAAGGCAGCGGGGTACAGCTGAGTGGGCGCCCATCTACTTGGGTCAGTCTTCCACTCGTTTTTACGACTGAGGTGCTAACTCAGATCAACCCCCAACTTGGAGGACCAGGAGACTACTTCGTCAGGCCTCTTTCTCTACCCATTGACCTTCCAGACATGATCGGATCTTCGGCTTGAGATAAGCCATCCTGTATAGCTCGTTGGATCATGGAGGCACGCAAGCCGTCACACCACGTCAAGGTGTAGTCCCGTTGTGACGGTGCAAAACACTTGCTATAATTACATTGAATTTACAGACAAACATGAGACCAGATAAGTCCATGATAAGAAAGGTACGTGAGGTAGAAGATACGTGGCTGAATCGTTTGGATTATTAATTAGACTTCCGCTTGCAAATTCGATTTAAACAAGGGTTCACGATATCGATTGCGTTCGCTGAGTTTGATTTCAGTTCCGTTTTTACAACCATTAAGTATCTACTAATTTATACATGTATGATTTTATCAGTCGGGGCAATACCCGCGCAGTGGCAGTGTCACTTGAGATTATGAGGAATGGTGCGTTGCTTAATTGCGAAGCTCAACAATATCTATTTGATTTCTGTTTGAACAGTGCTGAGATATGACAGCTAAAGCTAGAACATAACAGAATATGCAGTCCAGGGTTGGAACAAAGGGATCTATCTACCTGACGCTTGGTCAGAAAATTTAGTTCGGTTAGTACAAACATTAGACGTGCACCTAAACCTTCCGGTTTTAGTTTCTACCTGACAACACGGACAATGGTAAGCGGAAAACCACAAGATCAAAATTTGCAAGAACTGTGGAGGTGCAGAAATATTTTGAATGCATAGACGACACTGAGTTTTCCATTTAGCCATAACACGCCCCGGGGGTATCCAACGTTCACGTTGGGGGATGGGATAGGGCACGATCCCAGCCGATTTGCTCGAGAAGTTCATTGGTTAGAGTTTTCATACCATCCCTCCAGGTGATGGATTAACCATCCTGAGCATAATCTTTTCCCGGGGAACAGTTTAGGCCGACGGAGCAGATCTGCAGGTTTACGTAACAAGGGCCTCGCCCCCCCTGTTAACCTAGTCGAGTCCTGTGCATGTTCGATGGACTGACTACTTCTACTCACAACGCAGCCGCGCCAGGTTTGCTACTTTGGTTCACGTGCATACTACAGTCAGTATAATTATGTAATTATGAGAAATAAAATAGACTTTGAAAACGGCAGTGACCTCGTCCGAAAGGCGTGAAATAATGCAAAATTTGATAGGAGTTAGTAAAAGTATTCGATGCAAATTGTTAAATTCGCATTTGAGCAATGTAAATTTTGTGATATTTTTATTGACATAGGTGACATCTGAAAAATTTATGTATTTACTCGCCTTACAGTATTCGTACCAAATTACTTGGTTCAAAAACGTTTCTAGAAATGAATACACCCAATTACACATTCAGACTCTTTAGCCTGAAATGTCGTCAACTTTGAAGATCGTAAGCAGACTTTGCCTCTGATTCCAAACTCCTTATTACTCTGAACCATATTTGGACCGGACGGACACTCTGATTCTCGCGACCGTAACTAGAGAAAAATATGAATGAAATTTACACAGATTATTGAAACGTGTTCTGTGTATGCCTAGAGATCAATAACTTTATTGTAAGCCATTCTTCTAGACAGGTAAATGTTGGGGACCACGAGATCCGTCCTTTCTCCCACCCGCTACCCTACGCTATGACCGGAGACAGCCAGTGATAAGGATCCGCACAACATTCATTAGCGTTCTACCGTTCAAAACCTTTCTTTTTGGGTAGTTGTTCAGCTGAAAATTTCGCATTTCATGTTCCATTGTTTCTCGTTTTCTGCTCCCCTGGCAACTACGTGGTGGTTGGATGTAAGAAAGAAAAACCAGACCTGTCTTAGACAAAGCTAACGGTTGTCCAACTGGACCCAGTCGAATTGTTGTCAGCAATAATCATTCCTAAATACCTAAATAAAATCTTCACACAGATTCTAAATGGCGTGCCAATATTTGTAATGTATTACCTATTCCCCCATTGAATGGAACTTCTATTGGGTTGGTGAAACAATAATAATACCAATGACAGCAATAGCAGTGAAGTGAAAATAACAATCAATTGCAAATATACCAACCTAGTGTTTTTTACAAATCCTTTAGGTGACAGAGTTCTAGGTTATTGATCTCCGGGTGAGTTCACACGTACTACTAAAAGACCTTGATGGTTCGGTGGTTTGGTCGTACTTGGGTTCATTTGTGATACTGTCTGCATCGGGTCGTTTCTCCTTACTTATCATCAGACGTGAAATTGTCCGACCAAGTAGGCTTTGTTGACAGACCAGAATGAGTTGAGGGGTATGTGTCACAGTCATCGGAAGTCCATTTGTGTCTGACAAATAATCACTTACGGTACACACAAAGTGAGGCGGATTATAGGGGTAGATCTTGTGACCACTATCCACGGAACGGTGAATTACAACACTGGCGATTAGTCTAGACCAGAGAAATCCAATTTTTGTTCTTGAAGATATGGAATTCTGAGAAAGAGCTCTCCTCGTGGGGAGTCCTGTGTTGTTTCCATCTTCAAAAAGGGCTTGCGTAGTGACTGTGTACAATTGCAATAGCTTTAAAGATGCTTGCATTCGCCATTCTTCGCAGGTAGTGCAACATGCGCGAAAAGCAAACTCGTGAGGAATAGGCCGGGTTCCGCTTTGGTCGTGGATGCGTCGATCAAATCTTTACTCTTCGGTTTATCGCGCAAAGGCCTGCGATCATCATGTTTGACATTCCCGCATCGTTCGGCTTCGTTGATAAGTCTGTATTGTGGAACTGTTTGTAGAGAAACAAAGTACTTGAAAAGTATGTTCCATTCCTCATAGAGTTGTACCATCATGCATCAGGTCGGATTAGAGCTTACGGCCAGATTTCGCTATCGTTCGTCATCTCCATTGGAGTACGGCAGTGCTGCCCAATATCCCCATTTGTTTTCAACTTCGTCATAAAGGATGTTCTACAGAACGTTTTATCTAGTCTCTTAGACTGTGGAGTGTAACTCCTTTCGGGAAACAGAGTTTATCTTTGAATATGCCGATGATGTCGCCTTGGTCGGTGACAATGCACAGACAATTCAACGTGCGTTGGACCGCTTGACGATTGAGGTATTTCGATGTCGCATATACTTTACATCTTCAAAATGCAAGGCACTTCGTCAAGACTGGCAAGAGTCTGTGTCTGAGCTCATCATCATGAGTGATCAGTTGGAAGAAGTCAATAGTGGCTTCAAGTATCTCGGGCGTCTAATCACACTTGGCAGAGGTGATGGGAGGAGTTCACACCATGAATCGCGAAGGTCAGAGCAACATGTTCGAACCTGCAACACTTACGGGGGAGGGGGGCATGACATCCGGCTTCACCCCAAGGGAAGGGCGTAAAATGCCACAGTTAGTAGATTTTTGTTTTATGGTTGCCAGACCTGGCCTATTCGCGTTGAGAATGTTCGATGACTGTACGTTTTCGACAACCGATGTTTCCGAAGCATTGCTCGTGTCTGGTGAAACATTGGGTGAGAAATGAAGAAGTGCGTCGTCCTATGTTGGGTGTAGACAGTCGTCCTCTGACTGAGATAATCACCCTTCGTCATCTTCGGTGTCTTGGACATGTATTGCGTATACCTGTCCACTACCTCAATTTTCGTGCTCATATCGCAGGTGCTGAGCAAGGCTGGAAGAACGAATGTGGCTGTCAGTCTATGACTTTTCTTGGAGATATAAAGAAGTTCGTTTTGGTTTTGGCCTTGGTTGATGATCCCCGAGTTCCTAGTTTGGGCGGAAGAGATGAGGATTGTTGTCGGTTAAAGATGGTGAAACTTGTGTGTCATAACCGAGGTCCGTGGCGGGAATGATGCGTGGCCTATTTGTAGAATTCATTCCCCATAGAATTAATCCGAAATCAACGAGAAACATCACAAAGTGTTCACGATGAAAACAGAAAAAAATAGAACTGTTTTGTTATGGTTCATTATTCCTCCCATTTGTTCGTCTACATTTGTGAAATCCCGTTTACATGTATTGACACCAAGCTTGATTTTAAGGCAGTATGTATATGGAACCGCAAAACCGGTCGTGCGCTGCCGGACAAATTTTGTTCACTCAGCCAGATACTATTCATAATACATAGGTACATATATACATTTATGCACCAATGTGTATAATAGAGGAATTCTAAACCTTATGCTTTCTGTTTCACCAAAAAGTCGTGCACAATGCCATTCTTCCCATTTTGCCGAGGAATATGTAGAACACGCAATTTTACAGCCAAAGTACCTTTTTGTCTATTTGAGGGCCAAGCATCCGCTCTAATAGTACTCGCATGATTTATCCGAATATGATTTATCTGAATGATATAAAGTTACTAACACAGCGTTGTTAGTAGAAGTTGGGCAGCATAATAAAACCGTGCCTTGTTAATTGACCTGAGTGCTCTCAAATCATGTAAACTTTAAACGATCCTGGTCAGACAAGCATGACACATGCGCTCGTGCACACACACACACACACACAGACAAAAACATGTTGGTAGCGGGAATGAAGAACGAACCTGAATGAACATCAAGTGAACCTCCATCACTTAGTCCAGAATCTGGACTTCGAGATCGGTTCAGCTGCTGTGGGCTCGAGCACGAGGACCCATCCTGACTGAGTGATAACTTTGATACAATCGAATCACGGCCGGTTTGTACGAGTTGAATATCACCAATGGAATGAAATGTCATATCCAGGCGACAGTCTTCCTGAGGTACTTCGGCATCTTCTCTTTCCTGATGTTTGAGTGATACAAAAGAGTGTCGAGTGATAGAAATGAACAAAGTGCCAATTGTCATAGAAATTTTGTTGGGTTGTATTTTGTCAACAACAATTGATTATCTGTAATGACAATAGCGTTTGAGTAGGTCACTTTACATAAATATTCTGATCTTCTATTGAAGAAAGACAGTTGATTGGTGTTTCTGGATGCCCAACTAGCATCGAGAGTCATTATTCTCAGTCTGTGAGTCCGCTGCTGGGCTTAAATGCCACTCAGCTTGCTTCACGGATGACTACTTGCGTCTCGGATAGACTGTGGTAGGGGTTCTTGCTAAAGTGCAAGCTTGAAAACGAATAACTAGCATCCCTTCCACCACCATCCGTTGACTGACCTTCATTAGTTGATCCGTACCGACGTGGATTATGTTCTAGTAGCTGAGACTACTTTTCTTTGACTGGATACTGATGGCTTGCTCACCGATTTTAGAGCAGTGTCCCAAATTTCATCCATAAGAGGGTTTGTTTCGTGCACGAGTGGTTGTCAATACCGAGGTTCTTATCTGTTACCCTACACAAATCCTTTGTTTCATCTCATTTTCGAATAGTGTTTACAACTATTCGTAGTATGGATTGCCCTAGGCCTTTTCCTCTCCGAGGTCGCACACAGGAATGGGGGAGGCGAACCCCGATCTTCTTTCCTATTATTAATCTGAAAATGACGCTTTCCTATTCTTTATCTGTTCACGTGCTGATCAAACTGGAGCTAGAGTGAGATAATTATTTTGCTTACTGAAGCTATTCGTTTTGGACTTAAGCATACGTCATTGGTCGAATCCTATTTCCATTCAATCTTTTATGCAATCCTGTACAACAAATAACCAAGTATAGCTGCATTTATATAAAACGAATTTACTTCTATTGTAATTCATTTGTAGAAAGTTGGAACTACATACCGGGTAAAAACGATTAGAACAACGTCAAGTCTACATCCAAGCCACCAAGGAATATCACGACATAGTACACGCGTGACGCAATAAATTTCCCGTCACCCTTATAAAACATGATTACTGCGGTTCTTCGCGCATCCGTGCAGCCACAGTTATCTCGCTTCCTATCCAATGATTTCGGGTAATCTGCTCGCAGTACCACACGAGGATGGGTTTGACGGAGACTAGTTGTCGGACAGTCGGCAAACCGTCATGATTTCACGCTGGCATTCAGACCGCCTTGTGCTGGGTCGGTGAGACTTCAGGCTTTCAGCCTTCAGGAAGTTCACAGTTGATCTCTTAAATCAAAACCAGTCTCAAATTGTAACAGTGAGGACGTCGTTGCAGTTCACGTATACTTAGTTTGAACGAAAAAAAGAATTTACCGAGTTGCTGGAATATGTACAGTACGAATATCGACGCTATCCGTTATCGAAATGCGGAAGATTTACGGACAGAATTGGAAAAGATGAATCTAACAGTACTCGCGCGACAAAAATGACATATTCATTCGGTGAAGTTTGATTGTGGAACGAAAACCACCAAAAAGGAAGTTAGGTTGTATGCAAGAATGGCCATCTAAGACAACAAACAAAATCCTCCTCGACCACAAATCGATAGAAGGCTACTGGGGGCGTGGGATCTCTGCCATGGTCAGCAGTTTCCCCGGGAGGGGGGGCAAAATAAACAAAAACATTTACAAATAAAAGTTATACTGATGGAACGTTAACCAACATTGTTAAGAATTTTTAGAAGTCTCGAATGAAACACGTATAACGGTTACCGTTTGATCCTTCCTGCACCAAACGGGACCTAATTACTCTGGGGCATGTCCATCCTGTTACACTCAAGCGCCTGACATTGGGATAATAAATCTAGACCTGTTCAGCTATTAAGAGTTTTGAACACGGTTGACGACGGCAAGTCATTCCTAAAGCTAGGCTGTCGGACGTTGACGTTGAACCTGCTCCGACCAGAATCGTTTATTAGATTGCTTTCTTGTATTTTTTAATCTTCATACTTGGTCGCATTTCACTGGGCATCTCATTTGAAGTAATAACTAAATCTGGAATATTCCCACCCAAAAGTCAGCTGGTTTCCAGTCGAGCATACACACAACCACACCGACCACACTACTGCCATCGTTGATAGTAGTCCTTTGAAATAAGGCTAACTTACCCTGTAACCCAGTTCAAATTCTGCCGGTCGTCGAGTCACATAAGTGGACCAACTGATCAACGAGTTGTCCACGGCCACACTCACGGGCAGAGCCACGCTAAGCATTCGGGATCGTTGATAGGCAGAGTCTGCAGACTGTGCACTTGATCGAGTGGGCAAAGCGGAGAACACCAAGCACACCGGTCTAGGATGTGGAGCGAACAGAAGTCCGTTCACGTGATTGCGAAATCGTAGCCAGAGCGGTAACACGAACGGATGACAGTCTCCAGTCGGATGAAGAACTGTATGGAACGTAAGAGTAGATCTCGTATGAACTGGTGCACATGATATCAACCACCACGAATGGAACAAATAGGAGTAGTAGTACAATGGATAAGATCAGATAAAGAAAACATAAGGAATAGCCATGGTTTGAACGGAACAAGAACTCTGACAAAACTATTATTCCCCGCTCATGGACATAGCACTGGCTGCTAGTAATGTGATGTTTTGTGAATGAAAATGCAACTGAGAATGATTGCGAATTCTCAGTAGGCGAAAGTCTTCTAACTTTTTTCCATTCTATACCGTTACTTCTTTACCGTCGTCAAGTTTAATTCGTGATCATAGTGACTTCATGATTCGTGAATCTGGAATCGGGGCACCGATTCAGAAAATACTATTTCAAAGCGGATCGAGTCTAGTAGCCTTCATTGGCCGGTTCACGTGTTGTGCATAATCTACATACGTCTACGGTACAGCAACCTGATTTCCGTTCCTCCATCGGAGTGGAGCAAGCCACATGAAGCCAGCAGAAGATATCGTGGAGTGAGAAAACAGGCAACAAACATTAGATAAGATATATGCGTGGTATTTTCACATGAAATCGTAATACGGAGTTCGATTAATAGCATCAAGGTATGGCCACTGACGGCCAATGGGTACTGCATTGATTCCGATTCAACCTAGGCATATAAAGGCAATGGAGTCGAATTTCAGTCTTGGTAGACCTCATCGGTGGTACATATCCCCCATGGTGCCCTGATTGTGAACCAGAAATTTTCAACTGGGAGACGTATGTGTGTGGATTTGCATCACCAACGGCCCACCAGCCCCAATCTGGGCTGAAAAGAATAACCGGTTTTCGTTTGTTCACATGTCGCAATTGATGACAGTCACCAATGTTCGATAGCACCGTAGATACGGTGCATGTCCCGTTGACTCCAGTCGGATCCCTCGCATTAAAGCAGATCTTCTCCACCATTTTGCTTTGCTTTATGGACTGCCGACTTTAAATTAGGGTAACATCTGAACAAACGTAACTTGGTTGTTCTGATTAATCTAGACGAGGGCCGATGACGCACTGCCAACACACAAGCCTGCCTGTTGGAAAAGTAGGGCTCAAACCCTCGGCGCGACGGAGGATATGTATTACTGATGATGTCTGATAAGTGTGAAACTCGATTCTGTTGCTTCCCGAGTGTAACGGGTGACTGGATGGTATGAGGTTTGTACGTGGAATGTGGATTACGAAAGGCACGTAGCCAAGCGTAGAAAATTATGTATTTGCTACCCATGTAAGACCCCCATAAAAGTACCTAGTATCTCCTGTTGTCTTATTACCTGGTTGACACCTGGGCAACGGACAGGCAACAATGTTTCACTTATCCAGTAACACCTCGGCGGCTTGACAAAGATGATGTTGTTCGCCAGCTACATAACTCGTGTGACGATTTCAATCTAAGCTTGTTTACTGATAACTGTTTCCAGGGTGAAAACAGCGCCTTTTGGGCTTTGATAATGACGAGGTTTTTATCAAAAAATATCGTGTCAAATTTCACCTTCAATATCCCGATGAACTTGTTACGAAGAAATATGAATTTCGTGGATGAAATGAAGGTTATTTCAGTCACGGAAATACAACCCTAATCGAGCCACATAGAAATCCGATCTTAGGATTAGGAACGGACGTGGTTGATCTCTGGTGGGTGAGAGTGTGGAGTAAGGTCGGTTAATGACAATGAGTAAGCTCTGCGGCACAAGTCTATGGATCAGGAATAGTGATTTATATGAACTTCACTCGTTTTATTTTATGATATTTATTAAAAACATGGATGTACTGGAATTCACCGATTATGGGCCTTGATAAATCCAAATTAACCCAACTCGTTCGGTCACTGAAGCGTTAAATCAATTTTGGTTTCCACGTGATGATCTAATCAGGACTAAGGCGTGGAAGTCATTTTAGGTTCTGTGTACTAGGGGTTAACGAATTCAACGATAGTGCATATTTGTTTTGCAGGTCAAACAAGTGGGATTTATCGTCATGCCCTCTCTAGCTAACCGGTTCTCGGTGCCCTCTGCAGTGGCGCTATGAGAAGCAAAAATCAGACTGGCAATGGGGATATTTTTCCGCTCGGTTGGAAGAAGATTAGGAATGATGATCCAGGCTCGAAACAACTGACAACTTGTTTGTTTGTTTGTTTGTTTGTTTGTCTGTCTGTCTGTCTGTGTGGTTTGTTGCATAGGATAACAAAGGTACGAAAACAGTCCAGCCTCAAGCACAATAAAAATAACCCGATAAAGTAACTGAACAATAGATGTTGCAACCTTATTCCTCAGTATCTGTAGTCTTTAATTTGTCCCGACATTTTTACGTGATACTGCATTACAGTGGGTAAGAATACCGACTACATATCCCGCTGCAGTGGAAGGGGAACACTGTCTCTATTGAAGTCCGAAAAATTGAGACAGTAAAACTTCACCAAATGAATTCAGGTAACTTTTTCCACGATTTTAAATACTGGTGTTTGCAACTCAAGCTGATAGTTTTCAAAGGTTTGTGACATCGTCAGTGCACTGATGATGAAAAGTTTGCGGTCTGAACGTTAAGCTCGGCGCTCACAAAAACATCGAAGGAATGTAGATAACTTTGAAATAACCGAGAAGCTCTAGGAATGAAGGATTTCCCAATGATGGGAACACCACTCCAGTTTCCAGCACATTCCAATCTGCTTGATACAAGAAGATCAAACGAGAATGCGTAGACTGGGCCGTTAGTTTTGAACAGGGATAGGTGATCAACTATCATGGTAACATTTTTTCATGAACGTATTTATGTGTATGTGTATGTGTATGTGTATGTGTATGTGTATGCGTATGTGCATGTGTATGTGTATGTGTATGTGTATGTGTATGTGTATGTGTATGTGTATGTGTGTGTGTATGAGTGTAGTTGTGCCTGACCGGTTTATGATGAACTGGGTCAGTTTTCGTGCATCAGTTTGTGTGAATCCCCGTTATTGGGTGAATACATCGGGAAATCGGATTGAAACGAAAAAGTAAGTAATTGCACTTAACATCGAAAAATGTAAGAAGTATTAACGATTGGGTGGCCTTCATGGGTTCTGTTCAGTATGTTTTACAAAAATACGTACTGATGATTAAAATGATATGCCATAGGCTCCAAGATATGGTCATTTTTTTCGAAAATCTTAATAGTGATTCAGAACCCAACACTGACTGCATCAGTATGACGGTGTGGAAGAGGATATTTGGAAATCCTAACCTTTGATTTTGGTCAAATAAAGTCTCCCACACAAGTTAAAGAGGGCCAACCTATTGATCATTATTGATAAATCAGTCCAGGGAATACTGAATGCAGATGTACTCATCCCACGGACAACTGTGGCTCAGTGCCTCATCTAAGATGTATTTGCTTACGCAGTTTTCGTTAATAATCGGTAAGAATTTTTACCCAATAAACTTTAATTGGTCTGGTAATCGGGTGTCCAAGGACAAGCAGAACCCCGGTGTGGGGGAATCCATGAGAAATTATCGGGAAACGCTTTTTTCCGGTCCAACAAGGCTGCGCAGTGTTCTACAGAAACCGCCTCAATTATTCAGAAAGTTTAGCTTTTCACGTAAGATTTATACTTGAGCGGGACGTATGTGAGTGCTGTACTTAAGGGACAGAAATTTTCACATTCACAGCTGCTTACTTGCTTTGTCGATTGTTTTCGGTTTCCCTATCGATTTCCTCAAAACAAAGTGAAATAGAGAAGGGATTTTTAAGATTATGCCAGAAACGCTAAACTTGAAGTAGGTGCCATAATTCGTTCACACTTCTTCGGGTTATTCATGGAACACGACTAGTCCGATTTCCCATCTAACTAATCTATTCACTTGACGTTTATCTTACCATATTGTGATTGCAAATCACTGAAAACGAACTTACTCCCTCATTTGTGTTTTCTTATTCTGGAATTAGTGCCTCTAACTTCGTCACTATGAACGGAAATGGGAGTCTCATGATCCGTGATGACTACTCTGTCCGAGTGCCTCCAGTTGACCTCGCATTGCAAGTAGCCTTTGTCGAGTCCTACATTCTGCCTTCGCGTGACGGTGTCCCCACTAAAGTGTGAGAACGAACACAGATGCTCGATATTCTTCACCGATAGATTTGATTTGGTGATCCGTCTAGAGGAGAGGGCTTAACTTTGATTCCAAACTAACCACGGACGACCCATGCAACACATGCCTATGTGATCAGCATCATCTGTGGTGCGCTGGATGTCTGGTCTCATTCGAGGGACGTATGAACTGATTAATCAGCCACCGGTTTCCTCACTGGGTTATATGACCCTCAAATCATCCTATTACCTCAGAGGTTTGGTCATTTGGTCAAGGGCTCAGTTTAGGCTTCTCTAAATTAATGTTCCGCCTATCCCTGAGGAACTGGGTAGCATGCATCCCACAGGTGAACCGTGGACCCTGATGAATAACCGATAGCGAGAGCCTCCGACCAGAAGAGAAGGCACATGTATAGTAAACTTTCCTCAGGGTTTTTTCTTCCTTTTTTCCTCCCCGGCTATAGTTCAGATGACAATTATTCTGTAAACATGGGCTTAGCAGATCCAACTTTGAATCCGTGTTTTGCCTGCGTACTGCGGCCGGCCGATAACATGGAATAGAATGAGTTAGAAATATCTGTAAGCTAGTTGTGCATTATCAATTAAACGACGTGCACACACACATATACACTTGCATGTACTTTTAACCATGTTCATACCTGTAACCATACAACTGTCCCATATTATTTTGGAACTATATCATAATTATTCCATGTCAATCATGTTAAAACTATTCGGGAATATTATTCACACGGCCGGCTGAGATCTCGTTTGAATAGGTTTGAAACATGTTCTGTCTTATTTGAGCAGATTTGTTTGCGCCTACTGTGAGGTACATTGACTATCAGTGCACTGCTTTGCTGTCTGCAAGCAAGTTTGCTTTTGCGAGGTTTTATGACTGAGAAATTTGTTTTCACTCAGTTCCGGGAATTTGGAACATAAGTCCAAATGATCCTGACATAATTTTGAATAAAAGCGAGCTATGGCATAGGATTGTGCTAGAAACCATCACGTGTTGAGCGTCTTCCAGTAGAAGATATCTATCTCGTCGTAAAATATTGTCTTCTATCTATTTGAGGGTAAGTTACACATAAAGCAACAAATGTGGAGTACGGTTTTGATGATACTAACTCAACTTTCCGATCAGGTAAATGTGATAATGCACAGTTTAACACATGAAGAGAAACCAAATAACACGAAGCTTATTTACCCTGACCGGAGGGGAATTCTGCCGTGAATGGACATTCCAAATCGGCTGCTTCCACACTGCCCAAATCCATTTGCCCGGCTTCAGGCACCGGCCAACATACGGAAATGATAAACTCGGACCGTATGGGATGACTGGTACTCAATCGAATTGGAACTCGGACCTCCACCCCGGGTGGAATTGGTGGAAGTAGTACACGTTCCGGTTGACAGACCAAATGCGGTCTTTCTGTGCTCACACGAATTTGTACGGTTTTGAACAGCTGAATTGTGTCCGGATCGAGTTGAGATTTTCCACTGTTCTGTCGGCTGTCATTTTCCATCCCCGTTGGCATACGTTTGAACAAGAATATGGGCAATTGTATTTGAGCCAACCCCGGAGTGTCTTGATTTTTAAATGATGGTTATAAGAGGTTGGGAAACAATGAAAATGAATTGCTTTACGTGAAAAGTAGAATCCCATTCCATGTACACCCGGATATATTCCAATTGGGTGGAATAATATGCCTGTGGCATGACATACATACTGCCAAACAGGTAGAGAATAGACTCATGAGTTCGTGGTACAGGGACTTAGAAAATTGTAAACAGACTTTAACTAGCCTGCCCTAAGACAAAACTCTGTACGAATGATGGAAAACGGAATACGATCAATGATACTGATTGTCTGTGATAGCAAATGTCCTTCGACCTACTCAAGTATTTTTGACGATCTTATCAATTGGTCTTAGCTAAACGTGAATCCATTTCCTCTAATTTCATGTCAATTCTATCATATGATCAGGCCAACTATCGATCGGCTGATTTTAACCGCGTGGTTTGACAAATGTTTGTGACTGTGCACTGTCCATTCGTAGACTTACTCGGTTGACAGACCAACGTTAGAGTGATTTGTGCCCCCAAGTTGTTCAACTCGCCCCGGACAAAATTGTCCAAATCTGGAGTTAGTGTGGCACCGGTATGGTCGTGAAATTCCAAATGTCCACGTCGCGTTCTGTTGAACTGTTGCACTCCTCGCATATCGAGAGCCCAAATCACGGGATCGGGAGACATGGATTCCAAGCACAAATTCTGCCGGTTTCAAATACGGACCAAGCGTACCAGGAAGGAACCGAATTGGTAAATTCGACAGAATAGTTAGTTATCCGCTCACGATTGAGGAGATGATTTGAGCTAATATCACTGGAAATCAACGAGTACCGATGCATATCATGTAATACCCATTTCATGAAGGAGTCACCAAACCTTGGTCACTCTCTCTAAGAAGAGGGACTTCCACTGGTCAGGTGGCCAGTTGTCCACGGGCAGCGCACGAGGTCGTATCGATTAGCTATTGACTGGTCAATCGCGAATCAAACCTAACTGCGTTGATAATTTCTTGTACTTTTACTTATAGGTATAGTATCACATACTTAGTTCACTCTATTCCCTTAAGAGCATCGATTTCATGACCAATAGCGGTCATTCTCATCTCCATTTTATTTTTTCTTGCTCATAGTTGATCTGTTTCCATTTAAAGACAAATTTAACCAAGGACATTTTCGAGTAGGAGCCAAGAGATTTGTCTAACCGAGAATATCGGAAACCAAATCAACAGACCCAGTGACACCAAACCTTGTACTTGGATACACATTCTTTGAATTGACACATTGAATCGTCAAATGCACGTATCGTCAAAATAGAAATAATGCATCGCTGATCAAAAAAAATCATATCATCTATGGTATATATATATGTTCACGTAAAAATAAATATGCACAATGCACTTCGTACTGCGTTTCATATAAACTTACATTCAACATATCATTCATCAGCTTACTTAACTTTACAATTACGTCAGCTTCTATTAGAAACGCACATAAACTCCGTTAGTAAGACAAATTCATAATGCCACTTTCCAATGTTTTTCGTCAGATCGAAACAAATGGCAGGAAAGTTGTTCAACAACGCCCCACTAACAAAAAAAGTTAGAACCGAACAGATGGTACATAATAATTTCTAAATTGGTTAATAAGACATGTACATATACCACGAATTGCCGTTTGTTCCCGGCAGTTACATTTATGTGTCTGGTGTGATTAAAAAGTCCGAAAATAGCTTGCGTTACGGGTTATACTTTTAGACGAACACAAAAAGAGATCCAAAACGGTTCACATTCGGTTTCAAGGAGCTACATTTGGGGTCGTTTTTCGGCTATGTTCTGGAACTCTTTCGGGACGTTTTGGGGTCGTTTGTGCTGAATGGGCTGAGTATTTAGTCCATCCATTGTTGTTCAAACTGAGCAGGATAAATATGTAAATACCATAGGTGCCCATGAGTATAGAGTAAGGGTTATTCGTACAATAAACCAAAGAATATGATTATCCGGCGCACTGGTGGAAAATACGCGGCGCGTTGATTCGGCGACTCATTAATATTCTCAATGCGTGCATAGCGAAATGTGAATAGTGATACGCTTACGAAGTGCAGGCTCATTATGCGTCACAGCTGAGATATGCAGATGGGGGCCAAAATGGGATATCGATCAAAATTTTAGCCTGTTTTCCGGCTAGTTACCACTAATTTTAGGGTTTATTGTCGTAAAAATTAAACACCTTTAGATGATTTTCAAGAATAGAATCAAGCATGTATTTCCACATGGGGTTGCATTCTAAAGAGACAAATTATTCGTATGGTGTTTGTTGCATGAGTTTTTCCTATATATATATATATATATGTATATATATATATATATATATATATATACATTGATGAGTGAAAATATCTGCAGCTCAGGTTGCATATTTTTAGAGTTGAGAAGGCATACACTGAGCTAATACGTTTATCGTGACGTTTCGATCCAAACTAGGACTAGTTGTCTAACGTGAATGATATATATATATATATATATATATATATATATAATTTTCATCATCAGTGCACTGATGATGTTACCTAAACTGACAATGAAACGTTTGAAACTTAAACTTCAGGCTCAGCCATCATAACACAAAGAAAATCCAACAACCGGAGCTGCGACCAACGCGAATCAATTCAGAAAACTTGTCCCGTCGTAACCATGACAAAAATCGAAATCCCTACAAGTGAAAAAGAAAGAAAACGAAAGACCATCACCTAAATAAGCCCTATTAGGCCCTTGCCTCAAGTCATCCAGTACCCATCGCGAAACATTGCTTCTTTGTGGGATATTGTGCTGTTCAACGAAAGAGTTCAGGAGAAGCCCGTTTATTTGAGGATCCACATCCGGCTTTTACACCTCAAAGCCCCATCTCCAAGGCAGTTGCCTTGTTCTGGATGAGCTGGTAACTAGCTGACTGGGTCAAGAACCTCTTGCTGGATCTCTGAAGCACGAAAATTTGCAGAGCCAACAGCGGACGTTTATGGTATTTCTTGAGGGAAATGCTTTCCCGGTGAAGATCCACCATGCTCTCGACACTACGGCTACTTGTCCGCAGCGGCTTGTTCAGTAAATCCGGGCAAACATTATTCACAGCAAATCACCGTTAATGATAGTCATTCCCATCTCGCCAGTCGAAGGGGCAAGCCACTGACACGCAGGCCTACCCTGAGTCCCGGCTGGAACTCGGGCTTGTCGACTGCTGTGACCCTGCCAGTATATAATGTCGATTTTCTAAATTCACGATCGGGGAAAATATGAATCCTATAAATTACTTGGTTGTACTATTTTCCACCGCACTGTACGTATGCAGAGTATAAAAGTTCTGTTAATCAGAAGCACCAATTGAACAAGAGTAACTTGGTTGTTTGGATTACTCTAGACGGAGGCTGATGACGCAGTGCCACCACACAAGCCTGCCAGTTGAAAAAGTCTGGTTCAAACTCTTGTCACGACGGCGGATATGCACTGCTGCTGAGGTCTGATAACTGTGAAACTCGTGTCTGTTGCTTCCCGAGTGCAACGGGTGGCTGGACGGTGTGAGTTTTGCTCGTGGAATGTGCAGTTCGATAGGCAGTCAGTGAAGCTTAGAAAACACCGGCGCCATACATTGCTTACATTTAATCAAAAGCTCCATATGGACAAGCAAATATTTTGCGATAAAGTCAGTGATTTATTCGTCAGACCGTCTTCATTCGCAGATGGTTGAAACAGCAAACTCGACAACTCCGGGTGTGCTGCTTACCATCAAAATTATAGTATGCCAGTGATGCTTTGTCTAGACGGAGTCAGTCAGCTACATGGGATAAAGTTTCTGACCAATGGACTGTCTGATGTAGACCCGGGTGGACTGCCTGTTTGGAGTCTGCGAGATCCCCAAATCAATGGTTGGAAATGGGAGGTGATATGATCATGTGCTACAGCCAGTGGCATATTTGTATTCGAACCGTTTCTACTTTTGTATAGTTCCTAAATTCATGTTTCCCCATCGATATTTACTATTTCTCGTTCTTTCTGAGCAGACGGTGTTGTTAGGCTCCAATCACAAACAGAACACATTGGTGCAGTTTATTTTTGTGCAAACTAAAAACCGAGAACTGTACGTTGTCCTTTTGGGTCGACATAGCAAGCTGCCCGCCACATTTGGTGCTTTCGCCGCGCCCAACCGGTGGCTTTATGATAATTATCGATCGATGCAAATATTGGATTAGGCACTTTTAATAGGATTAGTCACACGATTGACTTGACACTGGAGGCGAAATTGGAATTTGCAAGCAACATTGCACAAGTCGCGAAGAAGATTGAATGAAGACGCACATTTTCATGTTTTCAAGGGTGTTGCGAATATTTTACGATATTTCATTCATTCGGATCTGTGTGTCTCGGATGACGGATTCACCTGCCTGTAATCCAGGGTAGATATTATGCTCATCCTGGGTCCAGAACAGCAATAATCAGATCAAGACATGTATGGCATTATGTGGAAGGATCAAGTGCAATCTAACAAGCAGGTAATGTTTCGTACACTTTATTACTGCACATTGCCCTAAATTTTGCTTTGTTCGATTCAAGTAGCCAGTTGTTTGTTGTTCATATTGAATGAGTCACATGCCCCGATTTTGAGTAGTTAGAAAATTGTACTGATAATAACATTATTATCACAACTTTCAGTGCGCGCCTGTGGAATGACCATCAGTTGTTGACAGTCGACAAGTCAAAAACATACTAGAACTCGAATCTCTCCAATTTAAACGGAACTGTAACTCTGCTTAATGGTTAACAGAATAAGAACGAAGTTACACAGCCTCTGTGCATCCAGAAATCAAGTGAAAGAAATCGAAATGTGATATTCTTCCATCTCGTTCGCGTCCGAGTAGTTCTCACCATTTTTTCCAACGGTTCCCACCACAAATCGTTTTGGCGAGCAATTCTGAGTTAGTCGGGTACCGCGGTTTGTCAAGCGATTCATTTTGGATGGAAAAATCCAGTCAAGGGATTGTTAGGGCATATAGCAAAAAAATATCGATCATTGTTAACTAAACTGATTCAGAACGTCCGACGTATCGATCAGACGGCTCGATTAAAATTTGCTACACGAAAGTCCTATATGCACCAGTCAGAAAACGACAGTGAAACAATAAAAACGATCACATCCAACACATTGTGGGGCTGTAAAAGAAGCTAGTAGAATTTCACGATCCTTTCATCTACCTGGGAAACAGTATTATCCAGCGCGGTTGAATCCTCATCCAGGGGACAAGCAAACACAATTTCTCCGCTTTGTGGTTCCAACTTTATCGGTTGACGTAAACCGATGGCCAAGACTCGGTGCACCGTCTGTCCGGTATTATGATGACCAGAGTCATGCTCTACACTCTCGCTGTCTGGTAATGCTTCCGAGGATGACTTGCATCCTAGTGGGGTTTTATTCACCAGAATTTTAAGATTGAAGTCGTGCACGGCTACCTAAAAAGAGGAGCGGATACAAAAGAACAGCTTTTGTAAAGAGCCAGAGATGGTGACGTGGAGTATTCCGGAATCTGAATTACTTTAAATATGTATTCGTATGAGAGCAGTGGGTTCCGATTCAGTCTATACATTGTTCCGGTCAATGATCAACACTTCGGCGGCGATATCGCAACAGTCACATTAGTCGATAATGTGAACGAAAAAGGCGCACGAAAATGTTGATGAATAACGTTCGACCAAATCGGCCACCAAAAGAATCGACCAGTGACTGCTGATCATTGAAGACCAATACAAGCAATTCGATTTCGATTATTGGACGGGAATTTTGGCCTGTTCGACTTGGTTCTCCCTACTAGAGCTTGTGGGGACAGGCGATAGCGGCCGCGAGATAGAATCGATTAAGGATTTACGGCTGAAACTACAGCAAGCGTCCCTTTGCCGCTTATTCCGTTACGAAACATTCTGAGATCTTCTTCTTAAATGAGGTCGATTGTAGATCTATCTACCAACAGCGCTGTGTTATTAACATTATACCATTCACAATTAAAACCAATACATGGCGCATCGATTTTTCGATACACTCCTTGCATCACTTAGTCCTGATATGGTATCAATCTGTTTACTAATCACTAGATCAAGAAAAATTTTATAATGTTGCGATTTTTTGAAGATGCATCTTTGAAATGTATGTAGGACCGCAGAAGGCGATGCCGTTAAGCCGTAGTGAACTTTGACGTTCTTTAACTACCACCAACATGGCCAGTAGTAGGAACATCATTTCACTCTTGTCTGTTGGCAGTGAATTCGCATACAATGGAACGATAGAAATAGAAATAAAACCTAACTTATAGTACTGCTAAGCAACGTAAACAGTGATTTATCACTTTAGTAGATATAAGTTGTTTTATTGATTAATTTAGGACAGTCCATTTCTTAACGCTTGCCAAATAGGCGGAAATAAATCAAGCCGGTTCGGTACACCAGTCTCGTCAGTATTGTAAACAACCAGTCGATATTTGTTACAGCACTCCACACTGTCATGGAGTAAAACTGCTATCCGACCGTTTGCAAAAGCCTCCATAATTTTTCCACTGAATGTCTACTCCCTAAGCACTGCGTTCTGCAAATTAGGTCAGTGCAACAAGCGCGTTGCGGAATGCCATAGTGGATTCGGTTGTGCCAGTGTCCAGACTGGCTGCTACGCTTACCACACTTCGGTTAACGTTGGTCTGTGTTTTATGTTGTTTAATTCCGATTGTGACGCGTGTGAATCCCGTCGAACGAGACTGATCCGCTTACATATTGCACGATTATTTATTTTTCAGATCAAATACTCATAGGGAATAAATTTAATGGACATGTGACCGTCCAAGGCCGTTGGCTGTGCACAAAACTATAATGTTAATGAACTGACCTAATCACGGCCGGACTTGAGTTGTACGAACGCATTCATATGACTTCTTTCGTTCAAAATGAACGAAAAGTCATCTTTAGTTTAGCCAATCGCCCGCTCTCATTCGGGATGTTGAATCCATTGTCTAGTTCACATGATGTTTAGTGGATCACGCTGAGTGGTCTGACGATTGATCTTGCCAAACTTAGATCACCTGTCAAAAGGGCAGGGTCAGTACAAATGACAAGGCAACATTTACACTCGTAGCATCAAGTTCGCCTAGTGGAACCGTCAGAGTGAACCAGGCCTCGGCCCGATTCCTCAGAACGTTTTATCCGGAACTACTTCATTCCATTTCCACGTCTTGTTCATCACAGTACCGGCAATCGTTGTTATATTCAGCCGATACAAACACTATTTGGGGGTATGATGAAACGATTTTGTATAAAATGTGCTAGTTAACGATTTTTCCCTCGGACATTCAAACGTGTTTTAAACCCGTCGAGCATTCACTGACTTTGATCTCATTAAAATCACGCGTTCCAGTGTATACACACGCGCAGGTCACCATGTGAGGAACCATATCCATAGTAGTTCGTAGTAAAAATTAGTCGACTGGATGACCTGAGAAGACCCGAAAATGGAATAGTTTCAATCAATCCAAATAGTTTTTCTTACATCTTTGGGACAGAAGCGAATAATCCCGTGCCACTGAGACTTTTTAGCAATTATGATTCGGAAAACCTGCCCCGCCACTGTTGCAGCGGCTGAAGTCCTGTGCATCATTCGTGATGGAGTTTTGTTGGTCTCCTCGGACCATGTGAATAAGGTATTTTTGCGTTGCAGAGCAGAATGCGTAGAACCTCGTCCAATTGGATAGACTTCCGGAATAATCTGAAATTCCGGATGCTCACGCAAATCGATTTCGACCAGAGCCTCGGTGGTTCCGGCGTTATTTAGGCCGAAAGGAAGTTCAGACTGACTTGTTACGCAGACGCCTGTGGAAGGGGATTGGAAGAGTGTGATTCTCAGGTTGAAGCAATTACAACGTTAAATGCTCAATCATAGTTATTCTTACCAATTCTGGCTTGGTAGTTGAAGTACGCAAAAGACAATAGAAAAATTTTAACAGTCCAGCTGTGCTCATTTGCGATTGCGCAATTTGAACGCGCAATGAAACAAAAGTGCTCAAAGTCTGTTCAATTCAGAATCGCACTCTCATCTTCAATTACGACAATGCGAATCTTTCGCAATACAACCAAGAGTTGAACCGAATTACGGGTAGCCACAGTTATAATTATTTGGACTACATGACCATTCTTCGGCGCTCGAGTACCGGTAATTCGAATTTCTGGGATCGACGAAGCGTCAACTTCGTAGGGAATGTATTTGCAAGGAACCAACAATTAGCGACAGCCATTCGATAGGTCATACGAGAGAGGTCGTCCTCGAGGCCTTGTTATCGCTGGGTTTTGGAATGACATCGCAAACCTTTTATCACTATTGGAGGTGGTATCGTCAGCATGTTCGCAGTGGCTTCTGGATAAAAGCGACTGGACAAAAAATCACTTATTTGTTTTTATTCGTTCATGTCAGATGAATTTCGCTTATGCCACCGTGAATCCATTATTTCATTATCTATAATCAGACAGCTATGCACTGCATATGTATATACTAACTAGAAAAGTAAACAAGTATACTGAGTCCTAGAATTTTTTGTGGTGTTTCGCCTTAAACGTCACAATTAACAGTCCGTGGCGCAGTGCACAGTTGGCCCCAAATTCTACGTCGGTCACTTAACGTGAATTCTTTGCTAGACACTACTTGCATACTGGTCAGTAGGCAACTTAGCCAAAATACATCCAGCTCATGAGTATTTGGCTCATGCACTTGTCTAATGATTAGCATGATTCACTCCACTGAAATCAAGAGTAGCGACAAACAAACGGTGCAGTGTAGCTGATTTTTTTCGTTGTTGGCCGGCGGTGTCCAAGCGGATAAGATCGTAACGTTTGGACGTGAAAATCGCGGGTTCGAATCCTCGCACCGTCGGCCAACTTACCCACTTGGCAGCCCTCTGCTGGCCGCGACCCCCTTCCTGAAAAAGGATGTATTATTATTTCATAAATAAAGGAAGTAAAAGATAAAAGAAAGAAGAAATCATGAAACCAATGGTCGTTATTACTGCCCGCAATTTTAACCATCCAGTAACCAGATGAATTTATGAATGGAGAATCCCGTTGGAGTATTTCTGACCACCACAAAGTTGGAATTGTTGTGTTGGTGAAACAGTGAAAAATTTCACTTTTATGATACGTATAATACACCAAATAATATGGAACATCAGTGCAACAAAGCCCGGATGCGAACACCCTTCACTACCCGTGCGAAATTCTACATGTTGTAGCCTCTCTAATGCCATAATTTTCCTCACATTCTTCAAAAAGCCTGATTGTTTCAGGATATGTCTATTATCTTGATGAATTCAGGGTGTTCCGAGCAAAAATGTGTTATGTAATCTGGAAAAAAGCAAGAGTCTGTCTCATAAAGATCAATTAATTACGTGTCATCATGCTTGGTATTTCCAATTGCCCAGAATATTGATTGGTCATGCTTTGTGATTCACATTGTTTATGAATCGAATACCTACCATGGTCGTTCTCCTTGGACCAGTATTACTGAGTAATTAAAATGGAAAATTACAGGAATGGTTAGGTAACAGCCCCGGCAATCATGCTGTTCTAGTCTTCAAAAGAACCGGTATCTCATCTTGTGACCCATATTTATTTTGTATCTGTGATCGGATGAGAAGGAGTTGATTAACTAAATGTCACAGAACATATTCCTGTGGTTTCAATTATTTTTTAAATTTACCGGCACGATAAAACAAATCAATTTCCTTCTTGTTTTCCGTTTTTCTTGTCTAATGTGCAACGTAAGCCATGGAAATTCTCGCTTTTGAAATACATATATGGAACGAAGCATCACAATAACCGTTATAACTCAGTGAGTGCCTTCTAACCTCCAATATATATATATATATATATATATATAGCGATCTTCACTTCGATGAACTTTTGAGCATAAAATCGTTGCACCGTACTTACTCCAGACTGTCAGTGTCATTAAGAGCTAACTACACCAGTGACTTTAAAATACTGCTGTAAAATGTAATGACCCTGTCCTTGATAAATCTTTCCTTCAGGTGTCTTTGATTGCCAATTGAGCTCCAATGGATGTTTAACGCTTTTGTACTGTGATCAGGGTGCTACGTTCGATAATTCTCCGAACAGGTTTGCCGCGTGTTAGCAACATTTATAAGGCATATATTGTCGCATCACATCAATTGTTTCGGTTCACAATAGTGTATGCGTAGAGAAAACGTCTTTGGTTCTTTTTTTCGCGATCAGTCCAAGTGGTGGTGGGAACATGACGAAATAGCAATAGGACACTAGCGTTGTGCCTACTTGAACAGCGTCATTCGCTCCAAGTAGTCAGGGGTTCGAATCTCTCGTCCACCAGTCACTTTGGTGGTAGACGGTAATTCGCTGTCTCCTGGCTCCTTACCAAATCCGAACTACTGGGACCCAGTGTGATTCCATGCCACTCCAAGTTTCATGATTACGTTTTTCTGTTCCCTTCTCTCTCTCTCGCCTAATGGATCCATTCTTCAAGTGTGTCAAAAAGTAAATATGTCTGCTCGTCAAATACGAAATACCTGAGAATTTTACCAGTTGAATATGACAAAAGAGTTTCGAACGGCAGCTAACAGTCCAAGCTCCAAAATATGAACGTTTACTACTTCTGTCAAGTCGATTCTGATAAATTCTGATGCAACATAGCTTCGCATTTGACCTTCAGCCATGGTATGAATTTCGACTGCTGGATTGCGTGGGAGTTTTGATGTCACAGGTTTTTTCACTCTTGGAGAGCAATATTTCTTCAAATTCAGTGAGACTAGTGTCTTATGGACTACAGGTTTATTCAGTAAATGAATAGAATTTTATTGTAGCTGACTGTATCATTACCGCTACTTGTATCCAATGCGCATTCGGAGTAATTGGTAGCTGTCAGATGAAACTGTCGACTGTTGTCCCACTGCAAAATCCGCCGTCTTAGTCTGCCATGGACCTTCTTTCATCCTGAGATAAATCGGATGTCTGACGGCTGCCGATCGAGGTCAACGACTCTTTAACCCGTCTCGGTGTTTGCCACCTTCTAATACAAGTACTTAGGAAAACCACGTTCTTTCTGTGTGAGAATAGTTGGGTTGCTATGCGCAGAAATGGCAAAATTGGCGATGGTTTAATGGCCACTACCGCTATGTTCGACCCCTCCGACGGCCGCTCAACTTCCACATTCGACAATCCCTTAGTGGTCGTGACTCTGTTTCCGAATTTCCTTTAAATTACAACTGCATTAATGGATTAAGTAAAGAAAGAAGAATAAATAAAACAGAAAAACTCTCTGATTTAGATTGCGCAGATGATGTTGTGTTTCACAGTGAAGATCCAGACAAAATGAATATCCTTCCTGACCGTCTGATTGATAGCATAGGTGCGCTTGGGATGGGTCTGCACTTTTAAAAAGCAAAGCGTTTCTACAGAACCGGATTGAGTCACAGCCGCATCTTGTTGTCAGAGGGAAGACATTGAACTAGATAGATAAATTTTATTGCATCTTATTAAAAGGGTATCGACTACGGTGTCATCGCGTGTGCAGAAGGGTCGATTGATGTATACCACTGTGAGATATTCGCGGCCTCAATTTAATCATCCATTAACCAAAGGTCAGATTTACACTGCGACAATGAGATCATTTCTGCTTACTATCCTCAAACAAGGTTGCTAAGGATCAAAGACAAACAAAGTCTGTCAGTAGGTGAATACAAATGGCGTAACAAAGTATTAAACTTAGTCGAATGAATTATTTTTTTTGTTTAAATAACTAAGAACTGTTGATGAGTGTGCTAGCAAATTTGCACACTTTCGACCGGTTGCACGATAGTTACAAAATGATTCGAGTTTTAGGCCACGTCCAATCAGAATTTGGAAATTGTGTCTTCTCTTGTCTGTTGTCTCTTACTTTCCTTAATACAGAAACAATAAAATGCATCGTTTCAGGAAAGCCGTTAAGGGTAACAACGACCTAACAAATGGAAAAGTTGATCGAGGAAAAGAAGATATGAGCTTGCAGCCTTTCATTTTGAAACCCCATCAGGTTTGTGAATTGACGTGAAACATAACCAATCAGTCCCGTAATTGAACAGACCATTTTGGAAAAGAAACTCGTGGCGATCACATTCAAAGCGCACAGAAAAGGCGAATGTGGGAAAATCGACTAAATTGTGATTTCTACCAGGGCAGGTTAGCCGGTCATCTTGTGGATAAGCGTGAATGATGCAAACGATACTGAACGGTATTATGCGCACACAGGGTGCCAACCTCAGAGAACGATGACCAAGAAGATCGGGGCTAAATGTAATGCAGGCAGTGAATCATTATGAAAAAATAAATAACTTACTATCCATTAATTCGTATGTTCACTGATGGCGGTGACTATTGTTGTGGATGTTTTCGAAAAACTCGCAGAATTCCTAGATCTTATGCGAGCATTTTACGATTTCTAAAGGCTTGATAACTTGTTTCATCAACATAATCTTACTATTCATAAGTCAGCACATGTTTTCAAGTGGACCGAAGTTCCGATATCAAATTGGTCATGAAATGGATCTCACGTTACCAGCTTGGCGGTCGATACCGACATTAGTTGTTATCTCGGAATACCGATGGTTCCATTCAACGGTTTTTTGAATTAATTAGTCTCCCCTTGTGGAAAATTTTCTTCACCACGTGATCCTCAACTCAGGAGCAAGTGAGCCATCTTCGTCTTCCTGGTACTGTTGGCTTCATCTTTTCAGTTTTCTCCCCTCAACCATCCTCGTTTCGGCAATGGAACGCATGAATACTCTTATGTTGCACATTCCAGTTTTCATTCAGAAGTGTTTTTTTCTTAAAAAGCTTTTCGCAATGAGAATCTCTGCTGCTACGGGTTTTGATCGCCTTCCGTGAAACGGTACGCAGATGAACGTGTAGCAAAGTGAATGCTTGCGGTCCCACCTACCTAGTACGTATTGCGTGAACTTGTGACTCGAAAATGCGATAAGTGTCGATGATTTAGCAATCAGTCTGCATCGAACCGATAATGAGACTCTAGGAAGAGATTGTCCCCAGCATACAATAAAAAGGTCGACAAATATGTTTGTGTATATATAGGAAGACCTGTGAGACTTAGGCCTTTCAGTATAGAAGCATTTTTCACCTTCGCGTTGCCATACACACTATTAAAACTGACTGTACAAAAACAATCCTTCCAACGAGTTATTCATGAAACCTGAAAACCGTTCACAAAACAAACAAAAACGGTTACTGGTTCGTCTGTTATGCGTACCATCGAAATCAGACATTGACGAGTAAAGTGTGACATCATGCTGAACAACGGTTCCGCAGACAGCCATCATAGAGGTGCGATTGTCGTGTGTAATCAGGCGTAATGCGGCCTCAAATTTACCCATACGCAATGGGATGGAAGTAATCTAAACGGGACAGTGAGAAAAAAAAGGAACACATAAGTCAAATCGGAGATTTAAAAAGTTGCCAAAATTGGAAGATTAAGTTCAGGGTGAAAAATCAACCGGAAAAAGGAAATCCAAACTGTTTTGCATCATCTGTCCTCTACACAGTGGGTCACATACGCGCCGCTGATCGATTTATCATTCAAGCAACTTAGAGTGAACTACCGCAAGGCGGACACCCATATCCGATCAATTTGAACTGGTGCATCTGTGATCCGCCTCCGAGTTCCACGTAACATACAGACCGACTACCTCGCCAACCAATCCAATGAGATTTAGTACGTTCGTATCAATTTACTACTGATTGTCAAACCCATCGATTACGACCAATCTTTTTGTGGTGTTCGTAAACCCGTTAAATACAAGACATTCTAAAGCTACTGCGATGGAAACGACCGAAATATAACGATAGCAAGATAATTGATAGTATGAATGTTATGTCCATTTGCCAAGTGTCTATTCGTTGTAATGATTGACAGAGCAGATCGATAAATACCATGTATCTTCTATATCTTTTGCTTCTTTTGAAGAAGGGGGCCGTGGCCAACAAATGACTGCCAGGTGAGGAAGTTGGCCGGCGGTGGGAGGATTCGGACCTTCGACCTTCACGTCCAAACGCCACGACCTTGTCCTCCTCGGCCACCGCCGGCCAAGGATTTGCCGTATGATATGTTTTGCTCCTATTTCGTTGAGGGTACCCCATGGGAGCAAAAGCTTCATATGTGTTTATTAATGTGCCGTAAACTTGCAAACGTGTGGATATCTCCAGTCGTCTGTTTGTTGACCGTACTGTCACGTCAACTCGAATATGATTCCTTCTTGCTATTGGGCAGTCTTTGTGTGATTCGACTTGCATTACCTACACCAAGGATTGGCCAACACCCGTTATCTAACAGCACACCGATTGTGTAGTTTTCGTGCGGATACGCCAAATCAAACTGTCAAACATCATTCTGTCATCCTATTTTCGACTGATTCAAGCCAAAAATTAAAAATCTGTATTTGACCACTTAGCAGACATCAAAAAACAAAGTCCAACGTTCTATCGGAAACAGCGGTTTACAATTTTCATGAAACAATGAGAAGATCAAACACTGTTTTACGCGTAACTGACTTTGCCCTGACATAAAAAACAGCCTCTAAACACAATGAGAAATGAAATGAAGCAAAAGTTTAGGTTTTGTGGGACAGGCTTGGATTTCCACTGCCGGTCACCTGGGATCTTGATAATCAGGAGCGGTTTGACATCTCATACACCTATCCGATCGACCGTTCATTCAAATTTTCGCTGAAACAATTATTCAATAAATAACACAGAATATTCCTCTGTGCTTGTCTCAAGGCCCATCAGGAGCTCAAATCTCAGACCTTGTGTATTGCGAACAAGACCCGATATACATACGAACGGCCGGAATAACGGTCACTTGCGCGAATGGAAACACTTATGGGCGCGCACATTACAATCAGATAAGCACAAACGCGACACCATGTCTACTCCCCCAAAATAGCCGCACATGTCATCATCACCTGTGGCTAACAAATCGTTGAATGGCCAGCCCTGAGACTACGTGCGCCACTGATGTTCACGAGGCTCGGAGATGCATTTCACAAGCTCCGTGTTGTTGACCTCTATGCGGCGAGTCAGCAACTTCGCGATTGCGTAATTCATTGCGCCCTGCACATCGGCTCCAACGATGAACATTGAGAGCCTTGCGGTGATTTCTACTGTGCACACAATTCGCAAGACATCTGACAAGTGGTTGTTGAATTATTACACCAAGAGCGTAGCTTTAAACCTTTCTCATGATTGGTACCGGTTTTCGACTATTCTCTATCACTGCTTTTCTTCGATTATGTAACTAGTCAATTGATCCGACCAGTCACGACCCAATATAAAATCTTTTTCAACAGAATAAAGGTTATTTTGGAAGTTGAATAATTCAGACAGACAGAAACAGAATGAACAATTACGAAAGTAAACTTCTGACTGTCAACGATTGAAATGTCCGACTTAGTTCGTTCATGGCACTGCATTTTTTGTGTTTATCATTTAAATTCAGAATTCTCCGGTTGTGGTCAGGCGGATAAAGTCATGTGCTTTCTGACTTGAAGGTCACCGGTCCGAATCCTTCCACTGTCGGTCAACTTCTGTACTTGACCGCATTCGCCCTCCTGGAAAATGACGCTTGTTATTATCCCACTGATAAGTGAAATAAAAAGGTAAACTAAATTCAACTTTAATCGGTCAAAGAGAGAAGTTTTCATGGTTTTCTGAGTCGGTACAAACAAACAAGGCGAATAAAGGAAATGTAGGACAGTAAGACTCCGGGACAATCTGAAACAGTATTCATTCGAACGGATGTATGCAACCATACCTGTAAATCAATATGACCACCAACAGGAACTTCGCCTTGGTATGGAGAAACTGAAATATTTACGGGTACCGTAGCACTGACGGGTGTTCCGCGTGAGGCCATCGATCCATTTCGTTTGTCAGTCACAGTCTCCTCTTGATCTCCTGCCGTTTCTATTCGATAAAATGCCGGTCCATGTCCCAAATTACTCAGCCGCACAGATCGTTTGCAAGGTAAGCCGTAGGGGATTGGACCTAGAGTCAGGCGACGCAATGAGAAGACTAGTTTGCATTGCGGTAACCGTACGGCACACACAAACATATTCGGTTCTGCCGGTTTTTGACTCTCGCGGCGCCGTGTCTCCAAGTTTGAAGGCAGTGTCGCTTTCTCGTGAACCAATAATTTGAAATGCTGTTGACTAGTCCCAGACGTACCGGGATAATAAACAACTTCACAGGTCAGACAACGAAATGGTTCCACAACTCCTGCAAATCCCGGGCGAAAGTTTGTCCACAGATTTACCATTTAGTCCATGAAAAAACAAAATAAAGGTGAAATAGATTTTTCTTTTCTTCTCAGCAATTACGGTACCCTCAGTTGGAAATTTTTTGCATCAAAAAGCAAGAATCTTCATTGGCAAAATAAGGCGTGCAAATTCAAGTCTACCTTTATTGTAGCCAGTAACAGTCATCAAGTGTCTTTGACTGATGGTTCATTTCAAACATCGATAAATGTTTTCCAAGCATGAGATGACTGATTACATCGTTTTAAATGATCAACTGGCTCGCACGATTTCGCGATCCATTCATCTCGAACACAATGGTTCATGGAAAACCAAAATTCCCCATTTTAAGACAGCCTGGGTTATTGGATCAATATGGAGTGCTAAGGGTCAGTTACTTGTCAAGATCTCGTTCATTCAAGATCGATAACGTATAATACGCCGCCCAAACAGATCGGATTATTTGTCAAATTCCCGTGTGGAACTCTTTTTTCGCTGGTTTTTCTTTTCTCAACCTATCGATTGCGCTGTCAGTGCTTTGCAACAAGATTGCTGTTACCAATGCATTTGTTTTTCCTTCTGAGGTCAATTTTGCTACCCGTGTGCTATTTTTTTATCGACAAGGGCACCGATAACATGCATTTTCCCTGTCGACAGACTAGCATACACTGGCATTTTCCTCCCCCCTCATCATCCAGCCGGAAATTTGTGAAGACTTGCTTCTGTCGGGGTTCCCGTTTCAATTTGTATTCCGTTTTTTGTCCTCTCAACTCTTGTCTTTCCGTGTCCTTTTGCCTAGTACATCGTTTAATTTCAAGGGAGCGAATTTTGATTCATTATTGCCTATTGCACATATCGTCTCTGCGTTTGTTTGTCATCGTACATTATGTGCACGCTTTGCCTCGACTATGTCGTCCGTATTGCTATCGTTCCACTCCGGTCTTCTGCGATTTGTTTGGAACCGAGTAACTCCAGGCTGATGCGAATCACGCTGCATTGGTAAGTCAACCTAAGATCACGTTGGATATACACACAAATTCGAAACAAAATGACACCAGATCGATTAATCCCAGAGTGGTACGAAGCGCCTTTATCCTTATCCCGGAGGAATTAGTAAAACAACAATCCTGTCAGGAACGGTGATGGCTCTTTTTTCTAGGCGACTACCGTCCAAAATTTATCTCATTTGTATGAAAAATGGTTTCGAATTTTCTTTTCTGAGATTCTTTGCAATGTACGGCTGACAATTCTGTCAGCTTATCGGATTCCCTTTCGAGGACGTACACACGCCTGTATAATAGACCTCATTCTGACAAACATCCAAACTGTGACGGAGTCCAGTCCATGGTGTCGTTATTGTTTCCAAGCCTTATACCCTAACCGTCTGCAACTCTCCATCTGTTTTGTACGAAACTCCGGTTCTCTATCCACAAATACTGCCATCCATATTGGGCTAGCCACCGGAGTCCCGTGTCCATCAATGTGTGTTCTGTCTTGCTCTGTCACAGGGTATGAAGTTACTTCATGTTTGTTATAGTAATCGAATGTACTATAAATTTCCAATCCGTTCCCCATCTCGGTGATTGCAAATGATTGAATAACACGGAGATTCTTACTAATTTCCATTGAATTGGGAGTCTATTGCTTAGTTCGTAAATGGCACATTCAATGGGTTTTAGTCGAGTTCGATAGAGATTGAACCATTGATAATCACGATTATGATGAGTCATCAGATCAGAAACATTCTCATCAATGATAGCATTACGATGATGTAGTGCTATTTGATCCACAGATACTGATTTCATTGAGGCGAATTTGCAAATATCAGAAGCCCCGAGTGAAAAAGTTTTACCAAGACAGTGCAAATCAACATTGACTTTAGCGATGTCATTGGAAATTATCAGTCACTCAGGTGGTGGATTCCGTGGAAATTATTTCAAAGGTCTAAGAAGTCTTACTGGGCCAGGATTTCCATAAAGACCAACGCTACGATCCGCGGATCAACTATACCGAATCTGCATCCAAGCAAGACGCTTTCTGTTTGCAAATAGTGCTCATTCGCGAGCCTGCGAGCTCTTGGTTGCAGTCAGTGCAGTTTTTTGTTTACAACCGATATATTATTATTATTATTTTATTATGCTGCTCATAACTGCAGCTTTGCTGATGTGCTGATATAATTGTATTCAAGGAGCACGCCAAGCAAGTGTGAGCATTATCCCTGTGAGTTCATTCGTGCACTTTAAATGTTAATTCTCAAACCCTTACGGTGTACGGCTAACCCTTGATGAATGACGTCGATGCCAAGAGCAGCTGTGATTAGTAATTGACGGTCAGATCATACATTCGATAGCCCAAAGCAGTCAAAGAAATTTGCAAACTGCAAAGTTTCAGTCGTCATGGCTAATCTTTCTCGAGACCGAGTTTACGGGCTGTCCTCTCCTTTGCATTCGCTTGTCAAGCAATTATTGGGAACGCTTGCCAATGGTAATGGGAACGTCAGGAGCTAAGCTGAATTATTGGACACTAGAAATTGGCATTGAAATGTATACTTGGTCCTCTGATTTATCTCCACAGCGCGAACCAAAGTCGGTTCCGGCACAGGAAATCCTATCCAATCAGTCAGCGGATAGTTAGAGGTTATCCGTTTCACCCACTACCAATCTCGTGGGTTCTACCACAGACTATTCCCTTCGAAGTTGTAAAACAACGCAGAAATGGCAAAATGTGCTTAACTTTTCCAAAAAAACTTAACACCCAACAAAAGCACAAATTAGAAACTGTTATGAATACAGTTAGACAGGTTCTGTTGAACGCGATGTCTTATCATGTCATGATTATGCTTTAGTCTTTGGTTCCACTAGTAAGGCGTGCATGTCCATTCAATTCGGACGTGTGCTAGTCCACCATGTGATGGTTCTTATTGTAACTTAATTCTGAGACTAATTTGGGAACGTATCAAAAATGGGTGTCGTTGAAATCAATGTCAAAGAATTACGTATGACTGAATCAAAAATTGCCAGGAGCGAAGAATAAGTCTTTAATCCAATGTTTTTGGATAGCACATGATCAGAGTCCCATTTTGGATATCGATCAAAAGTGGAGCATGACAGCGGTAGTGAAATCGGCTATATTATCCTATCCAGAAACGCGGCTATTGGAAACGAAAGACTTACGAAGTCTTTTAGCGTTTGGGCACGGCTGTCCTACTATTATTAGTAGAACATCATGGGAGAACTGCGTCGGTGATTCCGTGATTAAACGTAAGGTACTTGGTTCTAAGATTCAATCTTTACGAAGAGGTACTAGATCTGAATAGATTAAGGTGGTTGGGACATGCCTGTCGCACGCCCATTGAGCAACTGTCTCGTTATGTGCTGTCCTTTTAGGAGGGTAACCATTGGAGAATGGGTCAAGTTGGCCGGCCGATGACGTGGGAAAAATGTATGAAAGCCTTAACCAGTGGACTGGCTCGAGTAAGTGCACTTAGCTTCCCAGGCTATGGTCCACGAGATCCTCCCAAACGAGGGCTGGAGACAGTAGCTGATGTGGCCCAGTGCTGCAGTCAATATAATTCCTGCAATTGAAATCTTTTCCCTTTTTCAGGGTGCTCTAACTTAATTTTTGCAGCCGATCGTCCACTATTTCTCGTTCTGTTTTCCTCTTGTGAACAAACAGTGCACGTTGATGCACAGTTCGTGATTGTGAAAAATAAAACTGAAACCGAAATCAAACGAAAGCGATGAGCTAAGCCTATTGGATAATAGAACACATCAAATTCCATCAAGTGAAACTGGGGGAAGAAAGTCTGTTTTTTTAAGAGTATGAATATCAGTTACGAGAGATTCGCGAGATCGAATCAACAAAAGGGTTTCGGTGGTTGCTTTTGGGGGCATCGAACGATTAAAGGTATTGAAAGTCAAACTCGAAGGCTTCGGCATGGTTTGATAAAGGTCAAAGTCAAATACAAATACTAACTGTAAACGATGCAATTAAAGCTTGAATAATAACTGACCATTACAATAAAGCAGTGAGCTACTTGTAAAGACATTCGTGGAAATGAAGAAAATCTACCGAAAGCTAAATAAACCTAGGTGCAACCAACAAGTAAAAATTTTCTTTCCAATCTTTTTATGATAACCAAAACCACAAGATGGTACCTCGTATTGGTCGAATGGAAAATGCCCTATCACGATCGCACGCTTCCCACACAAAGCGAGCGGGAGCATGGTAGGGATTGCGTAGCGTCACGTGACCTCGAATTCCTGACTCGGTAATCCAGCCGTAGCCAATTCCTTCCGCGGTCAAATCCAGCATAGGCGGATCGATATGCAGGGATACGTGAACCACATTGGCAAAGACAACCAGATTGCTTTGATGTTTTGTATTGATGGTGACTTTGAGATTCCTTTGGGTGATCCGGGGTAAAACAGAAAATTAAGCCAAAGTCACAAATTTGCAAAACGCTGCACAATGTCTGACACGAACATCGCTCCAAACCATGCACAAACAACAGGTCAATTTCTGTTCCAATCCACTGCTAGGGTATGTTAGTTGCTATGGTTAAAATCAATCTTGCATTGATTAATATCATTTGTTTATGGTTAATATGCAGCAGAACCTCTCAATACAAGCCTCATCATGGTCGGTGGTGGGTGTCTCAGGCTCTGAGTTGGCTAATCGCCCTGAACGAGTCTCGAAAAGCTCCCAAATGACCGGCCTCTCAAATAGTCTCTGCTGTGGAAATCCTATGTATTGCCTTCTCGCGTCGGACATGTTCCTATCAAAGTGCAAGGACGAAAGCAAATGCCTGGCGCTCTCCCCTATGTTGACTGATCCTTGATAATCAGTCTAGAGGGGTTGGTTAAGCTCTGAATCAAAACCGATCGCAAGCGACTTACAAAGCACACGACTGTGTGCTCACCGGCGCCCCTGGTGAGCAGATCTACTGAATACCCAGGGTGTCCAGCCCCACGCGAAGGGCGCATGAAC